>VDFB02168118.1:93085275-93310014 GCA_007258455.2 Sequoia sempervirens
AAACCCTCTACCATATATCCTAAACCCTAAACCTTTAACTATTAAACCCTCTACCATCTACCATTAACCCTTAGGTCTATGTGTACACAAATCATATATCCGATTTGTAGAACTAAAATAATACCATTACAAAACATCCTATTTTTTTCAATTGAATCAGATATTAGATTATAACGGATATCAGATTTGTGGGCCATAGAAAGCCCCATGTGGGACGTTTTGTGCATTCAAATGGACCCTACATTTTTTTTGCAGGTGACACACACTTGGTTTCAGACAGGAAGAGACAAAGATCAACTTTTTTGAGCATCTTCTACTGAAATTTTTCATAAGCAATGATTTTTTAGCATCTTTTATGAGGTATAATGGGGAGCAACAGTCGTCGGAAGCAAAAACATAAGAGAAAGCTTACAAAAGAAGAAATTGAAGCATATAGACAAAGAGATAGAGAAAGTCATAGGAAGAGAAGACAAGGTATGCTAAATATTGGTGAATGTAATCCCTATGCTCTTTCAAGTGAAGAGGAAATTGAAGATGTTCAAGGTGAAAATATTCAAGGTGAAAATGTTGGAATTGAATATGTTGAACATGATATTCAAATTAGGAATGAAATTATTGAAATTGATAATGAAAATGTTCAAGGTGAAAATGTTGATTTGAAGATCTTGAACATGATATTGAAATTGGGAATGAAATTATTCAAATTGATATTGAAAATGTTCAAGGTGAAAATGTTGGAAATGAAGATTTTGAACATAATATTGAAGCAAGTGTAAATTATGTTTCACCAGATTACATGAGAAATGAAGAACATTGTATGGAAGAAAGACATATTCCAATTTCAAGACCTTCAAGAACCCCTAAATGGTTACTTGAATTTGATGAGAACATTATAAAAAATTTTGAAGGCAAGAGGTCAACACAAACTGTTCGGTAGTGGGATAGAAGAATTTTCAACCAATATTTTAGTGATAAGACATTGACCGAGCAATGCCAACTTTTTGTACAATTGCTAAAGATGCAAAGGATGAGACCTTTGCTAGACAAATTGAAGATTCTTGTGAACAAGAAGACCGAAAAAAATTCTATTATTGTCAAAAATCTTTTTAATGCTCTCAAGTCTATTGGAAAAAATAACAAGGAAAAGGATAAGAGAGCTGCTTAGAGAGTCATTACAACCGCCCTAGTAAGCCATCAATTGAAAAAGGCTCACTTTATGAGACAAACTTGTATTGATTTTGACATAAATCGTAAAAATTCTGATAGAGAACTTTCAATGTACTTAAGGCCTTCAAGGGCTCAAGAAAGGTTTGGTTGAAGGAGTTTTTTTCTTTGAATCAATAAAGTTTGAATTGCCTAGTTCGTATTTTACTGTTTTTCTTGTGTTTTCTGCCTGTGCACAAGCCATTCAAGCATTTTTGTATCAAAACTTTATGTAGAAAATTTATTACATGTCTTGATGTTATTTCAAGAGTGGAAGGCATGGAGAAGTGGGTTTTGAAATAAAATGAAGAGTTAAAGGTCTAAAAATGATGGTTTTTTTTCACTTGAAAATAGAGTTTTTACCCTAGGGTTTGCAAAAATCTTTGAGATACCAGAGGTTTCTTTATTTTCTAAGCATATTGGGGCCAAATAAAGGTGTATAAGGTGGTGGTAGAGTCTGAAAGGTTGTGGAAGTGCTACATCCAATAAATCCTCAAGAATTACACTAAAAATAAGGGTTTTTTGATTTGACAGTTACAGGTCCGTACAAATGGAATCCAATTGCAGTATCTTTTTTTTCTTGGAAATTTATTTGCTGCCCCAAGGTTTTAGGGGTATGTGTGGTGTTTGAAGGTATGTTGCTTTGCATTTTTAGGCTAATTGAGTAGCCTGTTCAAGGGTGAATGTATAGGAATTCAACACTGGTCCAAAGGAGTCTATGTTGTTTCTCATATATGTTGTGTAACTTGGATATGGGTGTTTGAATCAGTCATGTGTTCGTTTGGTGTTTTTGAAAATTGTGGAGTAATTGGACAAAAACTAGTTTCTCACTATTACAAGGGTTTAAGGGGGTTAAAGAGGGAAATGTGTATTTAGTTGCTGGTCAAGTTTTAAGGGAGTTTTGGACTGTCCAAAGAGGTTAGAATAATCTTTTTAGATGCCTCAAATAGGCAGGTTGCAAAGAGTTTGTGATTGTGCCCTTGTGTCTACATCAAATTTTCACCTAATTTCACTCGGTCCAATGTAGCTCTTAGTGATTCGGTGTATTTGGTTGCAAAAGAGGATCATCCCTAGCGTAAATGTACCCATCCAGACGTGTTGGAATAGTCTATTTGGTTGCACGAGTTGCGGAATGAAAGTTGCACCACTTTGCAACTTTACACTGCTTGCATCTGGCAACTTTTCCCTCCACTAAAAAATCATCACCACAGGAAAATGCCTCTGAGATAGAAAGAAATGAGAGAGGTTTTTGTAGATGGTCCCAACATGATCCCATAACCTCATACAGAGAGTTTGTAAGATCACGGTCTCCGAGAAATAGCTCTTCAAAGATTGCTTCCTTTTAGCACTTTGGACTCTTAAGGGAAATTGCCGGTCCAATGTAGCTCGGAGTGATTTGGCATATTTGGGTGTAAGAGAGGACCATCCCTAGTGTAAACGTACCCATACAGACGTGTTGGAATAGCTTGTTTGGTCGTACGAGTTGCGGAATGAAAGTTGCACCACTTTGCAACTTTACATTGCTTGCATCTGACAACTTTTCCCTCCACTGAAAAGTCATCACCACAGGAAAATTCCTCCGAGATAGAAAATACCGAGAGAGGTTTTTATAGATGGTCCCAACATGATCCCATAGCCTCAGATGGAGATTCTGTAAGCATCACGGTCTCTGAGAAATAGCCCTTCAAAGATTTCTACCTTTCAGCACTTTGGACTCTTAAAGGAAATCGTTGGTCCAATGTAGCTCGGAGGGATTCGAAATATTTGGGTGCAAGAGAGGACCATACCTAGCGTAAACGTACCCATACAGACGTGTTGGAACAATGCGTTTGGTTGTACGAGTTGCGGAATGAAAGTTGCACCACTTTGCAACTTTATACTGCTTGCATCTGGCAACTTTTCCCTCCACTGAAAGTCATCACCACAGGAAACCACCTCTGAGATAGCAAAAACCAAGAGAGGTTTTTGTAGATAGTCCCAACATGATCCCATAGCCTCAGACGGAGAGTCTGTAAGCATCACGGTCTCCGAGAAATAGACCTTCAAAGAATGTTGCCTTTTAGCACTTTGGACTCTTAAGGGAAATTGCCAGTCCAATGTAGCTCGGAGTGGTTCGGCGTATTTGGGTACAAGAGAGGACCATACCTAACGTAAACATACCCATCTAGATGTGTTGGAACAGTCTGTTTGGTCGTACGAGTTGCAGAATGAAAGCTGCACCACTTTAAAACTTTATACTGCTTGCATCTGGCAAGTTTTCCCTCCACTGAAAAGTCATCACCACAGGAAAATTCTTTCGAGATAGAAAAAACTGAGAGAGGTTTTTGTAGATGGTCACAACATGATCCCATAGCCTCAGACAGAGAGTCTATAAGCATCACGGTCTTTGAGAAATAGACCTTTAAAGATTGCTTCCTTTTAGCACTTTGGACTCTTAAAGGAAATCGACGGTCCAATGTAGCTCGGAGTGATTCGGCGTATTTGGGTACAAGATAGGACCATCCCTAGCGTAAAATTACCCATCCGGACGTGTTGGAATAATCTGTTTGGTCGTATGAGTTGCAGAATGAAAGTTGCACCACTTTGCAACTTTACACTGCTTGCATCTGGCAACTTTTCCCTCCACTGAAAAGTCATCACCATAGGAAAATGTCTCCAAGATAGCAAAAAATGAGAGAGGTTTTTGTATATGGTCCCAACATGATCCCATAGCCTCAGACAGAGAGTCTGTAAGCATCACGGTCTCTGATAAATAGCCATTCAAAGATTGCTGCCTTTTAGCACTTTGGACTCTTAAGGGAAACTAGTGGGCAACATAGTTAACTTCTTCACAAACTTGGTTTGAAGTAATTTCATTCTTTTTTGTGCATTTAAAATGGATTTTTAAGCCTTCCACCCTAAAAGTGACCTCTAAATAACTTCAAACACCTTAACTACCTCATTCTTATTCATTTTTTTTGCAAACAAGCATTTTCATTTCAAGAAGGTGAGCTTTCATTTTTTCTTGTTGGATTGAATGCAGACCGTGACACAACTTTCTTTTTTCAAAAATTGTTGAACATTATTGAACTAAGAATTTATCATACATCAAAGAAACAAAGGAGTACTCAAACTAAAACACATTACACTTCGGTTCTCACTGACTTGATGTACTCTTCAACATCTGTCTTCTCTAAAAGCGACCTCTAAATCGCTTCAAACACCTTAACTACCCTAAAAGCGACCCTAAAAGCGACCTCTAAATCACTTCAAACACCTTAACTACCTCATTCTTATTCATTTGTTTTGAAAAAAAGCATTTTCATTCCAAGAGGCTGAGCTTTCATTTTTGCTTTCAAAGAAAAATCTTTCTATGCCACTGCGACACTGCACAGATAAACTAGGTTTTGTATTATGGACCTATATTAAGCTACCACTCTCAAGACCAATGTAACAATGATACAAAATAATTTTTGAGACTGCAAGAAGACATCTAATAACTCTTGAGTGTACTAAAATAATTCTTATGATTTTTGAAGAATGCTGATAACTCTACTGAGTTGTCTTATTTTTTCAATATCATACAAATTGAACCCTGGCATCAATAGACTTTTTATATCAAGCTACCACAATTCAAGTTTCAATGATGAATATTTATCATGCATGTTTTAAATGACATTCAAGTTTATGGTGGTTTTTTTGTTTATATGATGTTATGTGATATTCTAATCATAATTCATGCTTCTAGGCTACACATATATATTATTTTTACATGTTTTCTCCATTGTTCGGCCCCTACACTGCAAGTAAATTGTTGCATAGCGTGTGGAATGAGGGGGAAGTAGGCCTGAGATCCCTTTAAAGTTTGTTTGAGTGCATTTAAAATGAACTTTTAAGCCTTGCACCCTAAAAGTGACCTCTAAATAACTTCAAACACCTTAACTACCTCATTCTTATTTATTTGTTTTGCAAACAATAATTTTCATTCCAAGAGGCTGAGCTTTCATTTTTGCTTGTTGGATTGAATGCGGACCGTGACACAACTTTCTTTTTTCTAAAATTGTTCAGCATCATTGAACTAAGACCAATGTAATAATGATACAAAATAACGTTTGAGACTGCAAGAAGATGTCAAAATGGCTAGTGTACTAAAATAATTCTTATGATTTTTGAAGAATGCTGATAACTCTACTCAATTGGCTTATTTTTTCAATATCATACAAATTGAAACTTGGCATCAATCGACTCTGTATATAAAGCTACCACATTTCAAGTTTCAACGATGAATATTTATCATGCATGTTTTAAATGACATTCAATTTTATAGTGGTTTTTTTGTTTATATGATGTTATGTGATATTCTAATCATAATTCATGCTTCTAGGCTGTATATATAAATATATATATATATATATATATATATATATATAATTTTTACATGTTTTCTCGATTGTTCGGCCCCTACATTGCAAGTAAATGGCTGCATAGCATGTGGAATGAGGGGGCAGCAGGCTTGAGACCCCTTTAAAGTTTGTTTGAGTGCTTTCTTTTCAGTTTTTGTGAGTTTTGTGCCAAGTTTCCTCAAAGAAATGTGGTCTCATAGAATTCCATGACAAGCTAATGCAATTGATAGCTGCTCCTAGTTTTTAGTTATGTAATGTGAAGTAATTGCATAACTGCTTAGGTTGACTTTGTAAAAACTATATTGTTATTGAAATTTTTTCATCTATCAGCATCTAGTTGTTACTTATGTAATGTGAAGTAATGCTTTGAGTTTGAAAGATGTGCAATGCAATGTAATCAACAATATGAATATAAACTACATAATATTTAACCATTCTTTTTATGCTATTGTACATTGATATTTAACCATTGCTCACTTGATTAAATTTTCAAAGAGTTTAATCATGCACATGAGGATGAAATTAAATTTCGATTGTCAACTTCTATATATATCAAATTATCCAATAATCAAGTGTATGTCCATATACAAAAATGGGATCAACGCCAACTCAAACAAAGTTTTACTATATGTGGCATATGCCATCTCGATATCTATTCAAAATTTACATGCCAAAATGTCTATCTCATCCTGAACTACTGGTGGATCATCAAAATGGAGCCTCTTTGAAGCACTCATTGGCTCTGAAGGTAGATGCACAAGAAAAAGTCAAACCACAATTGAGATTAGTTATAATATATAATTTAAAATTGAATAATTAACATAAAAATCAATACACATTGAATTATAATTGAACTCTAAAATTGAAATATTGATTACCTGAAATATACGTCTCTTCGAAGGGTCAGGAGTCCTAGTCAGGAGTCCTAGAATATACCCCTCTCAAAGAACTAACCAAACCAAATTTTGTAACGTCAATCTATATATGTGAAGAAAAACATGAAATTGATCCAAGTTAGCATAGAATTGTCGGTAATAAGAACATATTTACCAAGCACAAAATAAAATAAACACATACCTCTTTAGGCTGATCTTTTTCTGTATCTCCTTTAGGTGTTTCGACACCTCCTCCTTGAGGTGTTTCAACACCTCCTCCTTTAGGTGTTCAAATACCTACTCCTTCAGGTGTTGTGGCACTTATCAACAATGATGTATAGCTCACAACCACCTGTACATAAAAATGACAAGTACATATGAAACTACGAATCTATGTCAATGTATGAATAATCAATAAAAGATCTTATAAATCTTAATTTAATCAAATTTCAGTTCAATTACCTTTCCCTTATCTAACATTGTGCCTCCATAGTCTGGAGAGCGTTGCACCTCGCTTGCACTAGGTGTTTCCTACAAGTAGAGAATAAGATAAACATATAAGTTAATATATAATTTCATTAATGACAATTCAAATGACAAGCAAGTATACAGTAAAAAATGTAAATGAGTGAGTGCGAAAATACATACTGTGTGCGTCTTGAGGCCAAATGAAATGTCCCTAAGGGTGCTATTAGTCACCCGTGTGAGCTCCTCCTCAGAAATTAACTGTTAAATAGACCATGTAAATAAATATTAGTACTTGATACTATCTCTTATTAATATTCATTTAAAAAAAATGCAAGTTATGAATTTACACCTTAAATGTTACCTGTGTAACCATTCCAATGTCCACCTCTCTAGCAGGAGAGGACTCTGTAGGGTGTGTTCCACTCCCCTGCGTGTGATCTGCTATAATCTCCACATCCTAGATGTCATAATTAGAAGTGTTTAATGGATGCGCAGGGGGCTGTAAAATAGGACCCAAGCATATCTGCTGGCACGTAATTCAAATATGTGGTACACAAATATGTGGACTCGAGGAGGATGATGCAGTAGCACTGGATCCATCACCAAGATCACTAGATTGTGGCTAAGCTACTGAAGAAGCATGGGAAACCAAAAGACCACGCAAAGAGTGAATGGCCTGGATAGTTTGTGTGGCTGCATCCTCCGTAATATCTGGATGTTGTACTAGAGGTGGCAGAGGAAGGGGAGGATGGGGAACATGTGGGTACCTGACTACTCTAGCTGCCCCTAGCCTATCCTGGAGCATACCTCCACCAACACCCTAGAAGGGTTTAATTTCAAAGTAATTGACATGATGCCCTAACAAAAACTCAGCATATAAGTTTTTAATAAAGTAAAATGGTACATCAAGATTATTGTTGTGTGATTTATCAAAAACCATACACCAACAATCCCAAAAGTTATCTACTATGCCCCTATGCATGCACCATTTTATAGAAAGTTTTGGTTTGTTAACATTAATTGGAAAACGAGTGCTGGGGTTAATAAATAAAGAGGCTATTTGGGATTTTTTTATTTGGAGATTTTTCACATCATCATAAGACAATCCACATGCATAATATTCCCTCATGGTTTCTCGCCACGAATGAAAGGCATTATGTTGGGTGGAGAGGGTTTCTACATTTGTAATTATTCCTGTCAATGTGATTGAAATATGGGATAATCGAGCGATTTTCTTATAAACATCACAAATTCCCCTCAATTGCTCCAATTTTTCATGAATTAAGTCTTCAATTGATGGCTACGGAGGTGGTGGAGCATTTGGCATTTCTGCATTTTGATTCTCAGCTGGTGGATTTTCATTCTCAACTGGTGGAATTTGTGCATTCTCATTCTCAATAGCCATAATGCCTGATTAAAGTTAAAAAATAATTAATCTAATTAAAATTAGACAATATAAATGAAAATATTATAAAAATACCCTAGTTTTTTAAAAAAATCCCAAAAAAACCCTACTTTTTAACAAAAATCTATAAAATTCTCTAATTTTTAATACAAATACATAAGCAACACTATTTTAAAATCAAAATCCATAAAAGAACATTCATTTTTTTTATCAAAATCCATTCTAAACTCAATTGTTTCATAAAAATTCAATCAAAATCCCTATTTTGAAAAAAAATCCACAAAAAACATTCATTTTTTTAATCAAAATCCATTCTAAATTCAATTTTTTCATAAAAATTCAATCAAAAACCCTATTTTGAAAAAAATTCCACAAAAACATTCATTTTTAATCAAAATCCATTCTAAACTCAAAATTTTCATAAAAATTCAATCAAAAACCCTATTTTTTAAAAAAAAATCCACAAAAAACTATTTGAAATTATCCAAATCTAATTCAAAATTGAATCAAAGCAAATAGAAATAAAAAATCTTACCTTTTCAAATCGGATTTTGACGAAATCGGATATCCGTTACGCAAGAACCTCCTCACTGTGCGCCCGCGGGTTGTTGATTGTCAAATGACTTTAAAACAGTGACAAATTTTGTATATATATGCTTTTTACAAATCGGATATCTGATTTGGATCGGATATCCACTTTGAATCGGATATCCAATATGGAAAACTAGGATTGGTCTTTGCTTTGGTGGTGTGTACTGACACCCGAGCCTAAAAAAAGTCAACAAGGAATTTGCACATTTTTGGGTCGATGAAAGACGTGTTTTTTTCCTCATTGCCACTTTTTGGCCCACCATGATCCTGCACATACCCATATAAGTAGAGGATTCATGCCCTGATGTGATGCATACTTTTTTGTATTTTTTTTCCAAGTAAATAATTAATTATGAATTTTTTATTACAACTTTTTAAAAAGTATAAAAACTCGTATGTCTAACCACCTTAACTTGGTCAAAATTTCATGAAATTCATTTTTTCTTTTTTTAATCCTATAGTATGTGAAGCATATAATGTGACACATGTTTAAAATTAAAAAAATGTGATACTATTTGAAAGCTATAGATGTTTTTCAATCAGCCTATCAATCAGGACTTTAGTCATAATTTGAATAGAAAATGAATAATAATTACTTATTAAATTCAAAGTAAAGCATAATTTATATCGGTGGAAAGCTGAGAATCTCCTTTAAAAACCCTTTTCATTTCATCAATTTTGGGTAAAATAATAGTCATCAGCCACATACCCATCATATTGCCACTTTTTGGCCCATCATGATCCTACACATACCCATTATATTTTCAACACATATTGGAGCTTGTAGAGAATGGAATTATTCAACCAATTAATGTAGAAACATAGAGTATTTTATCCTTTGATGGGGAGAAAAAATAATTGCTAGTCTTCATCAAAAGCCACAAGAACTTTTATCAGCAGGAATGGTAAGCTATTGAGAATTTGAAAAAGATGTACTTGTGTTCCTTTTATTTTTGTCTTTGGTCTAGTTAATTTTTTTTGGTTTTGCTATTGGTTTGTTGGAGGTGAATGTTCTAACATTAGTTGGATATGATTATCCTGTTAGAATTTTTTTTGTAAAGGGTTTGGGGATCCTTTCAAAAATTTCTTTACCTTCAATTAAGAAACATATAATGATTTATTATTTTTGCATAATCCAAGTTGAAGGATCTAAAAATTTGCTCTATTCTAGGACCACCTACAAAAATAATGAAAATATTCTACAAGAGAGTATGCAATAAATGAGCTTTATTGATATTAAGATCTATCAAATATGATGATGAGGTGTAGTAGAAAAGTGTGCAATGACCTTTCTTATATATACAAGCTGTGAAAAAGTATCAAACATTAAATGACCGTGCCATTATTAAATGACATGAGTCATCATTAAATGATCTAGGACACTAATATTTAATAAAGCTAGAAAGAAAAAATCTTATCTAAAAAGCTTAAATATGTCTAGGACCTAAGTTGAATTTACATTTAAATAGGACCCCACTAAGTAACTAGTTAGGAAAAGTACCTATTTACATCAATACACCCCCTTAAGTGCAACTTAGGGATCTAAACAATTATTATGCGACTGATGCAAAGATGTAAGGATGAATCCTAGCTATGCGGAAATTTTAGGTACCCATGTACAAATGTAAATGTAATCTCTCACAAAAAAATGAAAAGGAGAAAAGCCACATGGGATGAAACCCCTCTCCAAAAGAGAGAAAAGATACAATCAAGTGATGAAAGATAGAGGACTCCATGATAACCCCAAGTACAATATCCATCATATACATACATTACAACTGCACCCCATAAAAGGGAAAGAAAGAGACCACATAGCCCGGCATAATAAATTAGATCCACAACCACTAAAGAATGTTTGAAGATAAAAGATAGTTCAATACCGACAAACAACATGTCTCCCCTTGGGAAGAAAGAGATCCAATGGTAGATACTAAAGAAACCCCATCTCCATGAAGAAGAAGGAGGGAAGAATCCTGAGCATTAATGATATCTCTAAAGATGCACCTTATGCAAACCATAAAAATTCTTTGCGTTCCATCCATAAAACTCTATAAAAAATTGGTTAATCTCGTGCCCTTGGGCTTAGGGTTTTGTCTATCATCATTTCTTATGGTTTGTAATGCTAAAAATTTCTTAAAAACCCTTAAGTCAAATGCTCTTTTTAATGTTATATTTTGTCATTGACCTGTTGTGCCCATCCAGGATCATGATAAAAATAATTTGAGTCATGGAAGTCTGTTGAATAACTGACTCCTTATGGTTAGGGTCTCTCGATATCTACTATCTGATGTCTTCACGTGCCTAGGTCCTGGAGATTATTCTATTTTACAAGGTTCATTTATCGAACTTGTTTGGCCTTTACATCCTTTTCAAGAATAGGTTAACAATTTGTTGAGACCTTATCCTAGCTTATACTAGGCAGTCCCCTTTGTTAAAAACAACTTAGCGCATGTGCCTATTTCTAGTCACTTGAAACATCGCTTATCACTAAAGTGATTTCTATCACTGGGTTATTTTCAGCGATGAGCGATGTGCTTTGGGGTGTTTCTCATATTGCATGTTGTTGAAGTCCTTTGGTGCCTTGGTTCCATTACGGCGATGCGCAATAGTCATTTTCTTTTCTTTGTGTCACGCCATCACATAAGTATTTCATGGTTTTTCTCAATTTCTGCAATGAGCGATGGGAATGGATTGAAGGGAGTGCTGTAATCTTGCCATGTGTTTGAATTTTGTGTTGTCATTGGGTTCACCCATCGCTGAAAGTAATTTCAACTCCAAGTCAATTACAGTGATGTGCGATGGCTTGTGGGTACATTATAGCATCGCCAGAAAGTCCTCCTCACCGAAACACAAATGCAACTTTGTCACATTTTTATGACAAGCGATAAAGGATATACCAAGGAATATTCCCTTCAGTGGGATGTTGTTGCTCATCGCCAAAGTTTGGAGATGGCTTAAGGGCATTACTGCGATGAGCGACAGAGTGTAGAAGATATGGTGAATAAGTGGATGATTATGTGGAAGCTTTTCAAGGTGTCATCAATGTTTCCATGTATGCATGAAAAGGAAAGTGGTGATACTTGAGGAACATCATTGAGTATTTTTTAAATAAAAAATGATCGACTACCAAGATTCAAAGTCGAGCGGTTGGTTGTTAGCTTGCTCGTGTGAGCCTTCTTTGATCATTAATGGCTACACGCTCCAATTGCTCTACTTAATGAGGATTATCTATTGTTTTATTTCACTATTTGAAAAGCCATTGAGAGCTGAGGAATTGGTTGAGCTAAAGAAGGAGTGGGTGGGATTCAGGAAAGTAATTGCAGAGATATTGAAGTAATTTTCCTGGGTAAGTGGGTGTTCATACCTACTCTATTTCAATTATGCATAAGTTAGCTCATAGGCTTTAATTTCCTGGGGTGGTGAGGGTTTTAATTACCTTTTTGGGCTGGTAAGCATTGTGTGGTTCTATGAATTGTGTCCTACAAATTCAATTTGAGAACATAGATTGGCGAGTTTTTCTTTTAAGTGAAGGTTTCCTAGCTCTATATCTGTTCTCTATGAAAATGAGTAAGCGTAGTGAGTATATCCAACCATTCAGGAGGTCTAGGAGGATTATTATGCTTGAAACTTAGGATGACATGCCTGACATTGAACAAGGAACATTAGGAGCTCCTACTGAGCCAAAAGAGAAGTGGAGATCCCGTAAGAATTCTGTGAAGGGTGGTGTCAAGAGCACTTACAACCTGAGGAGTAGGGTTGTTGTTCATAACTAGGGTGAATCTAGTGGGAAATTGGTTGAGTCTTGTGGGAAGAAGAAGAATAAGTACCACAAGGATTATGATTCTTATATGGGGAGGCATAACTCTACCATGGAGGATTCAATTGGTCCTTTAAGTGATAAAGCAGATACTGACCAAGACTAGAGATATTACCTTCTCACATTGGCATGTCAGGAGTATTATGATGATGGAGAGGTAGTGGCTTCTCTAGTTTCAATAAGAACACAAAGGGGATGTGCCTACTTTGATTATGAAGAATTAGAGTAGCACCCTGGTTCTGTGTTTTTATTTTTGATGACACCGTTGCCACAATGATAGGTTCATCTTCTTCAACGAGCGTATAAGTTTCTTTTTTGGGTGCTGATGTGGATTGATTCTTCAAGTAACGTGGATGAGAGGTTCTAGTACTGATATAGTGACAAATGTGCCTTTTGGAGGGTGGGTAAATCTTCTGTGATGGATGGAGTTTTTTCTTTTTCTTTCCCCCCACTTTGCAATATGCAAATATAACCATCTGGGGGAATTTATGAAATTAAAATGAAATTAAGTGTCAAATGTAAATGTGACTGAAATGGTAATTTGGCTGGATGCTTGTCACTCCCATGTTCTATAAATGGGATTTTAGGGCCAGTTACAAGGGTTCAAATCTGGGGTCTCAGGTAGTCTAGGTTGAAAATTGAGCTCATATAAGAGCAATTTGTAAATTCATGCACAAATGAATAGACTAGTACGAAGTTCAAGGTATAAGTTGATTTTTAATGAATTTAATTAGTTTCATAGTAGCTACAATATATGAATGAAAATGCAAGTTTGAAAGCACATTCTCTCCTATGTATTTTGTCTTTCAAATTATAAATGAAATGATTAAGGATAGTTTTGATTATCTTCAATCATTTTGGTTGAATGTGTGATTTTATTTCTTCTTTGGTTCAAGGAATTAATTAAATGCTTAAATAAGATCATAGGTTTGTGAGGGAAGATTCTAGGATTGCTAAATAGTTTTTTTTTTCGACATAGTGAGTTGAATATTGTAATACAATATGTTTGTAGTCCAGAAATGCTTTGTCTAAATTACTAATGTATTACAAAATGTTACAAATGAGACTCTATTACCCAATGAAAAGGCACTGGTCTATTTGTTTGGTTATCCTAAATGTAAACGAGTCAGTCCTGCACTAGTCCAAGAACACCAAATGAGAATGAAAATAATTTTAACACCTTCAATTACAACATATCATTATAAAACATCATTTATTCCTTGTTGTAGATAGTAATTTGCTTAAGGGTCGGTAAAATCCTTGAGGGATTTTATCTTTTAGCACCTAATGGGAATACATCTGTTTGTCCTAATGTTCAAGATATGAAATGGAAAGGGAATATCATTTGAACATTGTTAGGATCACCCTCTTGGGTTTCATGGAGCCCGAAGAGTAGAAGGGCATAGTAATCCTTACTTGTTTGTTGGCCAATCCTTACCAGTGTTGACCATTGAATTTTGGGAAGTTCATAGGCATATGGTGAGATCGAGTTTGGTTCTAAAAAAATAACCAACAGATTAGTGTCTCTATTGGGGAATGCACTTAGAAATTTGGTTGCAGATTGTCCTATCAAAGAGTCAAATCTTTTGCTAGTACATATTCATCTTTCAATTCTTGTAGTAATTTTAGTGAGTCAATCCTTAGAAATGTTGCAAGAATTTGTTGTGTTTCCCCTAAAACTTGAGAATTTTGTTAAGATCTACCATAATTCCATGAATATTTTCATAATTTCTCACTAAATGTGGGTGGCGACTCTAAGATCTCTACACCAGTATGCATTATTTGAGACAATCCAGTAAATTAGAGTGAATTTTTTTTGAGAAAAGATGAGGTGGAATTGAACTCACATGATGAAGTACCCTGATGGGAAGCTAGAAAGAAGATTTCAAAATTCTCTAGTACTATTTTGGGAGAGTCAAAGAATTTACTACATCTGAACATCTAGTTCAAATATTGAGTATCTAAACATGGAAAGGGTTGTTTTGCAGAGAATATAAGGATTCATGTGTGACTCTGATATTGGAGAAGACTCAAAGTGAAATTAACCTTCGAAAGAAACTTCATATTGTTGAAGTTCATTCCTCTGTAAAAGGAGGTGGTGACTCTATGCAAAGAACCTGATGAAATTGTGATGGTAGCTGCAACATATCCAGGTATTTTCCTTTGTTTTTGGTTTTCAAGAAGCATAAATTGGTGTGAAAACCATATTGAATGATTTGGAGAAATTTTGATTCCTTATTAAGTGAATTGAGCACTAATAAAGGGAATAGTAGTGGTAATTTTACATAATTCTAGGATATAATTTGAAATATTTTTATTGTGTTGAAGAAGTATGCTTTTTTTAAAATATTCCCATTAGAATGCTCTAAGGAATAGATGTATTTGAATTATGCACTTTAAAGTCATGATTAAATCAAAGAATAGGGCAGTAAATGAACAACTATATTGTTGATGTTTGAAGATTGTAAAGGGTGTGCAAGAAAACATGTATCATTCCCCTATATATCCCTGCGGAGGCAAGTGAAAACATGTAGAATGTGCAGCCCATGTCATGCTCTCAAAGAAATTTCTCTATTGGAAGGTATAGACCATTGAATTTTAATGGTATTCGAGGTTTACCAAACCCTTTTCCCAAAAATGTTAGGGAACATTTGCCAAAATTCACGTGGCAAGGTTCCGAATCTACTTATAAACATTTGCATACATTTATGGATTTGATGGGAGACTATGAGATAAGCCATGAGGATGTTCTCATGAAATTATTTGTTCAATCTATAAAGGAAGATGCTAGAGATTGGTTTTCATATTTACCAACATGTTCTATCCCCTCATGGAATGAGTTCATGGTAGCATTTATAGAACAGTTTGGTGAAAGAGTTAATCCAAGTGCAGTAAGGAAAAAACTCATGGAAATTCAAAAGGATGAAGACGAGTTAGTCCTAGCTTAAAACCTCATATTTGTAAAGGCGATAAAGATAGTCTTGAAAACATGAGACCAATTGATGCAGAGTGTTTAATTGTATATTTAGGTTCATTTGATGAAGAAATGAGTTATTTGTTGAGAGATAAAGAGCCTACAACATTGCATCATGCATATAAAATTGCCACATGGACATTGAAAACAACTTGAGATATTCAATAATGAAGGGTTATATGGATGCAAGTGTAGATTCTTTTAGTACATCTCATATAAATCGATCAAACAATAGAAGTGATTGCCATGATAATGGTGCTTCTACTATTCTGATTTTCCCATCACTACCTAGTACAATTAACAATTTGGTGAATTCCAAATTGAATATCAACAAAGCTTAAGCAATGGTGATCAAATGTATTTTGTTAATGAAATTTTGTTTAAAATGTAAATACATAAATGAAAATCACCGTATGATTTGTTTGCAAGGTTTCTGGATGCCTTGTTGGAAATCCCCAAGAATTTAAAACTTGAGGATTCGGTATGCATTGACTTGTTTTGTGAGATTTTTGAGCCAGGGCTTAGTACCTTGCCAAACGAGTTGAAGCCTCAAGGTTTTGATCATATGCTAGATTGGATAAGAATTGTTGAGGAAGCTAAGTGTGATTATGTACAAAGTATGAGATCCCAAAGTGTCAAGGATGGTTGTCCTATTGGAGAGAATCATAAGGCACTGCAAGTAAGTGAAATGGGTATATCAGAGAATAGAAATTTATCTTATGGTATGAGTGAGGACAATGATTATAACCAATTGACAAGCAGTCTATCTACAAATCAATATATTGGTGATAAGGGACAAGATAGATTTGCAAGTATTGTTGATGCCTCATCACAAATCAATGGCCAAGGTATTGAGAATGAGAGTTTGAGCTTTCATTTTGAACACTCTGAGCTTAGTACATGTGATAATGATCATAGGGAAAATGAGGTCTCTGATTATTTTTTTGAGGATTGCAAATATTTTTATGAGGACGATCTAGAGGTATTTTCTTTGCATAAGGGATGCAATAATATTAATGCTCATGATCTTTTTCCCTTACAAGTGAATGAAAAAATTCCATTTGATGGATTCCTGGAGTGCAATCTAGATGTCAAAACTAGAGCATGCTAGTTTTGTGAATGATGATGAGTTTGAAGACCAGAATGTATGTGTTCAGTATCCTGAGCCTAATCATAGTATTAAAAATGATGAAAACTGTGGTGCTAACCAACATGATAATGTCCTAGTTGTTCATGATTGTCTATGTGAAGAAGAGATGGAATATGTTAGTTTTTTCAAAAAATGGACAAGATTGTTTTTGACAAGGAATGTATTGATGAGGAAAGGGATCCAAAGGATTGTTCAGTTGCTAAAAAAACATTCAGTTCATAATTGACCTTTCACATTTGATTCAACATACATATCAATTGAGGGTACACATAAGTGCTTTGTTACTGACTCTATTAACTCCGAGTTATTTGAGCCATCTTTTGAAACATTTTTCTTTGAGTTAAATGATGATTCAAATGGTAAATTAGAATGTGTTACTGATCCTGAAATGGAAGTATTTTTTGATGCATGGGATATAATCGACGATGATGTTTGTGGTGATGACCCTGATCTAAATAAGAGTAATTTACCATGGGTTTTGATGAATTACTTTCCTAGGGAAGTGGAGCATATGGCAATATGACTGGTTCACACTGCTCTGATGAATGTGAACACCAATTTTACCGTATGCAACCTATATATAAACATTTCTTGTTCATCAAACACAAGATGAATGTTTGACTAGAATGGGACATAAACTAGGGGATGATTTCGGGGTTTTACATGAGCCTTATACTAATTCCGAGTTACTAGGAGTGGAATTGCAATGTGACTTCAAAGGGTTAGGGAAAATGTTTCTGGATGGAATTGGTGAGAATTTTTTTTATGAAAGTTTTCAATTTGATGTGAGAATTGAAGTTGATGTCAACCCTTGTGGTGTTAATGATCAAGTAGACTATGAATGTTTTCAATTTCTAGTCCAGTTGGAGGAATATTTGGTGGAGTATGATTGTGAACAGAAAAAACTCAGAGTTCATTTCCAAGTTTGTCCCAAGAGTGGATGAACTAGAAGTTAGGGACTTATACCAGTCCTAAGCTTTTCCTTTAAAGGATGTGGCCAATAATCTAATGGCTACATTCTGATCTATGATGTTATGGATTGTACAAAATTTTTCCACATCTTGGAGATGCTTTGATGGTATTTTATAATATTCATCGGTAAACTTTGGAACTACATTCAAATCATTAATAGGGATAGCAGCCCACACATCTGGAGGGGTGGGATGAACCAGTGGGTTACCAATGGTCCAAGTTACAAAATTTCTTAGGGGGGGCTCGAGAGCCATGGAGAACAAACCTCTATGGACATAGAAAATAGGTATTCTAATTTGGAAGGATCTGTCAATTGGTGGAGTAGATAGAGCTCTAGAGTTGGGGCTAGTACTTCTAGCTCTATTCCTTCTAACAAGTGACACATAACTTGTACTATGTCTCCCATGGGGAGTAAAAGAGGGTAATTGGGAGTACTAAAAATTACGTCTAGAAGATGCGCTTGCTTGGATCTTGGGTATGAGTCCACTGACTCCACCTGTAAACTCCTCTATTGATCTGATTCAAGTGCCTCTTCAAGGATGGGTATTAGATGTTTTGAAATACCTTGGTCTGACTGGGCATGCCAAAAAAAAATTGTTGATCATAAAATCTTGCACCTCTCTGAAAAACCTTATGGGAAATTCAGTGAATAGGGGACCTTTTTGTGCTTCACTGAATGACCTCTAGGATTTTTAAAGAGGATGACTCTTCCTTTCAGTTTGAGAAAAAGGAGAAGGAAATGTAGAAATAAAATTTAACTAAGACAATCTGCCAAAAGGTTTTACAATATTTTGAAACCCTAACAGTTTTCAGTTCTCATAAAATGAAAACATAATACCACAAACCCTTCATTTTTGAAAGGAGAATGAATAACTAAGGCCTATATGAGCACATAGAGGTGATTCAAATCCTTTCATGGGAAGCACCCATTAATGTTCATCAGAATATGATGAATTTGATATTGAATATGATGCTTCAAACCCTTACAAAACTATTTCACCCCAATAACATAGTATGAGATTTAACATATCTTTAATAGGAAATAAAAGAATATCAAAACATGGTCCAATTCACTATAAGTCTAAGTTAGATAATCATAAAAGCTAGAAATAAGAACCAATTATCAAGACTATATCTGAAAGGTAAACAATGACATAGAGCATTAATATGTATGAATAGAATATAAAATGCAAGATAATGTCCATTTTGGAATTGTCTAATACATCTTCTTCCTTCTATTACTTGATTTGGAAAACAATACAAAATATGCTAAGGTCAGATAACTGATTTAGATAACTAACTTGAAAATTGATTACAAAATTGATATAGGGAAATAAAAATATTTTAAGAAATCTTTCACACTAGGAAGAGGCTTGAAAATTCCCTTTTATAGAAAAAGGAAAGAAAACAAGCATAGAGCACTCTATGTTTCCATAATCAAAGCCCTAACAAGTGGCAACAAAATTTTTCCTCAAGATCCTATCAAAGATCATATGTGATCATGAAAACTTGAATAATAAAAACTAAGCTACTTCATTAATGACAATCAACATAACAAGTTGTGAGCTAGATACCATAGGAGTCGTGAGAAGATCAATCCTTTTAGAAGAGTAAATATTCTAAAAAACAAAATATGATATGATCCGATCACCTATAGGCAGTAATGGTGTCACCAAATGGATATCGATCCTTGAGATCATGAAGGAGAAAAAAAAACATCAACACCCAACAATGTCCTTAAAAATACCACTCTCAATAGTGAAGAACCCCACCTAACAAAAATCAGGCCATGTTGTACAATGACAGGCATTCCTCAAACTTCTCACGAGTTTCTTGTGGATAAAACCCATGGGGCGGCCACGTGTATTGTTCTGCACCTAATTTTAGTGCAATATTTAAAAACTATGTAGCCACTATGTGGCACCATTGCACACAAATTAGAAAGAGGGAACCTCATGACCTCCAAAAGATGCAACATTGTCACAAGTGGTGAGGCGTACACAAAAAACTTAAAGATGGTAAAAATGGGAAACCTTCGGGGCTAGAAGGGAAAGGAAAAATATGCTAACATACTTAGAGAAAGAAGAGCTCCACAGTTGCTAAATTCAAACTTTTAATATATTTTTGGTGGCCTTTTTATTATCCAAATTAAAATTTGAAATGTCGTCTTATAATGTGTAATTTTTGGGAAATTAAAAAATTACCTATAAATACAAGGTCTTTTTATCAATTCAAAACTAGAGAAGCAAGAGGTGATATTTACAAGAGGAAAGATTATTGTAAAAGGTGTTTAAGAGCATATTTCTTAGTCATTTGTTGTAGCATTCAAGATATCAAGCATCACATCAAAGTTATCTTCATTCATGCGTGTTTTTGGAGCTAACATTGTGATGTAGGTTTCAAGCATTCAAGTCCAATTTCTAGCATCAAGATCACATCATCAATCAAGCCATTCATGCAAGATAAATACCTTGGAGAGATGTATTAAGTTTCAACCCTTCAAGGGTTTGGTGAGTTACAATATAGCAAGTGTTGATTCATCATTCCTTTCATGTTTCATTATTTCTTTCAAGGTTTAATTACCAAAACAGGGTTTGACAAGGCAAACCCACAATCACCAAAACAAAACAATTTTTCCCCTTGTTTTGTTTTGTAAATATTAGGTTGAATAAGGATTGAAGAATCATCAAAAAGTGTAAGATTGCAAAAGTTGTCAATGTTGTCTTCAAGCCACAAAAACTCACTTTTAGAATTTAATTCCGAATTTTTTGATGTGAAACCCGATAAAATCGAGAGTGCATACTAGGATTAGAGGACTATAAAATAAAATTTTAAACCCCTATAGCAAGAACCATTCGCTCTTGGGCGAATGAGTCCTAGGAGGACACTCAACATAGGCTTTTTGTGACAGGTGCTTAAAATCACATCCTTGTCATATCTGTTGAAACTTTCTATTTTTTTTTAAATTAAGGTTTAAAATTTATGTTTCATTTGTTACATTGCATTATTGCATTCATTTATTATTTCTCATTCATCTCCCAAAAGTGCATTTCAGGCTAATTTATCCCCTCCCCAGTCATAAGGAAAACAACAAGATCTCCATCAAGGTTGACTCACCTAAGTGTTGAAAGTTAATCTTTCCCTAAGGGATCTCTTTTTCCTAATGAAGTAAGGAATGGAAACTTGTAGATGCATTCCCCAATTCTAAAACCATCACCCACATTTTCCCCCATTTCATTTTGGTGAACCTGGCATTGTACATCAATAATTTTGAAATTAGAGTCCATTCAATACCTAGATCTAGTATTTGTATTAGCTTGAAATTGGATTGCATTAGTTTTCACTTCATGTAGGGTTGTTAAAATTTCATTAGTTTTCATCTCATTTAGGGTTTTTAATTTTTAATTTTTCATCCCTTAAAATCTTAATTTTTCTCAAAAATTGCATGTATATTACATTAATTTTGCATAGTAATTACATAATAGTGCATGTTGAATCATTCACATTCATAGATTGATTCAAAAATGTTTCAAAAAGTGTCATATTGTTCATAATTTTTCATTCATTGCAGAGTCATTTAGACATCAAAATCTAGAAAAATCAGTCACTAAAACCACAGTTTGTAGTCTAAAATAGGAAACCTTAGCATTGAACCTTAGACTCAGATTTAAATTTTTTCAACCCTTGTGTTAAGACCCATTCTCCCTAGGGAAAATCTATCTCTGTACAGGTGCTTTTTCAAAATTCTACGCAGTGATTTGTCTTTGTTTCCTTCATTCTGATCTGCTACTAAATTTGGGTTTCAGTTTCAAAAATTAGAAAAATCTATTATTATTTACATTAGGTTCAATTGGTGAAATTAAGTGCATTGTTTGAAAATCAAAATTGGCATTAAAAGACATCATTTTCAAGTTTTTTCATAACATAATCACTAAATTATCTTGCTTAAAATATGAAAATAGATCTCTTTTTACATACTTGCATTACACTTCATATTCTAGGGTGTTTGATTGCATCTATCTAGAGCCAATTCTCCATTTTGGGTGCAATTAGGTTAGGTGAAACTTGTATGAACTTCACAACCTGGCATGCCCTATTACCAATACTATAGTGAGATGTGTTTGATACTCATGCCATTTTTCACTACTACACTATCTGTGGATCTTTATTTTTTGAACTCTTTCACTCATAGTGTTGATACTAGTCAACCCACTATGGACTATAGCATTGATATCTCATTTCCCATGACCACCCTACCCACAACCAATGTGACTGATGTTGACACAATCATTGGTAATGTACCTCAAGAAGAGCTAAAACAAATGAATGAAGATTTAGAGAAATTGCAAAACTTTATGAGTTCTGAATACATTACTAGTACTACAATTCCTGTCATAGATAACATGAAAAAATCCTTCATAATTAACAAGGAATAGAGATTGTGCATAGCCTAGCTCACATTATTGATAAACATGTTCTTACAGTAGCTAGTTGTTCTCAAACATTAGCGTACACTCAATGTCAAGGTGGAAATCCATTTCCTCCTTCCAAAACCATGACCCCTATTCCTACATACACTAATCCAACTGTTATAACGACAAAACAACCAACTAGAATGTTAAGACCGCCTTAAGTACTTCCACTAGGAATCCCTTTATCTTTGTGCATTCAAATCTCATATCTCCTAATCCATCTCCCTTCACAAACTTACAATTCACTTTTCCTTCAAATACATATACACCACCCTATTCACCTCCATCTCACAACACAAACAATGATCTAGTCCTTAAATAACTCTTGCAAATTTTTTTATCCCTCCAACAAAATATTGCCACACTGAACCAAATTCAAAATGGCCAACCTTCATAATATATCAAATGAAACCATTTTTCCTTGGAGATATTAAGAGCACAAATTTCAAAAGGCATAGAGATTCTTAGATTTGAGAAATACGATGGAAAAGGAGATCCTAGCAACCATGTATCCACTTATACAACCTTATGTAGTGACTTCATTTTTGAGGATAACCTCTTGGCTAAAATTTTACCTAGATCTTTGAAAGATGCTACCTTGGTGTGGTTTTATTATTTACCAAATAACTCAATTCGTTCATTCAATGAACTTGTTGATTCCTTTCTTAACCATTTCCAAGTGTACATCGGTCCCAAGATGACCTTAGTTGATTTAATGCAATGTAAACAAACAAAGATGAAAATGTCACTGATTTCATAGCATGATACCAATTACTTTACTCACAAATCAACACTAAGATTCCTAATGCCAACCTTCAAAGAATTTTCATTGCAAATTTTCATACCAATAGTCAAGCTAAACTTGAGATGTTGAAGTTTCCCTCCTATACACACTTGTGCATGACCCTTCATGATTATCAGAATTTGGTTAGTCATCATGAAGAAAAAACTACTAACCATCCTGAGAAATCTTAAGTCATTTCCCATAACAATTTCCAACCTTCTAAGAAACAAAATAATGACATTTTACAAATAAATACACCTCAAACAAGTCAACATGATAAAGTCTCCCAAGTGACTTCTATAAAAAAGAAAAATCCATATCCATTTAGGGAGAGGAATAGACAATTTACCCCTTTACATGATACCCTTCACTCCATTATGTTGCAACTCATCAGTAAGAAATTAGTCACCGTAACTAGATTGTTAGAGCCATTGGTACCACTAAGCCCTTACCTACAAATTTTAACTCAAATTCCTTTTTCTGTTATCATAGACAAAATGGACATGATACAAAAAAATGTAAGCATCTTAAACATATTGTGTAAGAACTCATTGATTCTAATCACATCCAGATTGGTGGTGTTAATGATCAAGGAAATAAGTCAGTTGCCCCACTTGACCAAAATTTACAAATCTTTACCAACCCAATGCCAAATCATAATATCCCTTTTGTGAAAGCTAATGATGCGAAGAATGATATGATGAATGTTCACAAAATTGAAGATAAAAATAATGACAATAGAAATGAAAATGAAGGAGACTTAGAATGTGTGGTCAAATTCATTGATGTTCAACCTCTTAATGGCCAAACCAAAATTCCCCTTGACATTTCTTTCTCACAAAATGACATAATTAGATGTGCACTCGATGGTCCTTTTTACATCATTGTAAGAATAAATGAAAAGGCTACTAATGGGATATTAATTCTATTGGGACTATAAAATTTTGTAAAATTTTAAGTGCCCACGTGAAAAATTTTCTTTACACACTCAAAAATGCACCTGAAAAATCTTCCCTAGTGACCTACTTTGGAGGGTCATAATTCAGAGCCAGTTGAATTTCATGCCAAATCCCTTGTTGAATGTATTCATTTGACATATATGAACATGTATGTCTGATTTCAGCTTCCCATGATGAGTTTTGACAGGGTTTTGAAATGCAAAGCTAGAGGGTTCTAGGATTGTTTTGATGTTTGCATACTCTCAGGCCTGCAAAGTGGTCTCCTATTCAGATTGATATTTCACAGTTGGATAATACTCATGGAAAAATGATTGGTGCCTTGCATTCCCCTCATATTCATATACTCCTTGGTCTAGTTTCAAAGCCATAGGATCAAGTTTGATATTTTTACTAGGTCAAAAGCAAATGCAGTTGTGACTATGGGTTATTTTTCAGGTTTGATTAGAGGTTAGCAAATCAATAAAAGACAATAAACCTAAAGTAATTAAAAAAAAAAATGGAAGTTAAATGAAGAACAATTATACCTGTTAATTGCCGAGACCTCCATGATTCACTTTTGTAACACCTTCTAGCTTGCTGGTTGACGTTTTGCCCTCAGATTCGTCGTGCGGGCAATCATAAAATACTAGTCTAAGTCCTACACCAAGCTTTGAAGGATTTGAACAAATATCTATGCCTATGACTATGATTGATAATGCCTATGCCTAAATATGCCAGAATAATAATGTAATTCATGAACATGTAATGTCTCTGTGTAATCGAAAAATGAGAGGAAAATGGTATTTTATAGAAAATTCCATTTTGAATGGACGAATGAGATGAGAGATTGAGAAAATGCCCTAGAATCAATGGTTAAGATTCAAAATGGCAACTCTCAATTAGGGTTAGGGCAAAATGCCCAAATGTGTGAATAAGATTTAATTAAATAAATTAAATCAAAGATAAATGTGACAGTTGAGATGAAATTAGCAAAAATCAGAAGATAAGAAGATGAGATTTTAGAAAATCAGTGATTTTAGAAATTACTTGATTTGTAGAAGAATATTTCCATTTTGAATTAAAATAATTCAAAATATGGATTTTTTGAGATAATGAGTAATTGATTTTTGAAATTAATTACTAAAAGAAGAATCAGTTAACTATGTGAGACATTTTTAAATAAATTGTTTTATTTAAAAATAAAGAAGTGTCACATACAACAATTAAATAATTAAAAATAATTATTTAATTTAGAAGAAGTGGTTAATTAATTAAATAAATTAGCAAATCTATTTAATTAAAAGAGAGAATTTAGAAATTAGTGACATATTGAATAAATCTATTAAAATATATTTATTTGATAATCAAGAGGACATTAATGACAAAGATTAATTAAATAAAATGAGAACTTTATTTAATTATGAGTTGACTTTAGATAATTAGTGACACATTAAATAAATATGATTTATTTATTTAATAATCAGGAAGAATAGAAGACCCTAAATTAATTAAATAATTGTGAATTATTTAATTAATAGTTGAAGATGGGTTAGGAACATAATTAAAGTGTCATAATTATGCCTAGGATGAAAAGTGGTAAAAATGAAGCTTGTAGGCCTAGGTCATTTTTAGGTGTCTACATTTTCCCCTCTTTGTCATAATGTAGCATGTCACATTGTGACAAAGAAAATAAGTTAAAAATATGCCCCAGTGCAAAATAAGATGAGGAAGAATGACTAGGAGGGTAGCGGTATGCCCCCTCGAGAGGAAAGATAGGTTCCAAGAACATGGGTGTGCTCTCGAAATGGATGAGAAGACTAGAATATGAAAAGACAAAGAAATGTTAGTGCAAAAGATGTGGATGATGATATGGATGCAATGCCTATATGAGATGGGCGAGAGAAGATGACACGACTAAAGGAGATGCATGTTATTTCCTAGACCAAATCCTTCAAAACATTGCCATAGGACTTTAATATTTATTGCTCTTAATCATCATTGGGTGGTAAAAATGACACAAATGGACAACAAACACCATAATATGACATAGACCAAGGTGTGCAAGGTCATCCACTTGAAAAACAAATAGTTACAGACAAGGAATGCCCTAACTCATACTAAGGGTCATGTTGCCCCAGTCTTTTTGTCGAGACAATCCACAGACAACAGTCAAAGAAAATAAAATAGGCCAGGAGACATCATCGCACCTCTAAATCCTTCATGGGACATCCTCGAGGTAGCTAGTAACATGACCAAAAAGACAAGACAGTAAAAATATAAGACAAAATAGCCAAGATAGTCAAAAGATAAGAAAAGATAGAACAGAAAGATTAACAACCATTTTATTTTGTTTGCCAATGTTTGTTTGCCAAAGATTGATTTCTTGTCAGTTTGACAGTTTTGACAGTTTAAGAGTTTTGCCAATTTGACGGTGTTGACAGTTTGACGGGGCCTATTGTCAGGAAGGACACATCCTGAAAAGGAAAAGGACATTTTGACGAGGTCTAACTCCAACAAGGACACATCTCGACGAGGACCAAAGAGTGACAAGACTCACATTGTTTTGACTAATATGTTTTGGCAAGTTGACTGATGTTGACTGTATGATTGATTGGACTGTGCTGTCTGATTTTGACCAATTTTGACATTGACATTTCGAATGACTCTCTTGTGTCTGAGTTTGACTACGTCTGACTTATTTGACTGATGTGACGATTGTGACAAATGCCATGATTTTATTTGGACCAACCTAAAAGGACTAACCTAATGTCTTGGGGCCTCATCGACTGATGGCCTTGCCTACGTAGCAAATGTGTAGAGACAACGTAGTTCGACTATGACATGGACTGACTGACATGACTGACTTTGACTCCATTTTTCAGGATTTTGACATTGATTTGGATGTTTTTGTGTTTTCTTCAAGATGTTTTATGATTTTTAGGTCTTTCTTCAGGACATTTTACGATGTTTTTGGTCTTTCTTTAGGACATTTTATAATGTTTTTGTCTTTCTTCAGGACATTTTATAATATTTTTGGTCTTTCTTTGGGACATTTTATGATGTTTTTATCTTTTTGACATTTTACATGATTTTTTTGGATTTTGATGTTTAAGAGGATCGTGACAAATGCATATGACTGATTCCCAGACATGAGAATCCAAGGATAAAAATGATTGTGCCCCTAGTCAAGCTGAATACCAATTGACAGGTGATGACAACGTTGTTTGACATGGGAAGGATGCATCTCGAAACAACGTAAGGATGATGACGATAATGTGATGAAAGTATGGCGGTCTACAGCCGGGCTAGGAACGCAGTCAAGTAAAATTTTGGATAATGTGCTTGTATGGATTTGGAATGACTCAGTTAAGACTAGATGGGATGATGATTATCCTTAGACCATTTGAGAAGGGAAAGCCAAGATAGGTGACAGGCATGAAAGGATAGGGGGTGGCCTTGGTAAAAGAATGGAGACATGAGACTAATGGAATTGTCATATGATTTTCAAGGACTATGTCACATAAGGATAATGACGTTTATGTTAGAAATGACATGATGTTTCATGAATCGTGTATGACCGAAGGATAGGCATGTCAAGAGTTTTCCCAAAGCATGATTTATGTGTGCCAGTTTTATGTCAAGACCGAGGTAAGTGGGAAAAATGTGTGGAAATGATAGAGCTTAGATGGACGTCAATGTCATGAGGAAGGCATGGGAAAATGAGACAACTTGCCCCCAAGTATAAAATTCCACATAGAGGATTTATTTTACACATGACACCTATTTGCCAAGTTTTCATCATGGTACTTATCCAGGGCGCCTGTTTGCCAGGTTTTCACCATTGGATGAAATTTTTCTCTTGACTATTTTCTTGAATTTTTGATTTTTTTGGGGTCACCAAGACGCCTGTTCGCCAGGTTTTCATCAAGGTGACAATTTTTATCATTTATCATTTTTTTTTTGTATTTTTGATTTTGTGGATATCCTAGATGCTTTAGATAACCACTGACTATTTTGAATCCACTGACGGTGCCGATGTAGAGATTGGTGCCATGATATGCCAATAATGTCTTATCTGAAGTAGTTGTCTTGTCAGGATTGTAGCACTTGTATACAACTGATCGATGTCTTTGTGATCCTTTCTGATACTAGAGTTGGCCTTATCAAAATACGCACATCACAATAGAGTGCCATGAGAGTCCTTGTGTTAAAGAACTTTGCTGCCATGATGTGATGGATTTGTGACGTGGGATCATTGGACTTTAGACGAGATGTAGGGTTATGATGAATGATGGTAAATGTGGAAAGATTGTTTGGACGTTTGGATGGATGACTTTTTATTTTCCAAACTTGGGATGGTGGATGACGTATTTTGGAGGGATGGTGTTTGGAACCAACACTTTTATATGCCTTGATTGCTGACCATTTTGAAGGAGGTGGACATGCGTTATATGTGGGAGTCCTCTTGTCTTGTGGCTCCACATTGTGATTGACTTTTGTATTTGACTTGGTGTCTTTGTTTGATCCATCTTTCTTTTGGATCCATTTTAATTTCATTTGTCCACTTGTCCTTTTGTTTGATTCAATGGCCTTTGACATTTGATTTTGATCTTTTGACTTGTAAGACTTTTGTTTTTGTTGGTTCCAAAGAGAAGGTTTATTTATGATGAAATGACGGTTCATGGTGTGGGTGGAGGGGGTGTCGGCAGCAATCTTATGACAAGGATTTCTCATGGACTCCATTTTGACGTTTGTATCTAACAAAGTTTCCCCCAGTATCGAGGAGGTACCACTGGCAACGTTTGATTTACTAATTGAGGAATAGCCAAGACCTTGATGTCTGTAATTTGCCTGAAGCTGTATTGGTTCTAGAATGCCTTGTTCATGTATGCCTAGTCCTTTGCCTTGATATTGCATGCTTTGACAGATTCTATTTGTGATGGGGTATTTTTTGTTTTGAAAGAAAGATGCTAACCCACCATTAGGTATGTGGATATTGTCACTTGTAATATTTTCATCTGCAAGAAATCCTGCTCTGACAAAGATAGATGACCCTAGTTGATAAAGTGTCTTAGCTTCATTGTCATGTTGGACATATTCCTGACTGATATCTTTGGTTTGATTGTGTGACATGTTAGGTTCAGATGATTTTGTTGGTGCTTCCAAGGCAATGTTGAAGCCATCATTATGTTTAGTGTCATAGAGTCCAATAATTTTAGCTATAACTTGATCATATGCAAGCATGTCCCTAGTGGAAGATTCTTGTTCTGGAGGAATATCATCTATGTGTCCCATGGAGGCAAGTGTCTCATCGTGGGAAGTGTCAATAGTTGAGGCCTTTATAAGGTCGGAAAGTGTTTGATCATGAATGGTGTAAAGGTCAA
Source organism: Sequoia sempervirens (assembly GCA_007258455.2). NCBI lineage: Eukaryota > Viridiplantae > Streptophyta > Pinopsida > Cupressales > Cupressaceae > Sequoia > Sequoia sempervirens. The sequence continues at coordinate 93,114,691 of VDFB02168118.1, forward strand.
GGAGTGGATCGTTTTGGATTTCTTGGTCAATGGTAGGGTCTTGGTCGAAGATGGGGTTGTCATGGATTTGGACTTCTTGGTCGATGGTAGGTGTACTTTGGATGGCATAATTGTCTTGAAGGAATCCTTGAATGGAGTTTAAGATAAGGTCATGGGATGGACTACCTTGTTCTTGACATGAGGGTGATATTATAAGGTCATGCTTTGGGCTTTCGTTTTGACATGTATCCTCAAGTGTAGACGATGGGATGTGACTTTGGACTATGATAGCATTTTCATTACTAGATGTGGCTTGTGAGGGGATGACTTGAAAAGGATTAATGAATGATGGACTAGGATAGGATGTGGGGACTTGGACCGGACTAGTATGTGAAGGACTAGGATATGACATGGGTACTTGCATTGGACTAGTATGTGAAGGACAAGGGTATGATGTGGAGACTTGGACCAGATATGACATGAAGTCTTGGACTGGATTAATATGGTATGATGTGAGGACTTGACATGAGTTGTTAGATGGTTGATAAGGCATGTAGACTTGGACGGGATTGATACGTGAAGAGTCATAATATGACATGGAGGTTTGGAATGGACTAGTGGACAGTTGGCTTCCCTTGTTAAGGTTAGGATAAGGGTGATAAGTGGATGTTTGTTGTGAATTACTGGTAGCATTTATGTCAAGTGACTGTTGATGGTGAGGGTAGACTAATGGAGGTGGCAAAGTATTTATGTCAAAGCCTCGTGGTAACTTAGCCCCTTGGTCCAAAAGCATGGCTAGATACCTTTGAGGGTCGTGTAAGACTGATTTTTCTACAAAGGAGACTATATCAGAATTTTGCATTGTAGCTTCTAAGTCTTCTGCATATACTCATTCATTTTGGTCTCTTTGTATCAATGGTTCAGAAGGGTTTCGTGATGAAGATGGCATGTTCATGGAAGGTTGCATTTTCATGTTGTGAAATGGGTTAGAAAAAGTCCAATGTTTGTTTGTGTCATAAGTGTTATTTGCTCAGATAAGGATGACGAGAATGACAACTAAATGTGAGGATGATGACAACCTATGTTTTTTGGATTTTCAATAAGGATGAAAATGCAAGACTATGTTTCCTAAAATGTCGACTAGAATGACTAGGTGATGATAACATTTTTGTAAGGAAATGATTGATGTAAGATGACAAGGTGATCAAAGCCAAAATGTTGACTGAGGACTAAGATGATGATGTTTGACGAAGGACTAAAATGATTAATGCAAATTCTAGGTTCAAAATGATGACTAAGATGAACAATGCAAAGTCTAAGTTCAAAATGAGGACTAAGATGAACAATGCAAAGTCTAAGGTTCAAAATGAGGACTGAGATTATTTTTTGGATGTTTTGTTGAAAAGTATGAGTTGTCTAAGGTCGATTGTTTGTGTCCAAATTTGTGAATGTTGTGTATAATGTTTGAGTAATCCAGAAAGCACTTGACAAGCACAATGTTTTGAATGTAAGCAAGCGCACATAAGACAAGTACAATCTTAGGTTAGGCCAGGACAATATTCGCTAGATTCCACATGGGTTTCCCCAACCGCATATCTGTAGCGTGTGAATTCAGAAGCTTGGTTGCACGGGCTCCCCCTTATAGTGCACTCTCTTCTCAGGCCAACCAAGCTTCCAGCCCCCATGAAACTCCCATGGAAAATTGATCACCTCTACTACAAACTGCGAAAGTGTGGATGCCTTCACACCGACCGGTGCTGCACTAGCAAATAGAAGGTTTTTTGGCTTGCTAAACATTGGTTTTTAATTTGGGACCCCTGTTCAAGTGGCCATACATGGGGCAAGAGATTAATCACCAATTAGGTGGCACTCCAGCCTAAAGAGGTTAAGCTCAACAGGGTTTAAGGGAGTACTACTCTGTCCGTATGACACATCTGCACTTGTAATCTTAGGTTTTCCCTTAAGATTCACATTTATATACCGGTCGGGGGTAGCTTGGATTTAGCTCTGTTGCCGGTTTGAGTTGCGTTGGGGTGATGAAATCTCCAGGCAGACCCAATTTCTAGAGTTAGTAACGGTTTCTCTTACACCCAAGATCGCCCGAAAGCGCAAGGGGAGAGGATACTTCGATATACTAAGTTGTGGGGTTAAAAACAGATAAAAACGGGTTTGGTTTTTTGATCACCGAGTTTTCACAAGGTGAGAGCATACTCACCTACCATTTTGCAAACACACTTAGACATAATAGAAAGACAAGTTCATTTTAATTGCACCAAAGGAAATGTGTATTATACTAAAAAAGACAAACACATTGTTTTGATGTTTAGTCTTTGACATTCGAACTTGCAAGACCACACATTAGTAGTTTGAATATTTTTCTTTGACCCACGAAAAACTCCAATGCCACATGCTGCCAACAAAGATTAGTAACCAAAAAAATAAAAATAAAAATTAATGACAGCAGCAAATTAAAACAGTGATAACTTTCTTAAAACTTAACAAAATTTTAAATTGTAGATATCTATGGAAAGCTAAGACATAGACCTAGAACTTAAGAATATAACTATATTGGGAGAGGAAATGGCATGCTGGTGCGTGTGCGCGGGCTAGGGTTTCTCTGCCCTAGCTGCGCCTCATGCTTCTGGTTTTCTGTGCTGGTGGCGGATCGGAGGAGGTGTTCTAGCGCGCAGGGGTTGTGGCTTGGGTGATCACGTTTTTTTTTCTTGTTTGTGGTGCTTTCTGCAGACGTTTTTCTACTATTTCCTGTGCATTTTGTGCATTGCATGCTATGGCTGGGGGGTGTTCTAGCATCTGTGGGTGGGCTACGGTTCGTTGTGGTGATTGAAACTTGGCGGAGGGAGGTTGGGTGTTATTTTTTGTGCTCTTCTTAGGCTTGCTTTGGGTTATTGGGGTTTTTTTGGTTTCAGTCCTTACATGGCTCCAAACGGGATTTCTCCTGGTGGTAAGGGGTTGTCTTTCAAGGATACGGTGGTGGGAAGCAATCCTTCGATACTATTGCATACGAATCCTTTTTTTGGTGAGTCTGGATCAAGAATGGGAGAGTCCTCATATCTGTCTGGAGGTTTTAGGCCCTTAAAGGTGAATGGGTGCCTTGCTAAGAGTGATAATAGGTCGATTGTTGAGATCCAACCTGAAGCTATTGTGGACGATATAACCTATTTATCAAAGCATGCTCTGATCTGTAAGTTCCTAGGGATTCGGGTATCTTTGTATTTTTTGGAATCATGGGCTCGGCGTACCTGGTCTCCAGAGGGGGATATGGAAGTTCTGTTGGAAGCCAACGACTATTTTCAAGTGGTTTTCTCTTGCATGTCGGGTAGGAATAAAGTTTTTGAAGGAGGGCCCTATTTCTATAATCAGGTGGGTCTCTTCATTAAGCCTTGGCATGTGGGATTCAATCCTACAGAAGAGCTTCCTTTGCGGGTTCCAGTTTGGGTGAGATTACCATGGATTCCTTTAGAATTTTGGAGGGAGGACATTTTTAGCTTAGTTGCAAGCCAGCTTGGAAAACCGGTTGGTCCTTCGAGACAAACTATGGAGAAGAAGGTAATTACCTATGCCTGGGTATGTGTTGAAATTGATTTGAATAAGCCCTTGCCTGATTCTATCGAAATTCGATTGGGGTCAAGTTCATGGATTAAACAGCTTGAATATGAAACGTTGTCATTTCGGTGTCACTTCTGTCATGAATATGGGCATTTGCAGAGGGTGTGCCCCAAAGAAAAACCTACAGAGGATTCAACAATAGGGTCGGCTAGTGCTCCTCACACCCAAGATAAAGGGAAGGCCCCTATGAGGGAGGACAAGGAGGGCTTCATCCCTGTAAGAGGTCATAACAAGGGCCACGGCCAAAAGAGGACCTTTAAGGATAGACAGACAGATGAGGTCTTCAATAGGTTTGATGGGTTGGACGACTTGGAACAGTTTGATGGAACCATTGCTAACATGCCTGCTAGCCATGAGCTCTTGGAGGAAAAGGAAATAGGTGGGGAGGTGAACAATGTTGTTCAGGCCAATCCACAGGAGGGAGAGCCTAGGGTACAGATGGACACAACTACTCCAGTGAGACCTTTTGAGGAGTTGGAAACCAGTGGAGACAAGGAATTGCAGGAGATTTGTGCTCATGCCCAAATCAAGGCTTGCACTGGAAATGTTCGGCAGGAGGAGAGAAAAAGCAAGGGCTCCCCTTCTATTTTAGGTATTTATCAAAAAACCATTAGAAAAGATGCCCCAGAGAAGCCTCTTAAGGTGGGGAGGAAGAAAGACCTGGAAAAAGTGAAGTTAGTGGGAGAATCTTTAGTGGAGTCTGGTTCTGTGTAGACTATTGAATCCCATTTCCCTCTTCCTCATAAATGATTGTTCTTTCATGGAACGTAAGGGGGTTGAATAACATCCCTAGACAAAAGGCTATTCGGGATTTGATCAAGTCTCATTCGCCTGAGGTGGTTTTTATTCAGGAAACTAAGTTATCTATTGATAGGATGCATTACATGGCTGCTAAGATTTGGCCTAGATGTCTTTGTCAGTGCATTGGCGCTCAAGGATGTTCTGGGGGTTTGGCTCTTTTATGGGATCCTTGCAAGCTGGTCCTGCTTTGGTGGGTTTCTAGCAAATCTGCTATTTCCTTGGTGGCCACGTGTTGCGTAACTGGTGAGATTCTTCTCTTCACTAATGTTTATGCTCCGATTGATTTTATTGGAAAAAAATTTCTTTGGTCACATATAGGATATGTTCGCTCTCTTGTTCCCCTATTCCCTTAGATTCTAGTAGGAGATTTCAATGTAGTTTTAAGTTTGGAAGAGAAGCACAGAGGTAATCCCAAGCTCGACCCCTCTGCAGGCCTTTTAAGGAGTAACATTGAAAGCTTGAGAGTGGTGGACATCACACCTTCCAATGGGTTGTTCACATGGAATAATAGGAGATGTGGGGCGGAAGCGATAGCGGAAAGATTAGACAGGTTTCTGGTTTCTTGTTTCTGGATGGCGGATAGTTGGATTACTAGTTCAGAGATTTTGGACTGGAGAGGTTAAGATCACTGGCCAATTCTTTTGACTACTTCTAAGTTTCAAAAGATAAAGAATCCATCCTTTAAGTTTCAGCTTATGTGGTTGAGGGATGCTTCTCTTCAGGATTATATCATTGCTTGGTGGAGGGAAGGGAAGCCTACTTATGGCACCGCTATGTTTTATTTTGTCAACCAATTGCAGTATGTTAAGTTTAAGCTAAAAAGGTGGAATAGAGAGTGCTTTGGAAATCTCTTCGGAGACAAGAGGGAAGCACAGCTGAGGGTGGACAATATTACTCGCCAAATCAGAGAACAGGGCTTGTCTGATGGGCTATATAGAGAAGAAGCTGTGGCCTTAAAGAATTTGGAAGAATGGGAGCTTCGGGAAGAGATTTATTGGAACCAAAAAGCTCGAATTGATTGGCTCCAAGAAGGGGACAAAAATACAAAGTTCTTCCACAACACTATTAAGGAAAGAAGACATGGGAGCATTCTCAACTCTCTCACGATGGCTGAAGGGGCTCTGGTTTCCTCTCATAGGGAGATTGCTCTGGAGGCTACTATATTTTTGGGGAGTTTATTTTCAGAGGACTCTGATCTGGCTAGGGCTGAGGAGGATTTAGTTCTAGTTTTCATTCCCTCCTTGGTCACTCCTGAAATGAATGAGGCTCTCATTATGCCCATTACTATATCTGAGATAGAGGTAGTTGTGTTTGGGATGAAAAAGGGTAAAGCCCCGGGACCAGATGGTTTTCCTATAGAGTTCTTTCAAGCTTTTTGGGAGGTTGTCAAGATGGACCTCTTTGAAGTGGTGTAGGAATCCTTTAACAATAAATAGATGCTTAAGGCTTTGAATGAAACTTTCCTTGCTCTCATCCCAAAGAAGGAAGGAGCTAACTCCCTTAATTTCTTTAGACCTATTGCTTTGTGCAATGTGATGTACAAAATAATTACAAAAGTGATCGCTGAACGGTTAAAGCCATGGCTCAGTAACCTAATCTCTGAGGAGCAAGGGGGCTTTGTTATAGGACGACAAATCTTGGATGGGGTTATCATAGCGGCATAAGCTATTTACTTTATGGCTGCCTCTAAGGAAAAAGCCATGTTCATAAAGTTGGACATGACCAAAGCTTATGATAGGGTCAGATGGAGTTTTTTTACAGAAAGTTCTATAGGCCTTTGGTTTTGGACAGGAGTGGATCAATTGGGTTATGAGCTGCATAACTTCACCTTATTTTGTAGTACTGATTAATGGTGAACCTTCTGACTTATTCGGTGTGGCCAGAGGCCTTAGGCAAGGGGATCCTCTCTCCCCTTACCTTTTCATCCTGATGGTAGAAGGGTTGGGAATACTTTTCAAGTCTCAAGTTAGTCAAGGTGGGATTCAAGGTTGGAAGTGGGGGCATGGCATTCCTCCTTCTTCCCACCTCCAATTTGTGGATGATATGTCTTTGATGGGTGCAGCAAGAATTCAGGAGGCATCTAGTTTCCGAAGAGCTTTGGATATTTATGTGAAAGCCTCAGGACAAAAGATTAATGAAGAAAAGTCACAAATCTTCTTCTTCAATACCCCCGCTTCTATTCAAGCTCGGATTGCTCATATCTTGAGGTTTTAAATTGGAACGTTTCCTTTAGTGTATCTTGGAATCCCTCTTTTAGACCAAAGGCTATTGAGGGGTGTGTGGCAAGAGATTTTGGATAAGCTTCGAAGTAAGGTGAGCCATTGGACTCACCGATGGCTCTCAACTATTGGTAGAATGACTCTTTTGAAGTCTGTGGTCCAAGCTCTTCCTATCTACAGGTGTCTTGTGTAGTCAGCCCCTGCTGGTTTCATTAAGGACTTTGATGCCCTTTCCAGGCAATTTTTATGGACATGTAATTTTCTTTCCTCAAAATGGAGCTTGGTCAAATGGGATTGTGTTTGCAGATCAAAGCAGGATGGTGGCCTTGGATTGAGGAAAACAAGCTTGAACAGTAGGGCTCTTGCTGCTAAGCTATTTTGGAGATGGTGCAACAACCAAGATGAAGGATGGGCCAAAATCCTTAATGTTAAGTATCTTGGTGGGGTGAATGGGAAAGATGTACCAAGGTACAACTTGACTGGAAGGGGGTCCATGACTTAGGAGACTTTGAAGAAAGGGGCGCAGTTAGTTAAAAATGGTCTTTTATGGATTTGCAATAGCGGTTCAGAAGCCTTATTTTGGGAGGATTCTTGGGATGGATTTCCTCCTATTTTATATCAATACCCCCACCTTCAACCTTTAAGTGATAGTTTCCTTGCAGCAGGATGGAGTAAGGTTGAGGATTTTAAGGTGTTTTTAAGGGTGGGGCGGGGCGAGGTTGCCAGATGGAAATAACCCTAGGAATGGCCTCCTGGGGGTTCTGAGGGAGAGAGAGAGAGACTCTTGTTGGGATTCTTGATGGCAGAGCATGTAACTCTTTAAGAGGAGCTGATACCCTCACATGGGGACCCAACCCAAAAGGAAAGTTCTTAGTTGCCTCGGGTTATCAAGAGTTGGAAAGACAAAATTTTGACAGGAGGGACATATCTTGGTGGAAGCAAGTTTGGAATAAGTCAACTTGGCCCAAGTGCAATTTCTTCTTGTGGCTTGTGGTTCAAAACAAATGTCTTACCTGGGAGAATCTCCAGAAGAGGGGCTTTCATGGGCCTTCTATCTGTACTTTATGTAATCAAAGTGAAGAAAATAGTTTGCACCTCTTTTTCCAATGTTCTTTAACTAGGGTTATTTGGCACTGGTGGTGGGAAGCTTGGGAGCATGCTTGTATTCATGCTCACTCTTTGGTTGAGTTCTAGAATAGTCTTGGTAGACCCCCTTCTAAGACTTCCTTTCTGGAAGTGGCTTGGGGTATTGGTCCAGGATTTATTATCTGGCAGGTGTGGTTGGAGAGGAACCGTAGGATTTTCTAGGATAAGACAAAGAGGGTGCAGCAGGTGTGGTTTTAAGTTATAAATATGCTACAGGAGACTCTTGCTGCGAAGTGTGATCTCTCGGAGGATATTGCTCCTGGAGACGTGCGGGTGGTTCAAAAGTTGAATATTTCATGTGCTGATTCTAGTGGTGCTCTTTGGAAGACACAACCGACCAGAAGTAGGCAAGCTAAAAGGAAGGTTTGTAGGGAGGGAAAGTGGTCCCCCCCCCCTTTGGGACTCTCAAGATCAATACTGATGGGTCTTCTAGGGGAAATCCCAGGCATGCTGGGGTTGGAGGAATTGGCAAGGATAGCTCTGGTAAGGTTATTTTCTTTTTTTCTGAATATAAGGGAATTCAAACCAATAATTACATGGAGGCTTTTGTTGTCCTCATGGCTAATGAAAGAGGTTTTGCTCTGGGATGGAGCAAGATTATCTGCGAGTCTGACTCTTAGGTGGTGGTGGATATGCTGAATTTGCAGCAGGTGGAAGATGTGGATTGGCATCTGGCAGTGGTGGGTAGACAAATTCTTAGGTTGAGCACTTCTTTGGATGCAGTCTCTTTTTGCTATGTTCCTCGTGAGTGGAATAAGACTGCTGATTGCTTGGCTAAGTGGGCTTCTGATCGTGGAGAGGGATGGAGGATGGAAGATTAGACTCACCTGCCTCCGGAATGTGCTTTGGATCTTGAGAGTCTGGTCAAGGAAGATATGGATAGTTAGTTGAGCCCCTTTTGGGGGCTCTTTTATGTTGGTGTTGTGTTCTCTTTCGGGCTCTAGGCCCCTGCTCTTTGTACTTTGCTGGTTGATTCAATAAATTTTTACCCCTTTATAAAAAAAAAAGACAAAGACCTTCAAAACCTAGAATTTTTTTTGCAAAATCCTGCAAAACGAAAGTGTTATAAACAAAAGACAATTCAAATGTTAACAACTACAACTTAAAAAACCACGATCACTAAAATAGCCATAAATTTCTCAAATCTTAATGAAATTTCAAAACGTTTGAAGTTCTAGAAAGCTGAGAACAAGATCTACAAAACCTAGAAATTTTTTTAAAATATTTTATTCACCCATTTTTCTGTGCTCAAAAGAAGGTGACGGGATTTCGTATGACTTCTTGTCTGTAACCTGCAAAACAGTGAAAACAAACAATAAAACACACAAATTTTTCTACAAAATGTCGGGTTCACCAATGTAACTGAGGGTTATTTTTCAGGTTTGATTAGAAGTTAGAAAATCAATAAAAGACAATATACCCAAAGTAATTACAAAACACAATGGAAGTTAAATGAAGAACAATTATACCTGTTAATTGCTGAGACGTCCATATTCACTTTTGTAACACCTTCTAGCTTGCTGGTTGACATTTTTCCCTTAGATTCGTCGTGTGAGCAATCTGAAAATACTAGTCTAAGTCCTACACCAAGCTTTGAAGGATTTGAACAAATATCTATGCCTATGACTATGATTGACAATGCCTATGTCTAAATATGCCAGAATAATAATGTAATTCATGAACATGTAATGTCTCTGTGTAATCAAAAAATCAGAGGAAAATGACATTTTATAGAAAATTCCATTTTGAATGGACGAATGAGATGAGAGATTAAGAAAATTCCCTAGAATCAATGGTTAAGATTCAAAATGGCAACTCTCAATTAGGGTTAGGGCAAAATGCCCAAATGTGTGAATAAGATTTAATTAAATAAATTAAATCAAAGATAAATGTGACAGTTGAGATGAAATTAGCAAAAATCAGAAGATAAGAAGATGGGATTTTAGAAAATCAGTAATTTTAGAAATTACTTGATTTGTAGAAGAATATTTCCATTTTGAATAACAATAATTCAAAATATGGATTTTGTGAGATAATGAGTAATTGATTTTTGAAATTAATTACTAAAAGAAGAATCAGTTAACTATGTGAGACATTTTTAAATAAATTGTTTTATTTAAAAATAAAGAAGTGTCACACACAACAATTAAATAATTAAAAATAATTATTTAATTTAGAAGAAGTGGTTAATTAATTAAATAAATTAGCAAATCTATTTAATTAAAAGAGAGAATTTAGAAATTAGTGACATATTGAATAAATATATTAAAATATATTTATTTGATAATTAGGAGGACATTAATGACAAAGATTAATTAAATAAAATGAGAACTTTATTTAATTATGAGTTGACTTTAGATAATTAGTGACGCATTAAATAAATATGATTTATTTATTTAATAATCAGGAAGAATAGAAGACCTTGAATTAATTAAATAATTGTGAATTATTTAATTAATAGTTGAAGATGGGTTAGGAACATAATTAAAGTGTCATAATTATGCCTAGGACGAAAAGTGGTAAAAATGAAGCTTGCAGGCCTAGGTCATTTTTAGGTGTCTACAACAGTTTGTTCTGTTTTTACATCTGCATTTCCAGAATGTTTCAAGGAGGTCAACTTTGACTCCTAATATCTTGTGAAGAATGTTGATTGAAGGAAAGAACTCTTGCACACATACTCAATGGACCTAAATGATTTAGTGTTTCCATTGGAGGTTTCCCGTGAGAAGATTTGGTATCTTTTTTGAGATGGTGACTTGGTGAGCCCTAATTGGTTTTCGACAAGTGTAGTTTTAGAAAAGTTTGAGTGTGCCACTTTTTCGATTAATATCTTGCACCTCAGGATGAATTTTGTCAATCCATTTTTTTCATTGAGTTCTTGGGTCAAATTTTTATGTTCCTGTACATTTTCATGAGTTTAGGAGGTTGTTGACTAGTTTTCCAGGGCAATTCTAGAGGCCATTGGGCTAGTTTTGATCACTATGCAAATATGCTAGAAAGAAAATTTTAATGACAACCCACTTCAATTTTTCATGCCAGATGCATTCATAGGCAACCTTTGGTCAATTGAGGATAAAACTTGTTTCAAAACATTTTTTTTTTTAGCTGGGCCCACATGGGGACCCGACATACTTTGCACAATTATGAACTTGTAATTGTTGCAATGGTTGAATGGGGTATGAGAATTCATCAGTGGCTATTCCTAATTACTTCTAGTTTGCAATGCATCATGCAATAAAAACTCTTGAGGAGAGAATTCAACCGTTTGAGTGTAATAATGAGAGGGTTTCTCTACATTTGGAAGTAGAAGCTCTTCACAAATCTCTTTTAGGACTGGATATGTAATTCTTACATTGAACAAAGAGGGTGGTGTTTCATATATTCCATATTTTCCTCTATACAAATGATTCGAAAGAGAAGCTCTTTACAAGTAAAGAAGTCATATCTAGAATATATGGTTAGTCGTGAAGAGGAGTCTTTCCCATCAGTTCAATTATTGATATGAGGCACACTATTACTTGTTAGTTCACTTCAGGATTAATATTTTGTAAGGCTTGTGGTTGAACCTGTAAACTATTGTATATCAATGATGAGTCACAAATGCTTTTTGTTAAAACCAAGAAAGTAGAGGGTAGTGACTTGGGTTTTCCATGGGATAAAGTTACAATACTATCTAATGTTGCTTGGTTGTTTGGACAACTACAAGATATTGAAAAGGGTAGTCATTTTATAGGCTAATATTGCTCAAGTTTCTTGATAAGGTGAATAAAATTCATAAAATTTTTTGAGTGTGCTCGGGAATATGGTATGTTAGGATAGAAAATTGGCTCAATGCAAGTGAAACAATAGAGCTGCATAATGTGAATTAGGGTTTCCTGGTTATGTGGAGGCATATTTAATTTTGCATCCATGGTGTGGGCCATGAATATGAGAAAATTAAGTTTAAATTAATCGATGCACTTAAAGTCGATAAAAGGTTCACTGAGTGTTCTATGTATGCTTGGAAACGTGGTACAAGAATTGGTGATTGGTTTAATAGAAAAAGAAACATTTAAAGCTGTGCAAAATGAGTCAAATGCAAGGGATACCTGTTGGTATTTCACCTAGGAATTGAAATCATTTCACGGCCTTATGCAATGAGAGGAGAGATCTAAAGATTGTGGCTACAGATCTTGGAAGGCTCGAGCGCTATATTATATAGTGCTGGCATAGAGATTAGGAAATGTTTACGCTGCATGGGGAAGCTACTGTGCCTATTTGAAGGGATCAGTTTGATATTGAAAACAAAATTTTAAAACTAGTACAAGAAGAGGCTATTAAAAATAAATCTTTGATTTGAGGCTTGGTGTGCAGGTAGGGATGGCTCATGTTTCTTTGTGCAGGGACATTTCATGCTGGCAATAAAATGTATCAAAAGTGTTTGAAGATTCTCCTTTGGCATTAGATCCATATTTCTATTTGGTCTAGCTCAAACACAGTATACATTAGAGGTAGTGACAATATTGTGAAAGAATGTGGATTAAGCTAGTGTATTTGGTGCCCTCTAATTACTTGTTGCGTTTTTATGTTGGTTTGCAGGAATAGGCCTTCAAATTCAATATTTCAAATGCACATTTGGGTTGTAGATGTGGTTGGGCCAACACCATCTGAACCAATATGCACTATGCATGTTCAACCATGTTGCTTTGGTGTGCCTTCATGCACAAGGGATTCGATGTAATGAAGATAGAGTGGCGTGGTATCTTCTATAGACTGCTTGACTGCCATGATCAAACACAAGAAAACAAACGTGAAGCAAAATAAAGATTTAGGGAAAAGAAAAATCAACAGATAGCATGAAGATGCAACGTGGACCAAATATCCACCCCATCCCGCCAGCCCCGCATGATTAAAATAATAGTTGCCAAGGAACTGAGAGGTGCACAAGGTAGGCTTCAATGTGGGCCTTATGACAAATTTTTAAAAAGGAATTGCATAAGTTACATTGATGGTGAATTAAAATGTTGCCCGATGAAATGATTTGGGGATTTCATTTTTTAAAAGAAAAGTTTTTTAAAAATAAGGTGAAAATTAATAAAGCACAGGGGAAAGGGGTTTAGTGCCCAGTGAAGTAAAGAAGGAGGCACGAGTAAAGTTTTTTCTTTCCCAATGATAATTTTTTTAAAAGCCTTCATTTCTTTTTAAAAAGAAAAGACTTTAAATATGAAGTAAAAAATAAAAAGGGCATGGGTAAAGGTTCTTTTATGCAGGCAACATTAAAAATTAAAAGCCTTCACAATTTAATAATGGCTTTGGTTGTTGGGCACTGAAAGTGTGAAATGTAGAAGTGATTTTCTGTTGCAAGGAACGGGTGAATTTTTTGTGTAGCACAGTGAAAGTTAAGAAGTTAAATGGCTCTGTTATTGAAGCAAGAATATTTTATTTGCTGGGAAGTGAAGATGTAAAGTGTATCCAAGCAAAGAAAGGAGTGAAAGCTTCCATGGAAAAAATTGAGTTTTTTTAGCTATAGGGTAAATGGTTAAAGCAGGAAGCAAATAATTTTCACTGTAGGGGTAAAATGAGGAGAGAAGAGAGAATATTTTTCCATTTTCTTGTTGCAAATCAGATGGAGATCAAGATGCCATGTATCTTCCACGGATTCATTTTAGGGATTCTTCTTCTTCTTTATCTTCTTATTCTTTCTCATTTTGTAGGGGTTCTAATTTTTGAAGTTCTGCAAGGCAGACAAAAGCTTTGGTTTAAACTGTTAGGGTGAATTTTATATCTATTAGTCATTAGTTTGAGATGTTTCTATGTTTTGAATTATGCTTCATGAATACATTCTATGTTGTGACTATCTCCATGGCTGAGATGTAATACTTATTTAAGTTCAATAATCAACGATTACTTGGGATTTTTCACGCACATTTGTTGCATTTGAATTGAATTTGTTATTTCCTTTCATTCAAAGGGTAGTGTAATTGCTTTAACGAATGTAATGGGAGTATTGTGTTTATAGGTGGATTTATAAGAATGGTCATTTGATGAGCTTCAATGGTCTTGTTGTCGTAATGTGATAACATTTTCAAAGATCTTCAAAACATGTTTAAAATTGTAAGATAAAATGTTGGTTATATGACTCTGTGGCCCTTTTCTTGGCATTGGTCAATCCTTGTGCATCTTTTGTTTTCAGTTTGTTCCTAAATCTTAAAATCTAAAACCCCTTTTACTGTGATGTTCTCTTTTTCTTTCATGTTTAAGTTATCTTTTCCCTAGTATCTCCATGGTGTTAAAAGGGTACAAAGGTTGATGTTAAAAGTGTTATATCTGTCATCCCTCTATGTGTTTTAGATGGAGGTATCTAAGTTATTTGTTCTCTGTAGTGTTCAATGTAAATGGGATTTTGCTTGAATCCAGTGGAATATAAAACACCCATCACTCATATGTCTGAGAATTATCCACTCATATAGGTTTGTAGTTTGTTGTTTGGAATAAGTTTGTTATACATTGGATCTACAATTAGGAACATCCTCCCAATTCCTATGGATCTCAAAGTGCAAAAGGCTTTCATAGGCTTGTTAATTGGCTTTTCTTGTCTTCAATCCATTGATAGTGTAGATTCCTTGTACTAAATGTTTAATCCCATAGTTTAGGAATTGTGTTTCTCCTTAGGGTTGAAGGTTGCAAGAAAAAGTAACCAACAGATTGGCGACTCCACTGGGGAGAAATAGAGGAGTACATCCATTTGCATAGAGTGAAGAATTTGATAAATCTAGACATCTGGTTTAGATACTGAATTTTTGAGACCTGGAAGTGTTTTTGTTGCAGTAACTTTAAACGAATTTATGTGTGACTCTACTGCTTGAAGTTCAGTCCTTTGTGAAGAGAGGTGGTGACTTTGTTTAAAGAACCTAATGAAGATGTGAAGAAATTTCATATCTACAAATATTTCTAGTTAGGAAGAAGAATTTGTAGTAGCTACAACATTTCCAGATATTTTTCCCTTTTTAGTTTTCAAGAAATTTGTGTGTGAAAACCATATTTGAAAGTCTTGAAAAAATTTAGTTCCCTATTGAGTGAAATAGCACTAAGAAAGGGAAAGGATAGCAATATTGAATTTTCATATTTTTGTGATAAAAGTTGTAGTTATCATTATGTATAAGTATGCTTGTTTTGCTTAGAGCTACTCAAGGTGAATAGACCTTAAACATATTTGAAACCAGATGTCATACTTTGTAAATGGTTTAAGGTCATATGTTGTATAATGAAGCTAGGAACTATGTTAATAATAGTTGCATTACTATGAAAGTTTTTGAAAAGGCATATCAAAATGAATGAGTATATGCATCCTTCTATGGTTCCTAGTGCAACCATGGTTTGTGATCAGCCCTAGTCAGGTTGTCAAAGGAATTTTAGCACTGAAAGGTATAGAGCCATAAATTTCAGTGGCATTTGTGGTTTCCCAAATGCCATACCATCTAAAATCAAAGATAAAATGCCAAAATTCAATGGTGAGAATTCTTAATCAGCAAGTAGGCATCTGCAAGAACTCAGTAATTTAATGGATGACTATGAGGTAGATCATGAGGATGTGATCATGAAGCTTTTTTTTTAGTCTCTAAAAGGAGATGCAAGAGATTGGTTCTCTTATTTACCAGCATGCTCTATCTATTCTTGGAATGAGTTCATGGCAACATTCATGGAACAATTTGGTGAAAGGGTTGATCCCATTTTAGTGAGACAAAAACTTATGAACAATGAGAAAGAAGAGGATGAGATAGTCCCAAATTTCAATCTCAGATTTGCAAAGGCAATAAGGGATATTCTAGAACGTCTGAGACCAAATGATGTAGTATGTTTGATTGTGTACTTAGGTGAATATGGGGGAGAAATGAGTTATCTACTAAGAGATAAAGAGCCTGCAACATTACACCTGGCATATCAAATTGCCACGAATATTGAAAATAACTTAAAATATTCAATGATGAAGGGATTCATGGTTGTGAGTGTTGATTATCCTAGCACACCTCATACAAATAGAATTCATGGATCAAACAATAGAAATGATTATCAAGATGATAATGCTTTCTTTGTTCTAATTTATCCATCATCACAACATGCAAATCATAGTGAGCTCCAAGTTGAACACCAACAAAATTTGAGCAATGCTAATTAGATGTCTTTTATTCAAGAATAATCTAACATGAAGAGGCATAATGGAGAATCACCCTATAATTTGTTCTCAAGGTTTTTGGATGCTTTGTTGGAGGTCCCCACAAATTTTAGACCCAAGGATTCAATGTGCATTGATCTATTTTATGAAATCTATGAGTTAGGGTTGAGTACCTTGCCAAAGGAATTGAAACCTCATAGTTTTGATAGGATACTTGATTGGATAAAGATTATAGAAGCAACCAAGTGTGATTATGCACAAATGTGATGTTTCAAAATGAAGATAACAACTATCCTATTGAGAGAAATCAGAACATGCTACACATAGTTGAAAAGAGTATATCAGAGAATGAAGACCCATTTTCTTTGGATGAGTATATTGATTGTGATTAGCTCAGAAGTAGCACATATGTTGATCAATACAACTAGAAATATGGAATGAAAAAGGGTTATTTGTCTACATGTGTTTTCTACCTTGTGGCACTAAATGTTGATGAAATGTGTGAGTAAAAAATTAAAAATGAATGTCAGAGCACTTACACCCCTATTGTTTTAGCTTATACATAATTCCATAATGTTGACCACATAGAGCCTCAAACAAATTGTCAAGAAGTTGCATGCATTTGTGATCCTATCATCTCTATTCAAGCCCTCTCTTACATAAGGAGACATGAAGGAGAATCATCATATGATATTTACACAAGATTTATGGATACTCTTCCTACAATTCCTGAGTGTCACAAACTTGAAAATTCAGTATGCATTGATTTATTTTATGAATTTCATGAATTAGGTTTGAGTGCTCTACCAATGGAGTTGAAGCCTATTAGGCTTGACCATGTGTGTAAATGCATTTCTCTTTTGGAAAATATTAGAGCTGATCATCAAAAAACTATTATGTTTTCAATCTACAATGATAATGATTCTACTACTCCATATAAGTCAAGTAGTTAAATATCACATGATGAAGAAGAGATTAGAGCAAAGGTTGAAAATGCATACCTCAGTGAAACAAATGAAATGTGTGGTAAGTTAATTGGTTATGTAGATAATGATTATAGTTGTCATATTTCAAATGCATGGTCTAGAGAACAAAAGGAGGTGTGTGAAGTTATCTCTTGTTGCAACTATACTAATCAGGGAATAGAAATGGGCTCAAGTATTCAACATGGTGAATCAACCCAAGTGATTGGTGATGTTGAAGTAGTGTGTGTAAATAACCAATCTAAAGAGAAGGAGCCTAAATAAATTTTTGGTATCTGTTGATGCCAAAAATTGACAAGGTAACAACCCTTTATGGGAAACTCAATTAATGGGGGGACCAATTGCGCTAAACTGAGTGACCTCCAAATTTTTAAAGAAGCCGACTTCTTTTGTAATTGGGGTTTTGGAATGGGAAAAGGAAGCAGATATAAAAAATAAAAATCTAAGGCGATGTGCCAAGGAGTAGATATAGGCACGGTAAATATATCTTTTAAGATTCAATTTAAGGGCCCGATCAACAATCTTCTATGTCCTAGAATGATAGAAATTAAAGATATAAGCCTGAATAATTCATTCAATGACAAAATAATTTTCATTCACTTTCACTAAAAAGAGGAGTCAAGGACATGATCTAAACTAGAAAACTTGCATTAAAATCATAGAAGTTCTGTAAATGAACCATTCAGAACAATAATGAAACAATATAAAGTTTATCAAATAGCTTAAGAAAAGAGAAAGGCCAAACAATGGCATAATGTGTGAGTTATTTTGCAATAATTTAAAAAACAGTAAAAAGCCCTGGTGTCTCTAAAAATTCCATCTCTCTAGAACCTGTTTTCTAAAGTAAGAAGTAGTATATATAGTCAACAATCCCACCACCTGGTGGGCGTAACAAAAAAGATTCAGTATCCTGAGTAATGATGTAGCAATAATGATTCCCCTCAACCGTTGTAATAGAAAATATTTGAGCCATAAAACATAGTTGCTCTCCAGCCAGATGCATCGCCTACGAATGATGGCAGTGGTCTTGACATACCCTATGTAGACAAATGTCTCCTCCCAGCGGAGGCAGTTAGAACACGCGACAGCATGTCACATACCATTGCTCACTCCATCATTTCCTTTGATCAAGTCCCCGCAAAGAAGATAGGTGGCAACATGGTGTAACCCATAGTTCATTGCTTCCCTTCCTTAGATTAAATATTGCACTGGGAAGGCACGTGGAAACATTCTTTTACTATCGGCATCGATTGGTGGGGTCCACCAAAGTTTATGTGAATGGGAGCTATGTGGCACACAGATGGGGCCTGATGAAAAGGTGAAGGGAAGCAGAAAGGAATAGCCCATGGTGTAGACACGTGGCATCATGGCGGGAGCTTGTAGAAGAGTGAAGGGAAGAATCCCTTCAGAGAGCGTTGAGTAGACATGTGGCAAAAGTTGACGATGTTCATAAAAAATGGGCCGATGATGATCAAAAGTTGAGGTGCGGGCTGGTACTTAGCAAAAATGAAACCCAAAGGGAGCTTGATGAATTTCATATTCACAACTTTTGGTGACTACCAGGCGCATTTTGCCTATGGAACGAGGAACCAAAAATTTTCTCTAGCTTGCAGACCAGAGCCCCCATCCTTCGGGTGATGATTTCAGAACTTAGAAAGAGCGACCTATAGAGGTAGCCAGTCAGCCTCAGATGGTATGGATATATCACATAGATTCTCTTGCACTCCACTTAGGTCGAGCATTTATTTATAAGGCATCACCATAGCTAAACCGACCCCAAACTCAAATTGGAAGATTAGTCATGCGGTTGGATGAATGACACCTTCAATATCTGCTATAGTAGGAGGTTAGCTGAAACTCTGAAAAGTAGTTAGGTCATGCTCCTCTTCAATCTTTGCCACAATTTTCTCTGATGTGGCAACCAACTCATCTTCAAGAAATGGGGAGGGAAATCCCATCTCAGTTAGCTAAGAGAAATTTTCTTGCGTGTCATCCATAGTTTGGTTCAAAGTAGTTGTGCATGCATTGGCACAAAGTATGGCAGAGTGGCAGTGGATAAATTTTTTCACCATCTTGGCAGCAACCTTTTGATCCTCGATCCCTGCCTTTGCTAAGTCTTCATCAGAGACCATGTATAACTTACTTAGCAAACTTTTTGCCTTAGGAACCCTATCCGCGATGAACTACGAGAACTGCTCAATTACTCCACGAACCTCCCTTCTCAATTTTGTTGCCTTCAACATATATTGAAGGTTCAACTGTAGTGTTAGGTAGAAGGCCTTTACCTTTTCCCAGTAAGAAACATATAGCTATTGGGTGATTGGAATGAGTTCTGGCTAGGCAGCAAGGGCTTGAGGAATGCTCATTAGAAGGGAAATATCTGTATCCTTCAAGCTGACATCCTCTGTTAATTCTACAACTCTCCTATTTGTGGATGCAAGCTATTCCATGATGTTTCTTAGCTCCTTGAACCAGTTCTCCTCTGCCTGACTTTTGTTTGCTGACTTCGATTCAAGGGAAGACTTCACCTCTTGGAGCTCCTTTTCTAATTTGTCCTTTTTTCCCTCAAAGTTTGCATCCCTCTACTATATCTACTGCTTGAATTGAGCACGCTACTATACAAACTCTTCATCCTTTTTTTTCATTTCCTCCTCCGCCAAAGTTAATCAGTTCTGATAGTATTGGTTCCTCTTCTGCAACACATCGACCAGGGTGGGGTGAATGGATTGGAACTTTGCAAGTTCCTCTCAGAGTTTGTTCTTCTCTACCTCTATTGCTTGTTCCCTTTTTGATAAGCATGCAACATCTACCTCCATCACTTTTTCCTTTGCTTGTAGGAACTCGACCCTTTCCTTCACAAGCTTCAACTCCTCCTCTTTCTTTTTTAGTTGGCGACCGACTTGAGGAAGTTAGTCATCACCACCTACTACGTTTCTTCCATGAGTTCTACCTTGTCTTGTGGTCGGGTTGCTCTTAGATCAAGTCCAATGGCATACATGTAATCATCCGACAACATCTCCCCTTGTGGTTTGACAATGTTCGGGTACATGGTGGCAAAGTTCAGTGTTTCTTGTGCTTCATTGTAAATAGTATATACCTTCGGCTCTGCTGGGTTCTTGCCATCCTTAGCCCTTTTCTTCTACATTCTGAGAGCTCACGCTTCCTTTGTAGCATCACTTTTTGCTATGATTTCAGCTGGTGATTGAACTAGCCCACCTATGAAAGGTGCACTGGGAGGTTGGGAAAAAGGGAATGTGAATCTAGTGGTCCCAGGTGTTTTCCTCTTCGGGAGATTGACAGTTAACTAGGAGAAATTAAGAATTTTCCAAAGTTCAATCTGTGAAATGGTGGGAGGGCTCATCAGGTGTTGTGGATATGGAGTAGTCATTATAGAGTCCATTTGTTGGGTAGACTGGGTCGAACCTGAGACAATAGTAGTAATAGAGGTATCAATAGTGGTCGAGCTTGCAGAATGAGAGGCGAGAGTGGATTGGGCATGACAGACGGTGTAAGGGTCTATGGAGGCATTAAGATAAATGGCCTCATATGGGAGTACTGTGAGAAACCTCTCATGACCATTGCAGCAGAGACAAAAAAAGAAGAGCTGACACTAGTAGTGATGGGTGTTGCAGAGATAGCAAGGGATACTAAAGATTGAGAAGTAAGAGAAGAAGGGGTGAATATTACCTGCTGACTAGATGGTGGTGACTCCTAGCTCACCACGGCCTCCTCGCTTACTTCAAGCTCCTAGCTTGCCGCAAGCACCTGGCTTGCAATGGGTTCTTGTGAACTTTCTCCGATAACAACTTCTGTGTGCTGTCATTTAGTGGGTGGGGAGTCCTCCACCTCTACAGTCTAATTGTTGCTGTGTCATTCTTTTCCTTGATGTGGTCCAAGTGAGTGTCCGCAAAGCTCTCAATAAGTTCAACAACACATTTGAAGCAGCGTAGCTAGGCCATTCTATTGCCTTCTTCTTTTGCTGAGTGAAGGTCGATTGCACTTCTGATTCTTTCTCCTTTCCTTTCCCTGTATGCTCTTCAGAATTTTCACTAGAGTCATTGTCCTCGTCAGCACTCACGTTAGAATCCATGTGCACTTCATTCCACAATCTATCAAACTCTTCATCTAACTTTACGCTTCCATAAGGGGCCTCAGGTTGTTTGACTTCTTGGTGGTATACCCATAAATCTCTGATTTTCTCTTCACTCCAACCCTCTGTTCTTAACAACTTGCTCCGAAGACCGGTTCCTATTTTACGCTTCTCATCATACACCACCGTAGGGAAGTAGACCCTATGCCAAGGAGGCCTACTATCCTCGATAGGAATGTGGATCAAATCAACTAGTAGATCATCTCGATCTTTCAGCGGGTTCTGCCTCTTTTCCTAGTAAGGCCATTGGCTATGTGTTACCTTGACAAATTCATTCGGTGCATCATTCTCAAGGCTCTAATCCCAGTTATCAAAAATCATTACAAACCCCAGATGAGCCAGCTTATCTTCTAGTAACTTGTGCTTCTATTTTTTGTTCCTGACCACCATTTTTAAGATTTGTGGGTAGAAGAAGAATCACCTCTTCTTAGCCTTCCCTCCAAAAAAATTGTAGTCAATAAGGGATACTTTCTAGGACATTTCGAGGGCTAGCACCCGATTTGTGACACATGATAGAAGGTGAAATGGTTCCCTGGTGAAACAACATAGCCAAATGAATGTGAAATCCACTCTGAGAAACCAATCACATTATGAAATTCTTCATATACGTAGTTTGCTCCATGGTGAGCCGGTCGAAATCGTCCTCCCCTTTCAAATCTTGCAAAATTGGAGTCAAGAAATAATCTGAAAATGCATAATAATCATAGATAGAGGAGAGGAGAGGAATCCATACACAAGCTGGCCTTCTTTTGCCTGATTAATCAAAGATAAGGAACCTTACATACTTCTTAAAGAAATCAGGGTTCTGGTGCAAAAAAATGTGAGGAAGGAAGGAAGGAAACCTGAACCTCCATTGCATTTTGTAGTCCCTGATTTGCCTTAGCATCTCATCCACAAGGAATTGTGCAAAATCATATCAGAAAAAGGAATGTTGCTTGTAGAACTGAAATCCCAGACCCAACTGAAATTTGTGCATATTCTTGTTGGTGTCTAGGCTGCAAACAAATTCCAACATTGAGAATGCATTCTACATATCTGGTGGGAAGGTGATGTGCGGCACTGAAATCTTTGGTGGCATTTGATGATCTTCCTTAGGCCTTTTGGTTTCTTTGTTATAAAATTGTAGAGCCTTTTTCATGCTTCTCCATATTTCCTCTCCCTTCGCTGGGTTGAATGGATCTACCTCTTCTAGTCTAGAGTCGGGGTTAGGGATGCACAACATATTCCAGATAGCTTCTAGGCAGATGACCTTTAATCTCCAGCTCTCGATGGTGCTGGTGCATAGGTTAAAATACTCGATGGATGCATCGACTAGTTTTGGACAATAGTGAACAAACAAGACCATATAATGTGGGAGCCTGCTGTACCACAACTTATGTCACAACGAATCAGGGTCAATGAATTTATTCTTTCTTTTAGAGGCCGCCTCCCTTAAATTCTTAAGGTTTTTTGCGAGGATGGGATCATAGATATTATCCCAATCCTCCTTGATTGGCCCCTAATCTTTGTAACTTTTAGGCTTTTCCAGGACCCGTGTGTTTACCCATTCTGGCTTCTCTGGTATACCAAGCGAAGCATAAGAGATGTCTTCAAAGATATAGACAGTTGATGCTACACACATATCATCAAGCAAGCTTTGCATTTTTTCTCCCTGGGCCTCTACTCGTGCCATTTTTTGAGAAGTCTTTGTCATTCCTTTTTGTGATAGGTTTGTGCTTAGCTCAATTTTTTTGCAATTTACCTCAGCTTTGGTTGTGCTTAAAATTTCTTTTGCTCTAGGTAGCGTTTTTGAAAAGCATTCACAATAAAAACCTTTTGCATGTGATAATTAGGTATTTCCTCCTTGGGGTGGCCAACAATGCTCACCTACTTGCATTAAATTTGACATGTACTACCAGTTACTTGCTTGTGCGAAGTGAGTTACTTGCCATTTTGAAATGACAAGAATCATTAATGACCATTGGCAATGATGTACTCCACCATGATTTTCTTGGAACTTGAGCCGACAATTTGAAGGTAGCTTAGGAATTTCCTATGCCATGGTAATTAATATCCTAAAAAAAATGATTAAGCCAAATATGTAACAAGTGCCTGAAAGGATATGCATTCTTTTTGGAGTTTGAGAAGCACCTGTGGAATGGCACCTCAACATTCAGCCATATGGACTATCACTGGCGACTACCACCAGCTTATGCTAATTAATTAGCTCTCACTAATCCTTGCACGCAACAAATAGTGCCTACAAATTAAACTGGGTGGGAAATTCAAGTGAGCCTTGGTGCAATCTTCGAGGTAGTACTTTGATTAACCGAATGCTTATGGTATGCAAACTACCATGCATACCTTAGCTTTTTCTATAAATAGGCACTTAGGCAGTAGTGAAATCACACTTAGCAATTTTTAGCATAATTGGTAATAGGTGATTGGCTTAGCATTCAACATTTGCAGTTGCATAGAATTTGCATAGAGCTTAGACTTAGGAAATTTTTGTAGAGCTTTTGTTTGACAGTCATATAGAGCTTGTCGCCATGAATACCCCAATTAGGCTGGTCTCTCATAAATCACAAATGACTTTTCTAGGTGAGATTTCGACTAGGCGCCTTAAGAGGATCACTAAAAATAAGCATTCCTTGGCCATCATAGCCATGAAATGGGTTCTGCAACATGACTGCCTTGAATGTGATGATAAATAAAGAGTTAACACTGATGTGTGCTCTCACTTTGTCACATTAATGCTCGACATCCAGATTCCCAAGCCACTCATTCTCTGCCTGGTAAAAGAGATCTTTCCAAAGAAATGCCTGAACAACCTCAGAGAGGTGGTGGTGAATGCTGCATTTGGTGGAGGTATTCCAACTGCGAGTGACCTCTGTAAGTTCATTGAAGAAGATGAAGTTGTACTGTGGTTACCATTCCTTAGCAGTTTCTGACTCTAGTAGCAGGAAGAACATCGCCAGAGGTTACCCTTTCTTGTCACTTCCTCTTTCACACATAATATGTGGTGCCCTTTTATTACAT
This sequence comes from Sequoia sempervirens, assembly GCA_007258455.2. Classification (NCBI taxonomy): domain Eukaryota; kingdom Viridiplantae; phylum Streptophyta; class Pinopsida; order Cupressales; family Cupressaceae; genus Sequoia; species Sequoia sempervirens. The sequence goes on from VDFB02168118.1 coordinate 93,138,766, forward strand.
TGACTGGTATACTGACTTCAGGAACCTGGTATTCCCTCCATCGCTTTCTATTGCTCCCCTGGAAGCTGCTACTATTGCTGGCACTGCCCCTGCCAATGAAGATATTGTGGACATTGTTTTCGGTGCCTTCATTGCTGGTGCAGATGCCTGAGACTGAAGAATTCTCTTTTTTTTCCTTTTGCTTTTAAGAACTAATGCTCGATATAACATTTTTGTAAATATTCTTGGAAAATTCTTTATCGTAGCATATATGAAAAAGAAAGTAGACTATAGATATATACTTTAGTAGTGTGGCCTCAGAGCCATTTTTTAGAAAATGTAATTACCAAATTATATATATATATATAATGAGAATACAACTTTATATAATCATCTTGTCTCATTTTTTTTTGATTCTGCAATGTGGGTTCTCTTTTTCTATTTCTGCATATATGTTTTTACTTCAATTTTGCATGTGAGTGTTGATTTTTTCTAACTTTTTGAGATGCAAATTTGCTTTCCCTGCTCTTTGCACTAATGGGTTACTATTTCCGCTTCCTCTCACCTTAGAGTTAATTAAAAGACCGGCCAACAAAATGAAGGGAAAGAAAAAGAAAAACACAATATCAACATATTTACATGGGTAGGATAACACAAGCTTAATTGAATAGTTTAAGGTGAATTCCGTAGACTAGAACTCCTAGCGCTTCTTGTTCCATATTTTCTAACTCGAATGCATTGTGCTCTTTGCATCGAATTATTTTGGATGGGCCTTCCCAAAGGCTATCAAACTTTTTGTGCTGACTTGGATTTGCAGCCCTCTCATAAAATTTTTGCACTAGGTCCCCGCACTTTAGACCCTGGTCAGACGCTTTCAGGTGAAACCACCGTTTGACCACCTGCTAGTAGTTAGTCATGGCTGTTAAGGACTTTCCCTCTTCTCTTGCACTTCCAACAACTCAGCCAACCAAACCTCCATGGCGTTGTTTTTCTCTAGCTTGAGAGTTTTGAGCAATTACAGTGCCGAAATCTCAATAAAGATAGGCAATAGTGCCTCTTTTCCATATACTAGCTCATATGATGAAGTCTTGAGGACTTGTTTAAGAGTTATGTAGTCTACCCAAAGCACTGCTCAAATATTTTTATGCCATTCTTGCTGGTGCTTCGAAGCAATCCTTTTGAGGAGTTGGACGATATTCTTGTTTGTCGATTCGGGTAGGTTGTTCCCCTACGAGTAGTAGTTTGATGATGTTTTTAGGAATATACCATGTGCAAGTGTGAATTGACATACCTTAGAGCCTAGGAAAGACTTGGCATTGTCTGAAATGATGGTTTTGGTTGGGAAAAATCTTGTCACTAGTTGCTTGAGAAAGTACACTATCTTTGCCTATGTCACATTCTTCAGGGGCATGGCCTCAGTCCACTTGGTGAAGTAGTTTGTGGCCATTGGGATCCACTTGTGTCCGATGCTGGAAGCGGGATTGATCATTCTAATGAAGTCAAGGCCCCATTGCACAAATGGCTCATCAACCACTATTGGGTTGAGGGGCATCGCATAATTCTTTCTTCTTCTGGCGAAGAATTGGCATTCTTTGCAAGCTGTAACCAATGAGTAGGAGTCGTTGAATAGCGTTTGCCAGAAGTACCCAGTGCACATGATTTTGATGGCGGTGGTCTTATGGGAGAAGTGTCTTCCTGTGGCACTACTATAGAAAGTGTCGAGGATTCTTTTTTCTTGCTCTATGGTGACACACCACAATAGAATTCCATTGAAGTTCCTTTTGAAAAGGACCCCCTTGATGAGTGCATATCGACTGTTCTGCAACCAGTAGAATCTTCTCTTTTGAGAAGGAAGGTCGGGTGGATATTTTCCTATGTGCATAAATCTCACCCTGTCCCCTAGCTAGCAGCCTTCAAACTTAGATTCATTTGTCAGAAGTAGCTCTGGTTGCTCCTCTTTGGCGACCATTTCTTCATCGTGCACCAGATATTCGCACAATCCTCTTCCCCGAACAGTCTTTGTAGACTTGAACTCAATGTCGTACTTGAGGATCTTGGTGATCCAATTAGCTCTCTTTTTTGTGATTTCTCCTTCGATGATGTATTCACACACACTGGAATGCGTGACATAAACAATCACCTTATTGCAAGATATTAGGTGTTGGAACTTCTTGAGTTCCTTTACTATTGCAAATGATTTCCTTTCGACAAAGTTGTAATTCATCTCATATTCCTTTAGGATCTGGGAGTGAAATGCTATCAGATGTTCTCCCTTGCCTTCATCATCTTTCTAAGTTAAGATAGTAGCAATGCTTGAATTTCTATTAAATAGATACATTATGAAGTCCTTTGATAAGTCCAGATTAATCAGTATAGGAGCTGAGGAAATAGCATCCTTAACTTTTTCAAAGGCTTCTCTAGCATCTTTTTTCCATTTGAATCTTTGATCCTTCTTTAGCATCAGGGTGATTGGCCCAATTATTCCTGTAAAATAAAAAATAAATTTTCTTACAAAGTTTACATTTCCTAAGAAAGACTGGATGCCTTTCTTGTTTACTGGAAGAGGAAGCTCTTTGATTGCTTTCACCCGCTCGAGATCAATTGAAATTCCTTCTTTGGACACTATGTTTCGCAATAGCTTACCTTGTAGTACTCCAAAGACACATTTTTTTGGGTTTAGGGATACCCCAAACTCCTGGCATTTTTTGAAAACCATCTCAAGGTGATCAAAATGATCATCCTTGGACTTAGAGAACATAGTGAGATCATATAAATAGATCAAGATGATCTTGTTGATCAGCTTGCTGAAAGCGATATCCATGGCCCGCTGGAAGGTGGCTCTTGCATTCAAGAGGCCGAAAGGCATCTTAGCGTATGCAAACATTCCCCACTTGGTAGTGAATGTTGTTTTATGTTGGTCCTCCTCTTTGACTCATATTTGATTGTAACCAGAGAAGCCATCTAGCAGAGAAAACCTTTATGAAGATGCCACTCTCTACAAGATTGACTCCATAGAAGGTAGTGGGAAGTAGTCTTTTAGGGATGCTCTGTTTAGGTCCCAAAAGTCAACACATAGGAGGATATCTCTATTCTTCGTTCAAACTAGGACCAGGTTGGATACCCATGTGGTATGTTTCATTAAGAAGACAATCTGTGACTGGATTAGCTATGTTAGCTCTTGCGCCATTAGCGCTTCAATCTTGGGATTCATCAACCTCTATTTTTGGTGGACAGGTTTTGCATATTCTGCCAACTCTATTGTATGCTGGATGATATCAGGATCATATCCCCTGAGGTGATCATATGACCAGGCCACCACTCCATACTTTTCACAAAAGTTGATGAGCCTTTCTTTATCATGGTGCGAGACATCCTTCTCGACTTTAAGCTTTCTCCCATCTCTGACCTGAAGTTCAACATAGTCGCTTTTGTCTGCTATAAACTTCCTCTTGTCATTCCTTGCATCATTATAGTTGAAAAGGTTTTTGACAGTGACCAATCCCTTTGAAAGCTTGCTGGATTTCAACTAGATGATTTGATCGTCATAGGCCTCGAAGATCTTCGGTTGGAGCTGGTCAGAAAACTCGCCCAACTACTAGATGAATGAGGAAATGTGTTCATCACCATCAAACACTTGCCAGCTTTGATCATTGTCTGGAATTTATGGTGAGACTATCACTCGTACAAAGTGTTTGTTGGTAATGAGGCCGAAGGTAGTCTCAAATTGGGATCCGATTGCTACCATGTGGTTCGCATCACTATTTTTTCTCAGGGCACCATCTAGACATTGAAGGATTCAAAGCCCTCAATTAGGTCCTAGAATTGATGTCATTAGGAACGCATACGAGCATTCTTCGTAGCAGAAATTCCCTGGAATTGATTGACTACTAGTTCAAAATATCCGAATACCATTAATTACTTGATGCCCATTCGATCTGCAAGGCTTAAACCTTGCACTAGACCTTCATATTCGGATTCATTGTTCAAACAAGCGAACTGGAAGTAGAAATACCTCAATGTATTTTCAGTTTTTGGGGATTTCAAACATATCTCGGCTCTTGCACCCACTTTGCATCTTGCTCCATCAAAGTGCAATGTCTATAGTTCAGAGGCTTGACCGCCTTCAGGTTCCTTCATGACTTTCAGAATCTCTTGTTCCTTGTCGAAGATGACATAGGTGCCCAACCCAGTAGCATGATAGTGGTTGAAAGGGTCAATGTTCATATGCTCACTCAAGAGAGCATATTCTTGATTGGTCTGATCCCCAGTCACTTTTACATCCTCTAGCAACTCAGTGCAATACATTTCCTCCTTGGTGAAAGAAGTATGAGCAACCTCGAAGTTGATCATAGCTTCATTAGCCACATGTTCTCAATGTAGAGCTTTAGAGACTATCTTCATTTTCATACCACACTTGGTCCTGAGGATCATATGTGAGAAATCTAGAGAAAGGTATCTGCCTACCTTTTAAGTGAATTCTTTGGATAGACAGAGGCCGAATATGGGGGGAATGTCTATTATCACAATATCTTGCAACACTGTGATGCTAGGTCAAGAGAACAAAGTCAAGGGAAGGTCTTTGATGAGATCAACAATTTAGACTTTGTTTATGTTGAGTTGCATAACCCCCTTCTTTAGAGGTTCATAGCTAAGCCCTAAGGCCTCATCTATTTGTTTATTTGTTTCAACATAACTGTAGTCCTAGCATAAGAGTCTATCATGGCATTGTGGAATGGTTTATTCCCCACAATGAGAGTTAGGAAAAAAGGCTTCGACTTTGGTTTATCTTTAACCTCGGTAGGGGCTGCCTCCATACTATTTGTGAGAACTTTGGTAGGAGGTGATTGATCAACAACCTTCCCTTTGAGCGATTTCTATTTTGGTTCAATGATTGGATCCTCCCGGAGAGCCTTCTGTAGTAATTTTTTTTGTTCTGGAATAGCTAAAATATCCCACAAGGACACATTAGTGGATGATTTTTTCAATTTTTCCACCACATTGAATGGTGGCAGATTCAAAGGCTTCTTCTCCTTAGCTCCGGTTATAACAATTTTCTTCTGTGGAGGGAATTTTTGCACCACTGCGAAGGTGTTGGATATCTGGTCAGAAGCACCTTTGGGCTGCAGACTGACTGGTTGCAAGACAACTAGTTCGCTCGTGAAATCCTCTTTGAGCAGGTGTTGCAATTGGATTGCACTTGTGGTGGTTTTGATGGGGATGCATCATTGGCAAACACTGCCTTTTCTTCTTCCATCCATGAGAAGAGTGCGTGATTAGGAGCTATGAACCCCAATTCCAAACTTGCATGAACAAAGCAAACAATCAAATTATTAGATCAAAATGCAAGGTTAGAATAAGAATCCCCCAAAAAATCCATTTGCATTGTTAAAGACCATGGAGAAAGATGAAATAATTGAGAAAATACAGACAAAGATAACTATTCCTATTCTAAAACAAAGCAAACACTTCATCTTATGGGGGGATTGGTGCTACTTTGATGTGAAAAGTAGCCCTTTCCCAACCCCTTTTTGATAAGCTCTTGATGATGGACATGAACAAGATGTCAAATGATGAAGATTGTGCATCAAGATGAGAAACTTGTGGAGGATTAATACAATAGAGGAGGCCTCTATTTATAACCAAGAAGGATAGAAGAATGCCAAACATGGAGGATGTGGGACTAAAGATCCACCTATGACAAGATGCCACTTGTCAACATGTGAGAGGTTGAGGAATGAGCACATTTTGGTCAATGTTCCAAAGAGGGGGAGATTTAAAATTTGAATTTGATGAAAATATGAGTTAAATGCTAAGTTTGACTTGTGCAAGAGACATGTAAGAGACATGTAAGAGCTCATAAATGCTTTGTTGGATGTACATGTCAATTTGGGGGGAGATTTCAAACTTGAAGAATATTCCTTAAAGATGCCAGGTTGAAAATAAATAAAGATTGTAATAAATCAATTAAATGCATTTTCATGTGCAAGTGGCTAAAGCTAGAGAAATTTGGAGATTAGGATTAAATTAATCAAGGTTTAATTAATTTAATGAGGGATTAGGTGATTTGACCATTTTGCTTTAGATTTATGGATTAAACTAAATAAAAAAGGAGATGGAAAATGATAAAGATTTAGTTAAATAAATATTTGATTTATTTAGCTAAGGGGGATAATGTTAGTGTTTATTTAATTTAAATGGTGGACCTTAGAGATAAATCAAATAAGCTTGATTTATTTAATGAATGGACTTGATTATGAATTAATTTAATGCATGAAGCTAATTTTGCATGTCTACATTTTTCCCCTCTTTGAAGCAATGTACTTTTTGCATTGGTTCAAAGAATAAACTTACCGTGATCAAAATTCAAAAAAATTTTGATTTTTTTAGATGCCCCAACAGAAAGAAGTACACTGGTACATTGCCCCCTCGAGAGATCAAGCGAAAAGATTCGATTTGAGGGTTGATCTCATGATAAAGAGGTTCAAAATAAATGGTTCTGATGATGATGCAGAGGAGATGGTTTTAAGATGCTTAGAATAACCAACCTATATTATCCTAAACAACTTAAATGATAATGCAATACATGTGAGATGGATGATGCGATAATGCCTATATGGTTATGCAATGGATGTTTTATGTAAATGTATGGTTTTATGAGATGCTTAGACTAACAGATCTATGTTATGATGATGAAAATGCATGTGAGATGATGTGCAAAATGCTGATGGTTCCTGGATGCAGGATGGATGCACTAGCGATGATGATTAACTATCTAGGCATGATGTTAGTGTGGAAAAGAAGAAATGAGAAATGAGATGATGACAAGAGGATCCAAAAAGCCAACTTTATGAGTGATGATGATGAGAAATGGATGATTTTATTATCAAGAATTGGGATTTTAAAAGGGTCACTTACCTTATGTTCGATAACATGCATAAGCATGATGCATCAAGGTATAAGGAACCAGGATGGCATTGCACATACTGTGATGGACTTTGACTCAACAAATAGATAGGAGTATTCTTATTCACACCTAACATACAGAAACCTTGCTAGGATGCACTTTAGAAGTTTCAAACATCTTGGACCAAAACACGGAAAGGTATAACCTAGCAATGCAATAGTTAACAAGGTGCCCAAAACACCCTCCATACATATCTAACAAAGCAAGTATTTGCCAAGTTATATTACACTTGAATGTCCAACAAGCACAATAGACAAAAGATAATGATTTTTGCCCCATTCCTATCTCTCTAAATCCATTTGTTTGGACATCATCGAGAGGTTATTGGAATGAGCGTAAAGAGATAAGTCAAAAGACAAAGATACAGTAAACAAACAAGCTGATGTTCTTCAATACCGCTAACCAAAAGGAAATGTGTTTTTAAGGATAAGAACCGAAACTATTGCAAAAAGATAATGCCCATTGTAGGAAGGATACATCCTAGGACATGTTAGTGGATGGCGACATCATTTCGTTTAACCAAAGTGTTCTTTCTGATAAACAATGCCCATTGTAGGAAGGATACATCCTAGGACATGATGTTATCAGATGATTGAAATGGGATTGATTGGATGATAGGCTATTGACATAGAGTTGACCAACTTCTTTACGTACTGACTTAAGCCTGAGACTTGACGATTTGAGTTTTCACTTTTTCACCTGCTAGACTTGTTTCTGATTGTTTCACCAAAGGTTGGGGATGATGATTGATTTATTGTGAATGATGTTATTGTGGGTGAAAGTGAGATGGGACAAACGGATTTTTTTCAAATATTTGGATGTTTTTGATGTTTTGAAATCTTTTGAGGCCATTTTTGGTATTTTTTGAGATTTTATAAATGTTTTGATTTTTGATTTTCAAATGTTTTGACCAAGAGACTAACCTAAGAACTTATCCTAGGGGCCTCGGGGGCTAATCAATAGATTAGCCTTGCCTATGTTATACACACAGAAACCGCATAGTTTGACTGACGACTTGACTGATTTATAGATGAAAATCTACATGATGAAATGTCAATTTATTATGATGGAATCCTAAAGGACTGACCTAAGTGTCTCAGGAGATGATCATAGATCAACCTTGCCTATGTTCAAGGCTCAGAGACACGTAGTTCGACAAGACGACTATGTTTTTTGACTTTTTGAATTTTTGACCTATTTTGGGATGTGATATGTTTTGAATGTTTTTGGATTTTTTTGATTTTTCAATTTTTTTGGATTTTTTTGGATTTTCTAATGTTTTTGGATTTTTTGATTTTAGGAATTCAAGAATATACATGAATATGATCCGATGAGAACATGGCCCTAGCGTGATGCAATAGACTACACCGATAAAGGCAGGACAAACTGACCTTGAGAATGGGCTGAGTAGTACTAAGAGGGATCATGATACGAACACAGGACCAAGCTATGATGTGAATGACAAACAGATGGGTGATGGATACACAATTGATGGATGATGTAGAACAAGCCGTAAAGATCCTGGTGGATGGAAAGTGCTTATTTACACAAGGTGCCTATTTTCCAAGTTTTCACCAAGGTACTTGTCCAAAGTGCCATTGAAGTGGTTTTCACTAGAGGACGATTTTTCTCTTTACTATTTTTTTGATCCTTTTTCTGATTTTTTTGGATTTTTTGCTTTTTTGATTTTTTTTGTTGTCACCAAGATTCTTGTTTTTCAGGTTTTCACCAAGGTAACCATTTTTTTAGGATATTTTTTGATTTTTTTGATTTTTTGGGTTCTATACCTTGAAAGATTAGGCATAAAACTTTTTGAGATGAGAGTTGTTCATGGGTTATTACAGAGGTTCCCCTTTAGGTGTTGATAGCTGATATGCCCCTGACTTATAGCTTGTTGTGATAACAAATGGTCCAAACCAATTGGGTTCAAATTTTCCTTTACTATTTTTTATTTGGGACGTTCTTCTAATTTTCCTTTAGTACCAGTTCTCCAACTTGGAAAGTCTTGCTTTTGATTTTCTTGTTATAGCTCCTCTTGAGTATGTTCTGATAGACTTGCAAATGATTTAAAGTGTCTATACACCAATCATCTAGTAGCTCTAGTTCATTTAGTCATGATACTTGGTACTCTTCATCCGTGATGAGGTTTTGTAGTGATATTCTTAGTGACGAGAGCTCGATCTCAATGGGGAGTACTACTTCTGATCCATAGACCAGGGAGAATGAGGTGGCACCGATGGGTGTTTGATGCTAGTTTGGTAGGCCCAGAGGGAAGGATTGAGCTGTAGATGCAAGTCACAACCTGCGTCATTGACTATTTTCTTGAGGAATTTTAAAATGGTTTTATTGTTAGCTCCTGCTTGGCCATTGCCTTAGCGATAGTATGGGGTGGAGAAGCGATGTTGGTTTTTGAATTTTTCACACAAGTCGTAGACATCCTGATTCTTAAATGGTGTCCCACTATCTGAGATAATGGCTTGTGGGACACCGTAGCGGAAAATGAGATAGTTCAGGATGAACTTTGATATATGCTTCTCTATTATATATGTCATGGGTATGGCTTCCACCCACTTGGTAAAGTATTTAGTGGCGGTTATGATGAACTTGTGGCCATTAGATGAAGTGGGAGTTATTTTTCCAATGAGATCGAGTCCCCACTACGAAAAGGGCCATGGTGTGTGATGGGATGAAGTTCTTGAGTTGGGGCATGGATGAGGTCCCCATGCTGCTGACATAGTAGACACCTTCTAACGTATTCATGTGCTTCTCTTTCCATTATAGGCCAATAATACCCCATCCTCACAAATTTCTTGGCTAGGGTCATTCCACTCGAGTGTGAACCACATATGCCATTATGCACCTCAGTTAAAGCGATCAATGCCTCCTCAACGTTTAAATAGCATAGTAAGGTTCCTTCTATGCTCCTACAATACATTGTATCTCCTAGGATGACGAATCGGGATGCCTTTTTGACGAAGGTTTGTTTTAAGGTTGAAGTTAAGTTAGTAGGTAGAACACCTATTCGTAGGTAGGTATAAATTTCATGGTACCATGGATCATCGGGACCAATGATTTCACACACAAATTCTAATTCTGGTACCTCAAATGCAGGAACGAGAAGCTGCTCTACCAAGAATTCATATTTTGGGACATTGTGAGGGATGTCTAGTAGGGATCCATTCATTGCCATGGCGTTTATAGCTCTGTTGTTGGCTCTGGGTATCTGCTCAAATGTGATCTCGATAAAGGATTCCTTGAGAGTCTCCACCAATTTCTTGAATGGAGTAAGCTTATCATCCTTTTTCTTGTACTCACCATTCACTTGGTTTATTATCAGCTGGGAGTCTCCATATACTCTAAGGGCCATGATGTGTCACTGCACTGCTATTCTGAGACCTATGGTTAAAGCCTCGTATTCTGCAATGTTGTTGGTGCAGGGGAACACCAATTTATAGGACCTTGGTATGCAGTCCCCTTGTGGGGTGATAAAGAAGACACTGACTCCTGATCCATGCTGTGTGTATGATCCATCAAAGTAAAGTTTCCAGTGGTCGGCTATGTTGAGATTGAAGATGGATTCGTTTGGAAACTTTGAGATGAGAGGATTCTCTAAATAGATTTGTGCTTTTGCAAGCTGATCTGTGATGACTTGGCCTTTTATTGCTTTCCGCTCCACATATTCAATGTCATACTCTAATAGTATCATGACCGATTTGGCCATTCTTCCAATGAGCATTTATTTTTACAGTAAGTACTTGAGAGGGTCAATTTTGGCGATGAGTTTGACTTTGTGCATGAACATGTAGTGTCTGAATTTTTGCGATGCAAACACTACTGCTAGACATGATTTCTCAATGAATGAGTAATTTAACTCATGCCCAACCATTGTTCTGCTAATATAATAGATGGCCCTTTCTATCCTGTTTTCATCGTGTTGAGCTAGAAGAGCACTATGGGCTGCTGCTGTTGCTGACACAGAGAATTAATGGATTTCTTGGGATTGGTGGCATTAGGACTGGTGGTGTAAGAAGATATTATTTGATCTTATTGAAGGCTTCTTCACACTTGTACGCTGCTCCTTTGTGAAGTAGGTTAGAGTATGGATTTTGTTTATCTTCTAGCTGTGCTATGAATCTTCAGATGGACTGATGCTTGCCTTAGAGACCTCTTAATTTTTTCAATGTTTTGGGTGCCTCCATCTCAAGGATTGCTTTTACCTTGGCAGGGTCTACCTCGATACCTCTCATTGACACTATGTATCCTAGCAACTTTCCTGATTGTACGCCAAAGATGCACTTCTTTGGATTTAATGAAACCTTGTATTCCTCCACCCTGTCAAAAATAGTTCTCAAGGTTGCTATGTGATCCTTCATCTTTTCGGATTTGGATAGTATGTTATTGACATAATCTTCGACAGTTTTATGGATCATGTCATGGAAGATTAACGTCATGGCTCTTTGGTATGTTTCTCCTGCATTATTCAAGCTGAATGGCATCATATTGCAACAGTAAGTCCCTCATGGACAAGTGAAGGCCGTTTTATGTTGGACTTCTTTAGCAATCATTATCTGGTTGTATCCTGAGAAACCAGGGTGCTGTCATAATAGTGGTTTACAATTCCTGAGAGGAACGAATTTTAGCTGAAATCACATATTTTTAGAAAATATAATGATTTAAGCCTTAAAAAGTTCCATTTTAAGGATTCCAATTGAAGAGGGTTTGATCAAATCACTTTAGATCAAACCCCCTTGGATAGAACCTCGCTAGTTTTAAACCATACCTATAAATGTGTCTCCTTTACACCTATCAAAATGTTGATAAAAAATCACTTTTGATTTAGATTTTGGGGGATCAAATGAATTCATTTAAAATTTATTTCAAATGATTATGGTATTCCTTAGAACAAGCTATCCAATTAATATAATTTTAATATGTTTTGGTTTTGTTATGTATTTGTTTTTTAAGTTTAATTAAACATAGGTTTTTCATCAAAAATGAATTTCTTTGTTCTTCACATGTGAAAAAATAGAATATTATCAAAAAAAAGAATTGGAAAATATGAGTGCACCAGATACTAAAGTCCTTGATCCAACAAAAAAAATAAAATGAAATTTTGACATATACCAAAAAAGTTACGCGTTATACAGTCGCGCTGTCTCTGAATTGTAATTTGTTTGACTTTGAAACTTGATTAAGGAAAAAATATTCAATAAAAAACTATCTAACCAAGTGGAAGCACTAGATATCAAAGTTACAAATCTAAATTTGAAAGAATTGGAATTTTATCCTTCATGGAAAAAAAGTTATGCGTTATGGTGTGTGTCACTTTTTAAAATGTTGTTTTTGAAAAAAATCTATTTTCGTGGGAGATGGAAAAAGTGCAATTTGATTCCAAAAATTTTGAGAAAAATATTTTTAGAATCTATAGACAAAATTTGATGAGGCTGGTTTGCACCATCTTCAAATTCCTCACAGTTTAGCCACTATAGGTGCCCGAATGTGAAGATTTAGTTAAAAATAATAATTTCAGTGTCCAGTTTGGCCAAAAATTGTAAACCACTATTATGGGATCACCCACCATCCATTAAGGAAAGCATTTCATGTCTCACCGTCATGTCGACGATCATGTCAATGTTGGGAAATGGGAAATCATCTTTTGGACATGCCTTGTTTAAGTCCCTGAAATCTGTGCAGATTCTAATGCTCCCATTGGGTTTTGAGACGGGAACCAGGTTTGACACCCATTCTGGATAGTCTATTGGTTGAATGAATCCTACGTCCAATAGCTTCTTTAGTTCCATTTTGACTAGCAGGGTGATCTGAGGGTGCATTTTCTTGAGCTTTTGTCTAACGGGATTTGCTTCAGAGTATACTACTAGGTGATGAACCATGATTTCTAGATCAAGGCTAGGCATGTATGCGTAGCTCCATACAAAGTTTACCTGTCTCTCTCTTAAGAAGGCTGCAAGGATTTCTTTTTCTTTTGATAGTAATGACTCCGCATAGAATGTGGTGTGCGGGGTCTCCTCTGTTCCTAGATTAACTAGATTGCACTTTTCTGCTAGGACCGCTGATTTTTCTTGATGGAGAGCTCTGAAAGGAATATTGAATCCCCCATCCTCAAGTTCCTTGGAGAGGTTGTCACCATTAGATGCGTCCTTTCTTTTTACTTTTTCATGTCGGAGAGTGCCACAGTGTGGTTTTCACTCAAGGACTTAGATATTATTCTTAATTTCTCACTTTTGTGAATGAGGGATTCAATCGTTTCCCCATAATAGGCCTGTGTATCTAGCTCAATGATGAATCTTGCTTTGTGTTCCCCACATGGAATGTTATCCGGAAGTCCCATGAATTCTGAGAGTGCCTCATCATTTTTGAATGTGTCAAGAATTGGTGGTCCTCGTTGGTCATAATCAATGAGTTGGGGGTAAACTAGGCAGATTTCATGATTTTGATGATCTGACTCAAAGGATAAGGTGCTAATCATGAAAAGGGTGGTATCCTCGAAGAGCCTAGGTAGGTTGGGTATGGGATCCTCATCATCACTACTACTATAGACATTAGTTATGTCAAATGCGAAGTTGTCTATGACTCGACTTGTAGATACGGGTAAGCAAAGTTTGGCTACAGATTGTTGAGGAGGATTATTGACCTTTCTAATTGGAGGACTTCGGCCACGTATCATTATACTCGGAGGGGTACATACAAGGCCAATATTTCCCATTCACATGTCCAGAATGATAGGTATTATAAGCCCGTTGTCATTTTTCCCAAGTCTCTGGTTTCTGTCATAGCCCATTGCGAGCATCATTTGCAAACCTTTGCTTTTGTCATCCATTGGTGGATTGGCTGCTGGTCTATTATCATGGTATAGGAGATGAGATGGGTCCTCCTCTATGAATTCTTAGCTGAGATCTCCCCAACTTATGAAGTTGGGATATTCTTCAGGGGATGTTTGAGATGTGGAGGCTCCATTTGATTGTGGACATCCTCGTGATCTAGGAGATTGTGATAACTCTCCTATCACAAAAGAATTTTTTGGAATCATGTAGTTTTCACAACCATTATCTTGGATGATGACTTTGATATCAGAGATGGTGGGGATGGCGGAAGTGGCGGGTGTTTCTATCGTAGAAGTGGAAGTGAGAGTGGCTAGATCAATGTACGATGTTGATGGGCCTTAATCATTTTTAGGTACTTGAGGTATTTTATAGTATTTTTCCTCAAGGATTTTGCAATAGGAGAATGGTTCAGGATCCCTATGGATGGTGACCTCTTTTCCTTCATATGTGAATTTGACACATTGATGGAAGGTGGATGCTATTGCTTGCATTGCATGAATCCATGGACGTCCTAGGAGAATGTTATAAGGCAAGTCGAGATCTAGGACCTGATAGGTAATTTTCGTGATAGCTGGCCCTACTTGAATAGGGATTTGAATTATGCCTTGGGACACTCTTTCCTAATCATCATATGCTTTGATTGTAATACCTTTTCCTTTTTTGGTGGAATCCTTTGAGATTTTTAGGTTCTTAATGAGCTTGAGGGAACAAATATTCAAGCCTGCACATCCATCCACCAAGAATCGCTTGAATTTATTTTTATGCACCAAGACCTCTAAATGAAGTGCATGGTTGTGAGATGGTTGAGCAAGAAAGTCCTGATCGGAGAACGTAAGGAGGTTTGGAGTGATGATGTTTCTGACCATAGCTTGGAATTGTTTTGCATCAAGATCTGCGGGGATAGTGGATGAAGCCAATGCTTCCTCAAGGATTTTCTTGTGGGCAGATGAGATTTTTAATAACTCCATGATGGAGATTTGTACTGGGGTTCCTTTTAGCTGATCAAGGACATTGTAACCATTGGGAACCAATCTGGGGTTGGGTGCTCTGTTTGGATGAGATGACCCTGTGATCGTAACTTTTTCACCTCTTGTGGTGACTCCACAATTGACATGGGCTCCTTTGATGGTGATGGTAGTGCAATAGTCATCCAGAGATGTGACGACATGGTCATACAAATGATTCACATTTTTGAAGGTTCCTTTCCCCGTATCAGTATTATTGTTCACTTTATTGTTATGGTTAGGCATTGGATTCATGTATATTTTGAGATTTTGATTCCTTGTTGGTTGTTCCACATTTATGATTCTTTGATCAATGAGGTGTTGGACTATGTTCTTTAACCTCATGCAATTGTTAGTGGTGTGTCCTTTGATTTTGTGGAAGCTGCAGAGCTGATTTTTGTTGTACCAAGGAGGTTTAACATCTGGTTCTTGGTAGTTCTCATAGGTGGGAATCTTGATGAGGTATTCATTTATTAGTTTCTTCAAGATGACTTCAAGTGGTTCCCCAAGAGCAGTGTACTTTCAATTGGTAGAATTCTTGTTTCGTTGGGGCAATCCACTTTGATTTTTGATGTTATTGATCACTTGATTGTTTGGTTGTTTTGATGATGGTTTTGGATTTTTTGTTGTGGTGCAGGTGTGTTTTTTCGAGGGGCACTGATGACAAATTTTTCATCGACGACACCATCATTGGTAATATTTTTGTTTCTTTCCCATGTGCAAGGTTTTTCATTGTAATTAGTGGGTGGGTGATTGTTTTGTTGTTCAGGATATGAAGTTGATCCTCCAAGTTGTGTCATAAGGGCTCGTTTGATGCTGAGCGCCTTGGAAATCAATTGGTCATACGTGGTGATCCCTTAGACTTTGCGATGGAATTCCAAGAGGCCTTCAAGGTTGGATATGATAGTGCACACTTGTTGTTCCATAGGCATGACCTATTTTCTCCGATTGGCCTTGGATCGCCATCATTGTAGGAATGAAGCAAATGATTCATTCTTACCTTGTTTCAGAGCCGATAGTTCCTCTAGACTGACATACATGGTAATATTGGATGTGTAGTTTTTGATGAATGCGTCTATGATTTCTTGGATTTTTTTTATGCCTATAAGTAGGTGAGAGAACCATTCCATGGCATGGCCAGCCAAACTCCAAGGAAATAGTCGCATCAGATAGGTATCATCATACGTGAATTCCATGCAATGAACCTAGAATTCCCTGATGTGATCTTCAGGGTTTCCCATCCCATGGTACTTATCAAATTTGGGGATCTCAAATCCCTTCGGGGCTGGTTTCATTACAAGGCTTTTGTCAAACAGATAAGGACACAAGTTGCTAGGTGTTTTCGTGGTTCACCCTAATTGAAGGTCGAGAACTTGTTGTGAGAGCAACCTGATTTGTGTTGTCACATCCTTTTGCAGATCAGGAGGTGGGATGAAAGTGTTCTGAGGTGGTTCGATTATCAGTGGGATGGGTGGATTGGTTGGTATGTTGATGGATGATGTTTTCATATTTTGCTGAGCCAAGTATGCTTGCAACAATGCTTGTTGTTGTTCCTATTGATGTTGTGCTATTAGTGCTTGTTGCTCAACTTGTTGTTGTACTTGTTGTTGAGCTACTAATTGGGCTACTTCCTGCTATTCTTGATATAGCTCTAGTGCTTGCTGATATGCTTGTTGTTGCACTGCGTGTTGTTGTACAAGATACTGGGCTTGTGCTTGTGCTTGTTGTGCTTGATATTGGGCTTTGGCTTGAGCGTGCACTTGAGCTTGGGCTTGAGCTTGAGCTTGAGCTTGTGCTTGTGCCTGTGCAGCTTGTGCAACTTGAGCTTCTTAAGCGACTTGGGCTTGTGCAGCTTGCTATGCTTGTTGTGTGACTTAGGCAACTTGAGTAGCTTGTTGTTTTTGTACTTGTGGGAATGCCTTTTGATAAGCATCTTGCTAAGTGGCTTGCAGTGCCATACTATATTGGCTTGATGTATTGGAGCTTGGTGGTGGTGGAGGTGGGGGTGGATTCAGAATGGTGCTTGTTGTGGTGGTGAGAGGCGTCATCATGTTGGTGATTGGGGTTTGATTGGTAGATGGTGTGATCGATGTGGTTGGTCCTTGAGAGATCATGTTTTGAGATTTTAGCAGGGTGGTTGATGATGTGGTGATTGCTTGTGTAGTTGTCATTTGTTGTTGCAATGTTAATGACAATTTTTGAGAGTTTGGTGTGATTCTTTGATTGATGTTCGAGATGTTGGTTTGATTTTGATTGATATTTGGTAAAGGTGGAAGCCCTAAGCCAAGTAGTGGTGTGGATAATGATGGAAATGGTGGAAGTGGTGGAAATGTGAGGGGTGTAACCTCTTGAGGAAATGGTATAGTGTCAAAAATTCCCCCTGGTCTAAACATGCCATCCTCTCCTTGTGAGGTTATGTGGAGAGAGGTTTGGGGTGTTGTGCGAAATGATGATGATGATGGGTCATTTGGATCATGAAAGGTGAGAGGGACATATGTATGCAATGGATTTTTGGGTATGGTTTGTCCCAAGATGGTGTTTGCATCCAAATCCTGATTGTTTACAAGAGGATGCGTTTGCAATGCATTGAGAAATGCACTTCGTTTGTTAACAATGGGTTGCATTGGAGCAATGGATGATGTGATTTGCGGGATGTTTTGAGTGATGATTTGAAATGAGGGGGTAGATGAAATGGGAATGGTAGATGAGATTGGAGGCATGACTCCGAAAGATGGTTCCACTGTAATATTGTTCACATCGAAATCGGAAGGGAGTTTAGCCCCTTGCTTTGCTAATTCGAGCATGTATAGTGAGGGATCAATTCTCATCATGATGTTGATAATCTTATGATTTTCTGGATTTTGAATTATTTCAGTGATTTCCTCATGTGACATTCCAAAGGGATTATTGGTAAGATCCTCCACTTGGACACCTTCCTCTTGATGGTCTTGTGAGAATGGAGGAAGGTTAACTGTGAGACTTCCAGACCCAATGGGATTCATTTCGGGAGTAGTTTGACTTAAGTCACTCGAAGTAGATGTTTCTTTGTTGGATTCCATGTTCCTCTTGTGTTGTGATCTAGTTTGCACCATAAAATAGGGATCAATCTTCAAGAATGTGGAATGTGAATTCTCTAATTCTTTGGATTGATCAAAATTTAGGTACAAAAGAGAAAATTTAGGATGATTTAAGGATCAAAGGGTGATAATGATATGGATGTAAGATGGATGTTTGATGGATGATTGGAACTCTTTGAGAAAATATTTAAGGGTATGTTAAACTTTAGGAATTGATTTTGGATTGATTTTTTTTGGATTTGGATTTTTTGTGGACTCATAGACTCTAAGAGGTTGGATATTGTCATGGAGCTAAATCATTCACAAGATGCTAATTTGTCTAGGTGTGAGAAGAAGGATTCATCTAAACACTCCTATCCAAACAAGATGATTTTGATAATGAACTCCTAAATCCCAAGATGTTGGATGTTATCAAGGGATGAATTTGTTCCCAAGGTTTGATAATTTGATCAAATATGTGGAGAAGGATGCATCTACACACATTCAATCAAACAAGGCGATTTTGGTAAATGATTTACCAAAAGTTTAACATGAAGGATTTTTCCAAGATTTTCGAAGAGTTGATGATGAGATGATTTTGGTTTTGATGTTCAAAGATGGATGAAGGTTTGATTTTTATCCTAGGTTTACCTAAAAAGACACTTGTTTACTAGACCTCGGTATTGAAGAACATACGATACTTCTAAGGACCTCTATAACTAAGAAGTGGTTCAAACTGAGCATACATTTCCGAATTGTTCAAAGGAATGAGTCTATAGAACCTTGTGAATTTTTTGCTTATTTTGATATGTTGCTTTTGATTGCACTTCCTAATGTATTTCTTGATGACCTTTCGAGTGTGACTCCTAAATTTTGAACTTTGGCTCAAGGACTTTTGTTTTGGGATTTTGAATTTCTTGGAAATCATGAGAAATTAGTACATGTGTGAGAGATAATTTTGTTATCTTTGCTTAGTGATTTTTTTTACCACAAACACTTCTTTAATTAGATTTCCAAACTAGATGTACAATGTCTCAATTTCTTCGAATCCCACAAAGTGTGCTATGTGGAATTTTGATGAATTCAAGGAAAGGGTTACCTATTGTTTAACTTTAGTAGGAAAATTGAGATGTAAATCCAAGTGTTTAGAAACCTCTAAGGATAAAATGCCAAGGGCAAGCAATAACACATGAATTTGGTCAATTGTATTTTCCTCCTAAATGGTTTGAAATTTTGATGATGATGTTAAATGTTTGTTTCCAAATGTTTTCGAACAAGAAAAATGTTTTGTAACCAAGGACAAGCACAACCTTATGGTTATGAAAGACAATATTTGTTGATTCCCCACTTGGACAAGTCCAACTACACTTATCTTTAGCGAATGGTTAGATGCTTGACCCCACTAGCTCCCCTCCATGACACTCAATTATATGGGGCAGCCAAGCATCAACACCCATGAAACTCCCATGGCATGCTTTCCATTTCTACTAAAGACTGTAAAAGTGTGGGGCGGCTTCAGAACGACCATTCTTGCACCAACAAATAGATAGGGACTTTGGCCTTTCTACAACAAGGGTTTTAATTCGGACTTTCCATTTGTAGGAGTTGACCCAACGTGGTGAGAGACCATTGCTTCCTTTCTCATCGGAGCCAACTGTGTGATACTGTTGTTTATTCCAATACCCACATTTATATCTCGACTGCAAATACTCTTGGCTTTAGAGTGTTACCAGTTGAGTCGTTCCCTTAGGTGAGTAATTTTTCCCTAAGGAAGGCCCTCTAAGATAAACAAAAGTGAGCAAACATATTCATAGTTCGATCAACCTTCGTTTAGAAACAAAGGGAGAACACATGCAATAGGTTTACTCACAATCGCACAATGTTTTGTTCAATTTTAACCCCAAAATGAAATGTGGAGGTGATCACTTTATCCCACCCTAAGACCATCAGAAATCCTTTTGATTCTGAAGATCGCCATGAGGTGCGAGAGAAGCGCATATGTCTTTTCGATGGCGTTAGTTTGAGTAAGTAATCACAAAATAAAGTTGAACTATTCATTTTAAGTCCACAAAGCAATGATTTTGATTCATTTTAAAGCACCAAAAATGAGATATGAAAGTTGTCTTGTTCAATTGTTAACCTCAAACGAAATCTAGTCAATTTGCCTAAAGTTCATTTTAACCCTTTGCAACAAAAATTGAAAGCCTTGGTAATGTTCGTTTTTAAAGCCCAAAAACAAGTGAGTTGATTTAAAATAGAAAACTAAAGCATAGAATGAAATCCCTTTAAAGAGTTTAAAAATACTTTGTCAACTTCAAATTCAATGCCCAAATTTCCAGCTCAATTTCGCTTGTGATTTATCCGCCTTGGTGAGAAGTACCTATTCCATAGTGGATTGGTGTCACTTTGTTGTGAAAAGTGACCCTTTCCCAACCCTTGACAAGCCAATGATGAAGATGCAATGGTCAAAATTAGCTCTCAATGTGAAAAGAGTAACTTTGCATGAGATTGTGGATGATTGAATGAAGGATAGCCTCTCCATTTATAGAAGATTTTGATGAGAGAAGAGGCAAGAAGGGTGAATGTGGGACTAAGATTTAGCCAATAGGAAGGAGCCACTTGTCAAAATGTGAGTGGATGGAGGATGTGCAAGTTTTGGTCAATGTGCCAATAAATGACATTAGTTGGCCTTTTCAAATTTCAAATTTGGCTTGTTGGAGGGACAAAAAAGGGGCTTAAATGCCAAGTGGGGTACATGTAAGAGGGGAGTTAATGCCATGTTGGAAGGGACAAGTCAACTTGATTTGAATTCAAACTTGAGGGAATATTCTCCAAAGATGCCTTGTTGAGGGAAAATGAGGATTTAATAAATGAATGAATTGATTTATTTGTGCAAGTGGGAAAATCTAGAGAATCTGACATGCATTAGATTAGATTTAATCTTGATTTAGTTAATTTAAAAGAGGATTAGGTGATTTGACTCATTTGAATTAGATTTAAGGATTAAACTAAATCAAAAAGGAGATGAAAGATGTTTTTAGATTTAATTAAATAAAGATTTGATTTATTTAATCAAGGAGGGTGATGTTAGGATCAAATTAAATAAAGTTTATTTATTTAAAATAAATGGATGACCTTAGAGATAAATCAAATAGACTTGATTTATTTGATGAATGGATGAATATGAATTAATTAAATGCATGATGCTAATTTTTCATGTCTACATTTTCCCCCTCTTTGAAGCGATGCACTTGCTGCGTTGGTTCAAAGAATAATCTTACCACGATCAAAATTCAAAAAAATTCTGATTTATTTCGGATGCCCCATTGGAAAGTACACTGGTACACTAGTACATTGTGCCATTATGTGAACCCCGATTCCAAATATGGATGAACAAAGAAAACAATCAAATTATTAGATCAAAATGCAAGGTTAGAATAAGAATTCCCCATAAAATCCATTTGTGTTGTTAAAGAACAAGGAGAAAGATGAAATAATTGAGCAAATACAAACAAAGAAAACACTTCATCTTATGGGGGGATTGGTGCTACTTTGATGTGAAAATTATCCCTTTCCCAACTCCTTTTTGATAAGCTCTTGATGATGGATGAACAAGATGTCAAATGATGAAGATTGCGCATCAAGATGAGAAACTTGTGGAGGATTAATACAATAGAGGAGGCCTCTATTTGTAACCAAGAAGGATAGAATAATGCCAAACATGGAGGATGTGGGAGTAAAGATCCACCTATGACAAGATGCCACTTGTCAACATGTGAGAGGTTGAGGAATGAGCACATTTTGGTCAATGTGCCAAAGAGGGGGAGATTTGAAATTTGAATTTGATGAAAAGATGAGTTAAATGCTAAGTTTGACTTGTGCAAGAGACATGTAAGTGACATGTAAGAGCTCATAAATGCTTTGTTGGATGTACATGTCAATTCAGGGAGAGATTTCAAACTTGGAAAATATTCCTCAAAGATGGCAAGTTGAAAATAAATAAAGATTGTAATAAATCAATTAAATGCATTTTCATGTGCAAGTGACAAAAGCTAGAGAAATTTGGAGATTAAGATTAAATTAATCAAGGTTTAATTAATTTAATGAGGGATTAGGTGATTTGACCTTTTTTCTTTAGATTTATGGATTAAACTAAATCAAAGGGGATGGAAAATGATAAAGATTTAGTTAAATAAATATTTGATTTATTTAGCTAAGGGGGATAATGTTAGTGTTTATTTAATTTAAATGGTGGACCTTAGAGATAAATTAAATAAGCTTGATTTATTTAATGAATGGACTTGATTATGAATTAATTAAATGCATGATGCTAATTTTTCATGTCTATAGGAGCGATGTCCGCTTCTTGCTCCAGGGACATCCCTTGCATTTGCATGGTGAGTACCGCATTGTCCATTTGTGAAGGGGTATAAACATAACCTCTAGGATCTGACGTTGTGCCTTGGCTGCGCTGTTCTGCCACCTTGTGTTGTAGGTTTCAGCATGGGAAATTATAAGGCATATGTGAGTCACCACAAGGGAAGCACCAGGGATTGGTGTCATCGACTAAATTGTTTTTCCCCACTGTCAGCTCTCTGCTTGAGCTTGGATTGCTGCTTTGTAGAGAAGAATGCACTGGCACTATTTGACTATTTGTTGGTGCCTGCAGACTAGTGGGAGTGGCTCTTTGGAACTGGTTTTATTGGTAAGAAGACCTTCCACCTTGATAATTCTGATAAGTTGGTTTCGAAGGAACTGCTTGGTTTCACTTGATGACAATTATTTGGTTGGAAATGGTCTGCAACATTTCCTTACACTTGCTCATCTCTTCCTTCAAAGAGCCGGATGTAGAAGAAACATTCTGTGGCACATTCAGGTATGTGTACATGGATTGGGGAGGTGCAGATGCACTGGTAGACAAAATTTCATGTGCAGAAGCTGATACTTTGAGGAATATAGGCATGGTGGGACGTGATCCCACAAAGCTGGTTTACAATTTTTGGGAGGAACTGATTTTTGCTGAAATCACATATTTTTAGAAAATATAATTATTTAAGCCTTAAAAAGTTTCATTTAAAGAATTCCAATTGAAGAGGGTTTGATCAAACTACCTTAAATCAAAGCCCCTTGGATAGAACCCCACTAGTTTTAAACCATACCTATAACGGAGTCTCCTTTACACCTATCAAAATGTTGATAAAAAACCACTTTTGATTTAACTTTTGGGGGATCAAATGAATTCATTTAAAATTTATTTTTTGTAAGTATGTAGTCCTTATTATAAGCTTCCGAAAAGTATAATTTTAAATAAATTTAATTTATTATTATATTTATTTTTTATTTCTTGTGAATGTAGGTTTTTCACCGAAAATCAAGCTCTGTTCTACACGTGGAAAAATAGTAGATTATTAAAAAAAAATTAAAAAATTAGTGCACCAGATATTGAAGTCCTTGATCCAACAAAGAAAAAAATTTGAATTTCAATACATACAAAAAAGTTACGTGTTATCGGTACTATATCGAATTATAATTGGTTTGAATTTGAAACTTGATTAAACAAAAATTATTCAATAAAAAATATCTAACCAAGTGGAAGCACTAGATATCAGAACGAATCTAAATTCAAAAGAATTAGAATTTTATCCTTCATGGAAAAATGTTATCGTTATACGGTGGCGTCAATTTTTGAAAATGTTGTTTTATGAAAAAACTAGTTTTCGAGGGAGATGGAAAAAGAAGTGCAATCTGATTCCAAAATTTTTGAAAAAATATATTTAGAATCTATAGACAAAATTTCACAAAACTCTATTTTGCATCATTTTCAAATTCCTCACGGTTTAGCTGCTATAGGTTCCCGAAAGTGAAGATTTAGTTAAAAAAAAAAATTTCAGTGTCGAGTTTGGCCAAAAATTATAAACCACTATTGTGGGATCACCAACCGAGGTGGAAACTTCTTGATGTTTCTTATATTTTTCCCCGCCTTAACTGCAACACTATATGTTTTTGGTAGCGTGGTTCTGCCAAGAGATTGGATCATCATTGAGATATCGGGGTTGATAGATTTTAGGTAGAACATGAACACTAGCTCGACTAGTGGGTAGATACCAACTTGGATTCTCGGCAAGGTTATATGGAACTAGGCATTGAAGTCAGTCATGGCTTCATATGGGGCCCATTTTATGACTAACAACTGGTTATATTGAGAAGACCTATCTCCATCATTTGAGAATCTCTCATAGAAAGGGCCTATGTGTTGATCCCAGGTACCGATGGTATTTGTCAGGAGTGTGCGGTACCATTCCAACGCCTTGTGTCTAAAAGAGGCTGCAAGTAGCCTTAGTGCTACATTTTGGTCAATAACTCCATGCACCATACATACGTTCGCAACATCTTGTAGATGTTCGAATGGTGTTCTTGAGCCATCTCCAGTGAACTTAGGTATAGCCTTTAGAGCAGAGACCGGGATAGTGGCCCAAACGGTAGGTGCTACTGGCGCTACAAGAAGACTTTTGGAATCCCATGCCACATAATTTTTATTAGCAGTAGGCAACATGGCTAGCGGAAGGGCAGAGGAAGTGGAATATTCATTATTTGGGTTGCAACTTGTACTGTCCCTAATGGCGGCACTAATAAACTAGGATTATTTGTTGTTTGGGACCTAGTAACAGGCCGATGGATCATACACCCTCTTTGAATTTAGACTCATTGAAGCAGTCCCACCGAGTGTGCCAAAAAATGAAAACTGTTGATGCCAAAAATTGGCAAGGTAACAACCCTTTATGGGAAACTCAGTTAATGGGGGGACCAATTGCGCTAAACAAAGTGACCTCTGAATTTTGAAAGAAGCTGAATTCTTCTGTAATTGGGGTTTTGGAATGGGAAAAGGAAGCAGATATAAAAAATAAAAATCTAACTAAGGTGATGAGCCAATGAGTAGATATAGGCATGGTAAATCAATCTTTTAAAATTTGATTTAAGGGCCCGATCAACAATCTTCTATGTCCTAGAATGACATAAATTAAAGATATAAGCCTAAATAATTCATTCAATGACATAAAATATTTTTCATGCACATTCACTGAAAAGAGGAGTCAAGGACATGATCTAAACCATCAAACTTGCATTAAAATCATAGAAGTTTTCAAATGAACCATTCAAAAAAATAATGGCACAGTACAAAGTTTATCAAATAGCTTAAGAAAACATAAAGGTCAACAATGGAATAGTCTATGAGTTCTTTTGCAATAATCTAAAAAATAGTAAAAAGGCCTGGTGTCTCTAAAAATTATGTCTCTCTGGAACCCATTTTCTGAAGTAGGAAGCAACATATATAGTCAGTAATCCTACCACCTTGTGGGAATAACAAAAAATATTCGGTATCCTGAGTAATAATGTAGCAACAATGATTCCCCCTGACCATTGTAACAAAAAATATTTGAGCCATATATAGAGTCGCTCTCCATCCAGATGCATCCCCTACGAATGATTTCAGTGGTCCTGACATAGCCTGTGCAGACAAGTGTCACCTCCCAGCGGAGGTAGTTAGAACACGTGGCAGCATGTTGCACACCATTGCTCACTCCATCCTTGCCTTTGATGAAGTCCCCGCAAAGGATACAAGTGGCAGCATGGTGCAACCTGTAGTTCATTGCTTCCCTTCCTTAGATGAAAGCTTGCACTAGCAAGATGCGTGGCAACATTCTTTTACTATCGGCATCGACTAGTGGGGTCCTCCAAAGTTTATGCAAGCGGGAGCTACGTGGCACACTGACATGGCCTGATGAAAAGGTGAAGGGAAGCAACAAGGAATATCCCACAGTGTAGACATGTGGCATCATGGTGGGAGCTGGTAGAAGAGTGAAGGGAAGAATGCCTTTGGAGAGCGTTGAGCAGACATGTGGCAGAAGTTGATGGTGTTCATCAAAAAGGGGCTGATGATGTTCAAATGTTGAGGCGCAGGCCGGTACTTAACAAAAATGAAACCCGAAGGGAGCTCGATGAATTTCATTTTCATAGTATCCTCCCAGGTTTTAATTCTTTTGAAGATTCCAACACCTATGGTCCTATTGAAGACATAATATTGTACAATCAATTAGAAGAGCTTGAACATGGTTTTAGTATTCATGAGTCCTGTTACTATAGTAACTATGATGGCATTGAGTATGATCATTCCTATGTTGATTATGGTTATTCTCATGAAGTAGAAATTGAATCCTTTGCTTCGAATAAGAAATATGCTGATAATTATGGGAACACATGTTTTCTTGAGAAGGAACAAATTTCTTCTTGTGAAGAGTTTTTAGAATGTGAGTCAAAGATGTTAACTATTGATGATGTGAATGAAGTTGAAACTTTATCTGTATACTCTTCTAGTGATTTTAATGATTTTGAAGAAACTGATGATATGAAAGATTTAGAACTTCATGCTAAGGAGGAAGAAGCTTTCATGACAACAATGAATGTATTGAAAAACCCCTTATTTGATGAGCCTCCATTTTCACTAGAGATGAGAAATGATGATCCTTATTGGTGCAGAGATAATCCACTCTTTGTTGGGAACTTTGATGATGCATGCGGTATAGGGTAAGAATGTGGCCTTAAGGAAACAATAAGACATGTTGATGAGCTCCTCGAGGACATTTCCTATGAATTTTTTTACATTTGATACAAATGTTGTAGACAAGGTTGAGTGTCATGATTCTAGCTACTTGGAAGAGTATGAACACTTTTAGTTTTCAGTTCAGTTGAATAAGCATTTGGTGGAATGTGAAAATGAGCTAGTCAAGGTAAAATGTCACAATGATTATGTACTTCAGTTAGTGTGTAATTGAATATTATAGATTGACAAAATTAATGGTGACAGTGGCAAGTTCATACATGTTGTAGTGATGGTCAATGGAAATGTTAGTGACAGGGTTAGTTTGTGGGTAGTTCATAGCAGTGTTTTTAGACTTGGCCTACTGCAAACAATAGAAAACAAAGTGTTTGACAAAGGGAAATTTTGGTACTTCATTTTTGGGGGCCTAGGGCCACCAAATGAAGTTTGAAAAATGAGCTCCAATGTAGCATAAAGTAGTTTTAGAGCACCCAATGGACTTGGCACTTGGTCTACTCCCTAGATATTTGGAATCTCACCATTCCCATAAGGGGAACATGTCCCCAGTTAGATCCACTGTTGGGACTGTAAAATTTTACAAAATTTTAAGTGCCAATGTGTAAAAAAATATCTTTGCACACTCATAAATGCACCTGAAAAATATGCCACAATGACCTACTTTAGAGGGTCATAATTTAGAGCTAGTTGAATTTCATGCCAGAGTGTATTAATTTGACATATGTGAACATGTATGTCTGATTTCAACTTCTTGTGATGAGTTTTGACAGGGTTTTCAAATGCAAAGTTGGAGGGTTTTGGGACATTTTCAAGCTATTTTGCATACTATCAGGCTTGCGAAGTGGACTCCTGTTTAGAATAATATTTCACTGTTGGATAATTGTCATGGAAAAGGATTGGCACCCTGCATTCCCCTCATATTCATATGCTCCCTGGTCTAGTTTCAAAGCCATAGGAATATATGGTTAGTCATGAATTCATAGAGGAGACTTTCCCATCGGTTCAATTATTGATATGAGACATGCTATTACTTGTTAGTTCGCTTCATGATTAAGCAATTGTAAGGCTTGTGGTTGAACCTATAAACTATTGTATATAAATGATGAGTCACAAATGCTTTTTGTTAAAACCAAGAAAGTAGAGGGTAGTGACTTGGGTTTTCCATGGGATAAAGTTACAGCACTATCTAATCTTGCTTGGTTGTTTGGACAACTATAAGATATTGAAAAGGGTAGTCATTTTACATGATAATATTGCTTAAGTTTCTTGATAAGGTGAATAAAACTCATTAAATGTTTTGAGTGTGGATCAACAATATGGAATGTAAGGATATAAAATTGGCTCAATGCAAGTGAAACAATAGAGCCGCCTAATGTGAATTACAGTTTCTTCGTTATGTGGAGGAATATTTAATTTTGCAGCCATGGTATGGGCCATGAATATGAGTAGATTAAGTTTGAATTAATCATTAGATGCACTTAAAGTGGATAAAAGGCTCACTAAATGTTCTATGCATGATTGGTAACATGGTACTAAGATCTGGTGACTAGTTTAATAGCAAAATAAATATTTAAAGCCGCGCAAAATGAGTTAGATGCAAGGGGTTCTTGTTGGTATTTCACCTTGTAATTGAAAAAATTTCACGACCTTATGCAATGAGAGGAGATATAAAAACTGTGGCTGCACATCTTGGAAAGATCGAGCACTATATTGTATAGTGCTAGCATACAACTTAGAAAATATTTACGCTACATGGGGTAGCCACCACGCCTATTTGAAGGGATCAGTTTGATATTGCAAAAGAAATTTTAACACTAGTACAAGAAGAGGCTGTTAAAGAAAAATCTTTGATTTGAGGCTTGGCACACGGGCAGGGATGGCTCATGTTTCTTTGTGTAGGGACATTTCACGTTGGCAGTAAAATGTATGAAAAGTGTTTGAAGATTCTCCTTTGGAAGTGGATCCATATTTCTATTTGGTCTAGCTCAAACGTAGTATAAATAAGAGGTAGCGGCAATATTGTGAAATAACATGGATTAAGGTAGTGTATTTGACGCCCTCTAATTACTTGCTGCATTTTGATGTTGATTTGCAAGAATAGGCCTTTAAATTCAATATTTCAAATTCACATTTCGGTTGCAGATGGGGTTTTTCCAACACCATCTAAACCAATATTCACTCTGCATGTTCACCCATGTTGCTTTGGCATGCCTTCGTGCACATGGGATTCAATGTAATGAAGATAGAGTGGCGTGGTGACTTCTGTAGACTACTTGGTTGCCATGATGAAACAAAAGTAACCAAACATGAAGAAAAATGAGGATTTGGGACAAATAAAAATCAACAGACCTCAAGAAGATGCAACATGGACCAAATCTCCACCCCAGCCCGCCAGTCCTGCATGATTAAAATAATAGTTTCCAAAGAACCGTGGGTTGTGCAGGGTAGGCTTCAATGTGGGCTCGATGAAATTTTTTTAAAAAGGAATTGCTTAAGTTACTTTTTGGGAAGTGAAGATGTAAAGTGCATCCAAGAAAAGAAAGGAGTGAAAGCTTCCATGGGAAAAATTGAGTGTTTTCAGTTGCAGGGTAAATGGTGAAAGAAGGAAGTAGATAATTTTCACTACAGGGGTAAAATGAGGAGAGAAGAGAGAAGATTTTTCCAGTTTCTTGTTGCAAATAAGATGGAGATCAAGATGCCATGTTTCTTCCATGGATTCATTTTAGGGCTTCTTCTTCTTCTTTATCTTCTCATTCTTTATCATTTTGTATGGGTTCCAATTTCTGAAGTTCTGCAAGGTAGACAAAAGCTCTGGTTTAAACTGTAAAGTGTTGAGTTAGGGTGAATTTTATAATTGTTACTAATTAGTATGAGATGTTTCTATGTTTTAAATTATGCTTCATGAATATATTATGTCTTGTGACTGTCTCCATGGTTGAGATGTAATACTTTTTTAAAATTCAATAATCAAGGATTAATTTGGTTTTTCAATCCACATTTGTTGCATTTGAATTGCATTTGTTATTGCCTTTTGTTCAAAGGGAAGTGTAAATGCTTTAACAAATGTAATGGGAGTATTTTTTTTTCTAGGTGGATTTCTAAGAATGGTCATTTGATGAACTTTAGTGGTCTTGTTATCATAATGTGATAACATTTTGGAAGATCTTCAAAACATGTTTAACATTGCAAATTGAAATTCTTGTTGTATGACTCTGTGGCCCTTTTCTTGGAACTGGTCAATCCTTGTGCATCTTCTATTTTTCAGTTTGGTGCCAAATCTTAAAATCTAAAACCCTTTTACTATGATGTTCTCTTTTGCTTTCATGTTTAATTTATCTTTGTCCTAGTATCTCCATGGTGTTAAAAGGGTACAAAGGTTGATGTTGAAAGTGTTATATTTGTCATCCATCTATGTGTTTGAATGGAGGTATCTAAGTTATTTTTTCTTTGCAGTGTTCAATGCAAATGGGATTATTCTTGAATCCAGTGGAATATAAAATACCCATCACTCATATGTCTGAGAACTATCCACTCACATAGGTCTGTAGTTTTTTGTTTGGAATAAGTATGTCATACACTAGACCTACAATTAGGAACACCCTCCTGATTCTTGTGGAGCTCAAAGTGCAGAAGGATTTCATAGCCTTGTTCGTTGGCTTTTCTTGTCTTCAGTCCATTGATAGTGTGGAATCCTTATCCTAAATGTTTAATCCCATAGTTTAGGAATTATGTTTCTCCTTAGGGTTGAAGGTTGCAAGAAAAATTAACCAATAGATTGATCCTATGTGTGCGGAGAATGTGATCACCGAAGAATTCTTATTTATGCATGAAATTTATCAAGATTATCATGAACAACTGAAAGAATGGATCAAAATGTATAATGGTTTTTCTTTCCATACAATAGGTTTGATCACTCTTCCTTTAAAAGTTGGACCGAAACACTTGAATTTCTCATTCTTCATCAACATGCTATTGGACCAATTCTATGTGAAGATTCATAACTCATGGCTACACTGCATGAATGTCATCCCATCAGTAGTGCATAAGTGCTTAAAGTTTCCTTTTGGCAATGATATATTTATTGTGAACCATAGTGGCTTTAATCCTATGTCTTCTTGTGGGAATTTCTCATTGTATTTCTTTTGGACTGAACCTATGGAACCTATTAAGCCTCATGACATAACTTCTTTTTTAAATCTCATTAAATGTTTAGGAAAAGCGCATAGAAAAATTAGCCATTTGTAACATGCGTCAACCCATGATTGAACCTAAAGACCTTCCAAGTAACCAAGAACAACACATGAAAAAACCTTCACCTATCTCCTATAAAAGACCAAGAGATCACCAAAAAAGTCCTATTGTGTCTCTTAAGATTAAAGAAGTTTGTAAAGCTAAAGAGAAAGTAGTTGAATAACATCCCATGGTTCCTTCTGTTCATCCCTTATGGGAAGAAAAGAAACCTATGGATGATAAACCCACTCCTACACAATCACAACTTGAAAATCGTACCAAAAGAAATAGAAATGCTAAAGAGCGTAGGCATAGAAGTTGTGTTATTTCTCATATATTAAAAGAAGAATAAAATAAAAAATAAAGATCAAACACCAATTGAAGAAAAGCATGATGATTTTGTACCTTCGTTGTAAGAAAAAGAACAAGAAACTTCTATGGAAATTATAATTAGGCCTCCTATTGTGATCAATTTGGATGATGATGATGACATTTCTAAAATTGATGAGGAAGTGCAGAATGAGCTAAATTTATTGTTTTCCTCTTCCATGAGCTTAGATGATAACAATTGTGATGTTTCTCCTAGAACGAGTGACTCATTGCATGTTGAACTTGGTGATGCTCCTTGTACAACACTTATTTTTATCCCTTTCAATATGTAAGAACTTGATAAGGTAGCGAAACAACTTCCTACACTAATATTGAGAGGAGAAAAATGCAATTTTTGTTATAGATCTTCAACAGTTACAAAAAATTAAATAGTGTTAAAGGATGTAGGAAAACTGAGAGGGGGGGTGAATTAGTTGTCACAAAAATTCAACTTTAAAACTGCAACACATATCAATTCCACAATCACACTGTTCTGTTATTAAGCATAAGTAATAGATACAACACATAAAGTAAGATAACACACTAAAAACTAGATTTTATGTGGAAAACCCAATGAGGGAAAAACCACGGTGAGGATTAACTCACAATATAAAGTTGTTCTAGAAGAAAAAATATAAGGCTCACTGCCAAGGGCTCACTACCCAGAAAGGACTCATTGTCCAGATACAAAAGCTCAGTGCTTACAGGGAGGATCACTTCCTACAAACAGATTTACAAAACAAAGAGGTCTTTAGAACCAAAATGAAATGAGAATAGTGCACCTAACAAGTGTTGATATAGTTCCAATGATGCTCAATATATTGAATTGACACACTTCATTATATTTGCTGACTTTCACATTTATAGCTGCCTCATTGATCGCACACATTGTCACACACCTATTAACACATTGAAACATTAGTCTTCAACCCTGTCCAATATATATACTTGACTCAACCAAATGCGTCAATTAGGTCGGCGTAATTAGATGCACATCATATTTACCAAAAAATACTAACAGTCAGCTTCAAGCTTTCACAAAATCTTCCCAACATGCTACATCAAGTTGGCACATGCCTAGGATAGGTCGCACATATATCCACATAACAAAAAATAATTCAGCATTACGTAGGACAAGGATAGACCTAGTAACAAATTTGCAAATACCGGTGAAATGTTGATACAAAATATGAGCATCTGGATACGTAAGATCTTGAATGTACATGCTCCCGACACCTGCAAACCATTTCACATAACTATAAGTAGTAATAGTCAACTATGGAGGAGTGTAGACAAGAATACTGGACAGAGCAACATGAATATCAGTTCAGATACCAGACCAAAATACTAGATCAGGCACAACCTTAAACTTGTAATCACAACATGGTGACATCAATAACAACACAAAAACTTCAAAGATAGTCAATCCTCTTCGTTTTTCCAACAATATCCCCCTTTTTCATTGATGGCAACATGTAACAAAAAATACTCCTTCAAACTCTCGTAGCATTTCAAAATTCTCCCCATACTCTGATTCTGCTCTAACTCTCTCCCCTAGCTCCAATCTCTCCCCCTTTGACATCAATGGCAAAGAGCAGCCAAAAAGGGTGTCCACAAAGGTTTGATCATGGTGACATCAAAAGTCAAAAAGTTTTCAATTCATAAAAAGCTTCCAATCGACCAAAATATTTCAATTTGCTTCCCCTTTTCTTCTTCTTCACAACAAAAACAATAGGAATAGAACATTTAGGATTCAAGTAAAAATGAAACTCTTCACCTGAAGCACTTTCTTGTATCTTTCCTTAAGAACTGGATGCAGTTTCTTCCAGTTAAATATAGCTGACTCCATTTGATTGTAGATGCTTTCCAATACACCCAATAGATTAAAATATGGCAACCAATATGAACTTTGTATTTCAACATCTTCTGCATTAGTAAGTATTCTGAAAAGATGGTCTAACCGGACCTCAACAATCTCCTTAAGGAGCTAGAAAGTCTTAACTAAATCATCTCTTTGCTTTTGTACAACAACCAATTCAGCTTGTAGTTCACCAACTCTCAATCTTTTCTTTCCTTCTTTATCTTCAAAGATGTGAAAATTCTTTCCAATACTATTTACTTCAGACTCAATTGCTTCAATTTTACCTTTGAAATTGTCTACCACAGCAGGCCACCAAAGACAATACTTGTAAATTTCAGATATTTCTTTAATGCACTTCTTTTTTTCCACGATCAATTCTTATAATCTCCCTTTAGCTTTATTACACCTCTTTTTAACCAAAGCTTAAAACTTACATCCTTCTAGACCTTCAACAAACATTCTTCCTTCAACAATCTCAACTAGATTTTTTGGCAAGGAATAAGAAATAACTGATACTCCAATACCTTTCTGAAGTAGGTATTCTACCAAAGCATCATCAATCTTCAATCTATCAATAGGAGAGGATGAACTCCATAATTCACCAATCTTCTTCATCTTCTCCTTAATTGACATAAACTGAATGTCATCTGTGGATACATTCTCCTTTTCTTTTGAAATGCCAATGATATCTTTAGTTATAATTTTTCTCTTCTTTGATTCCAGAGGGGATTCACTAATGAAAATCTCCAATTCTCTTTTACCAGAGGAAGAGCCCACCTCAAACTGACTCGATGCAGATATACCAGAGAAAATATTTATTTTCAAAGATGTGAAATAATATTTACACATACTTGCAAGCACTATCTGCCAATGCCTCCAAATACATGTAGACCTATTTTATAATAGGAATACTAGATTCCCATAACTCAAAAGGTAAAACACCAAGCATACCAGGAAAGATCCGAGATGAAAAGGCTAACCCTCAATTAATGACATTTGAACATTCTCAGAAAGATTCTCAAGCAACAAGCTACACAAATCAAATTTCTTGCTCTCCTTGACCATCATATGCGCAATATGAACAATAATAGCTAATGTGGAACCTTCACAATTTCTAAAATAGACCTTGTAAGAAATTTCATACGCAACATACCTTATAGCCAGATCCTCGAGAGTGTTTATCAATAGAGCTCGTGGGTCTTTACAAACACTAGTCAATTCCTCCACATCTTTATACTTTATAGTTTTCTTTCCAGGAAGGTCGCTGATACTGCATAAGCCAGTGATTGCCTTGATTTCTTCCCTCATAGAAAAATAGGGTTTTTCCAATACAATTCTTCCATTCTTGGAATGATTGAATAAGAAAAAGATAAACTCTTTATCAACAATTCATGGGAATTCACTCCAAAAATCCATACCTAGGGTTTTTATGTTCTGTAATTCGTCTTGGTTCAGGCCTAGTTCCATCTCTTTCATCTTTTATGATTAAATTCTTCTAGTTCAAATATTTTTAGCTTCAGAGGGATGACATCACTCGATTCTCTATCCATTTCTATGCTTTCTTTAATTTGTTATTCAAGACTTTTTTTTTTTCTTCTACCCTTTTTGCAAATAGAGAAACAAATTCTTGATTACCTGAGTTAATTTCTTCAAATTCCTTTTAGAATTACATCAAGCTTGCTTCAAGATCACTCAGGTTCTCCAAATGCTCAATTAATCAAGAAGACTCACAATATTTCAACGTATACACCATTGAATTTACCCTAACCATGCATTAAATGTGGAAAACATCGTAAAGCTGCTAAAAACATTCTTCTCAACACAAAAACCCTAATTCGGTATGAAAATTTCCATGCCAACATGGTTTCTTTTGGTTCCTTTTCCAAAACCTCTGAATACTCATTTTTCACATTCCAACCTTGTGCCAGCGTCTGACACAACATACAATAGGGGGCTTTATTATTTTTCTGATATTGCTCCCCCTAAGATCATGCTAGGTCTAATTGCCAAATAAATCATTTGTACTAGATGAGGGCATAAAATCATCAGTAGTTTCAGGGTTTTCTTCTTCTTCCTCTTTCTTCTACCATATCTTGTTCATCTCTTGTTTCATTTCTTTGTTAATATTCTTTACCGAATCATTCTTCTCTACCAGAGTAGACTTCTTTCCATTCTTACTTCTGCAAACCTTTGAGATATTTCTAGGTTTATTATAGTTATAGCAGACAACACTATTCTGATTAGTTTGACCTCCATTACCTCTCGACCTACATTGATTTGCTCTATGTCCAAATTTGTTGTAGGTATAACAATAGCCATTAAAGGATTGATTCATTCTTCCTCCATGAAATATGATCATCATCACCCTACTGGTCATTCTCACTTGAGATCTGCATTCAGTAGCCTTATGTCCAAACTTCTTACATGAAAAATATTGTCCAGAAAAAGAGCTACAAAACTGATTTTGATTCATTCTGCTCCTGCATTTTGTTGCTTTGTGACCATATTTATTATAGGAAAAACAAATACCATTGAAATAGGGATACCTTTGTGCATTAGGTTGTCTCACAGGCTATCTTCTTGCAAACTTCCTCTTCTGCTTCCCTTTGTCTTGACTCATTTTATTTGCCTTAGAACTTTCACCTGCATCATTTCCCAAACTAGGTTTGTCTTTACTTGATTTTTTTCCTACAAGCAATTCTTCAAGCTTATCAGAGCTAGATTAGAAATTATTCTCACAAAGATTTTCCTTTTCCAATTCAATCCTCAGGTTGACTACCTCCTATTCAAGTTTAGAGCATTCATCAGCTTTGTTCTGGACCATTGTATTAAGACATTCTTCAATTCTTTTCTTTTCTTTTATCGACACTTTCAGTCCAATTATCTCTTGTTTCAGCTTCTCACTTACTTCTCTGTGTCTTTCCTTGAATTTCTTCAATTGTTCTTTCAACTTCCAGACATATTCATTTGCATCATCAAGATTCTCTTTCAGATCTATGTTTTCTCTTTCGACTTTGTCAAGATCCTCAAGAGTAGTCCAAAGCTCTCCTTTATCATCCACCTAATCAATCTTCAGGATCCTCCTCATGCAGTTAAGCTCTTCATCAAGGAACCAAAGCTTTGATACCAAATGTTAAAGGATGTAGGGCAACTGAGAGGGGGGGTGAATCAGTTGTCACAAAAATTCAACTTTAAAACTTCAACACATATCAATTCCACAATCACACTGTTTTGTTATTAAGCATACACAATAGATACAACATAGAAAGTAAGATAACACACTAAACACTAGATTTTACGTGGAAAATCGATTGAGGGAAAAACCATAGTGAGGATTAACTCACAATATAAAGTTGTTCTATAATAGAAAATATAAGGCTTATTGCCAAGGGCTCAATGCTCAGAAAGGACTCACTGTCTAGATACAAAAGCCCACTACTTACAGGGAGGCTCACTACCTACAAAAAGATTTATAGAACAAAAGAGGGCTTTACAACAAAAATGAACTGAGAATAGTGCACCTAACAAGTGCTGATATAGTTTCAGTGATGCTCAATATACTGACTTGACACACTTCATTATATTCTCTCACTTTCGCATTTACAGCTGCCTCATTGATCACACACACTGTCGCACACCTATTACCACATTCACACATTAATCTTCAATCTTGTCCAATATATATACTTGACTCAACTACATGCATTAATTAGGTCGACCTAATTAGATGCACATCATATTTACCAAAAATACTAACTATCAGCTTCAAGCTTTCAAAAAATCTTCCCAACACACTACATGAAGTTGACACAGACCTAGGATAGGTCGCACATATATCCAGATAACAAAAATTAATTCACCATTACACAATACATCCATTAGGTCGGCCAAGGATAGACTTAATAACACATTTTCAAATACCAATGAAATGCCGATACACCATTCGAGCGTCTAGATATGTAATATCTTGAATGTACATGCTCCTGACACCTACAAACAATTTCCAAAAACTATAAGTAGTAATAGTCTAATGTAGAGGAGTGCAGACAAGAATACTAGAGAGAGCAACATGAATACTGGTTCAGATACCATACCAAAATACCAGATCAGGCACAACCTTAAACTTGTAATCACAACATGGTGACATCAATGACAACACAAAAAATTTAGAGATAGTCAATCTTCTTTGTTTTTCCAACAAATAGAAATAAACATAACGGTATGTGTAGGATCATGATGAGCCAAAAAGTGGTGATATGATGGGTATGTGTAGGGTATGTGGCTAATGACTTTTTTTTACCCAAAATTGATGAAATGAAAAGGGTTTTTAAAGGAGATTCTCAGCTTTCCACCAATATAAATTATTCTTTACTTTGAATTTAATAGATAATTATTATTCATTTTCTATTTGAATTAAGACTAAAGTCCTGATTGATAGGCTGATTGAAAAAAATCTATAGCTTTCAAATGACCGTATCACATTTCTGAATCTAAAACATGCATCACATTCTATGCTTTGCATACTATAGGATTAAAAAAAATGAAGTTCATGAAGTTTTGACCAAGTTAAGGTGGTCAGACATACGAGTTTTATATTTTTTAAAAGTTCTAATAAAATAATAATAATTAATTATTTACTTGGAAAAAAATTACAAAAAATATGCATCACATTGGGACATGAGTCCTCTACTTATATCTAAAATATCATAAAAATATTATCATTTTATTGTGGTTAGGGTGGTTGAGACACCTACTTATTTTTTCCACGAAATTTAAGTACTGCATTGAAACTTCAAATTTTCACCAAATAGATTTTTTTTTATAAATAGACCTCGTAGTTTAGAAACTACATTAAATTTGATATAAATGCTATTCTTACATATTTTTGAAATAATATAGATAACTAATTCAAACTTTTACGTCAAGTTGCCTAGCTCTGATTTTTCTGAATTTTTCGCCACTTAAGGGCTTGTTTTTTCCATAATGATCCTAGACATACCCATAAATATTATGCATACCGCAGCATAGTGATTTACATGGGGAAAAAAATTTAGGAGAAAAAGCCATCACGCGCCACCCAATATATTATTTAAAAATTGCAAAGATTACAATATACTTTCAGAGAAAGCTTCTCACAAGATTATTACCAACTAGAGATCCAGACGAAACACAACCACTATTAGACTCTCAAAATACATCACAATACATAGTCATAATAAAATGTCTCATAAAATAGGGTTGCCTTCTATGGAAAATCAAGCTAATAAAATATCAACTGTTAGATCTAATACTTAAAGATGAACTATCCAAATTTACAATAATAAAATATAAATAAAATTTTCCTTTTGGGGGTGCTTCCCCTGAGCTCCCATTGAGGTGCGCTACCCTCAGACCCCTTGTGAGTAGGGGGACCCCCCCACACCCCTTCATCATTGTCAGATGAACTATACCTTATGTACCAACAATAACTTACGTAATTGTGAGGTTGAGACACATTTTCCCAATAGGCTAGTTATCTACCTTCCACATATGATGGACAAGATTGGGATGTGGATGACCTGGTATAGGTTGACTCACATATGCCATACTAGTCCTCTCTTTGTGTTTTTTGTGATTGCATTTGTATAATGTGATCCATTCTACCATGTTAACTTGATGTTTCTTTATATGTTTGTGAGCCTACTTTGGATGACCCTTGTCACTTTTTTGATGCAAGGATACAAAAGAAGTGAATTTATTGTGACATTCTTCTATTTGTATCTACATTCTTGTATATTTCATAACCTTTATCTTTTGTCTTGTGTTTTCCTTTTGGGGATGATGCAAGGCATCGAGACATTCAAGTCTCTTCCATGTTGACCCAAAATCAAGATCCATTGTTATCTCTTTCTCTATGTGTCATTCTTCCTTTGTGCTCATTTTTCCATGAGTCATTTGGGGAATGATGATGGTTTTGAGCTCAATTATATTACTACAGAGATGACAAGCGCTAACCCCAAATCCATGGATCCCTTATGTGCTATCTTAGGATTGCATATGGGGGGGAGCCCTCCTTTCCATGACATAGCTCTATCTTAGGAACATATATTTTACATAGGTCTTTCCAAATAAACCTCTAATATATTGGCATTTATCATGTTCTACTTTAAAGTAATTTCTCACAGCATGGTGTTTCAATTTTTTTTTAAAGTGGGGGCATACATGTCCTTGCTCATTGTTTGGTTGGAAGTGTGGCCTTCTTACTTCACGTGATGTGTCTTCTTGGTGGTGTGATTGGGTTTGATGTCCTTAAAGAGTGTGACCTTTCTTGGCATATGTTATTCCTTTTCATGGTGATGCTCCAACTTGCATTCGCTAAGTTGTGAATATTTTATCCTCAACTAGTCCTCTCTTGGAGACATTAGGCACAAAATTCCCTAAGGTGAGACCTTTCATGAACTAAGAAAAACCCAGGTGAACCCACAATAGTGGTTTACAATTTTTGGCCAAACTGAACACTGAAATTATTTTTTAAAACTAAATATTCACATTCGGGCACCTATAGCAGCTAAACCATGAAGAATTGGAAGATGATGAAAACTAGAGTCTCATCACATTTTGTCTGTAGATTCTAAAAATATTTTTTTCAAAATTTTTGGAATCAGATTGCACTTCTTTTTCCATCTCCCATGAAAACTGGTTTTTTTTCAAATAATAGCATTTTTAAAAAGTGACGCACACCGTATAATGCATAACTTTTTTGACATGAAGGATAAAATTATAATTCTTTATAATTTAGATTTGTAACTCTGATATCTAGTGTTTCCACTTGGTTAGATAGTTTTTTATTGAATATTTTTTCTTTAATCAAGTTTTGAAGTCAAACCAATTACAATTCAGACATAGCATGACCGTATAATGCATAACTTTTTTTGTATATATCGAAATTCAATTTTATTTTTTTTGTTGGATCAAAGACTTCAATATATCATGCACTCATTTTTTTCAAACTTTTTTTTTGATAATATGCTATTTTTTCACATGTGCAGAACATAGACCTTCATTTTTGATGAAAAACCTATGTTTAATAAAACTAAAAAAACAAATACATAATAAAACCAAAACACATTAAAATTATATTCATTGGATAGCTCGTTCTGAGGACTATCGGATTCAAGTTGGATTTATGAATATTCCTCCATTTTCATCCTCAACCCAAGCTCCGAAGTGACAAAATTCAGGTTTTTTTGTGTCTCAGGGAGGGGATGAGGAATAAAGGGGGTTTGAACGAAACCATAGTGGTTCGAGCGAACCGCTAGGGGTTCACTCGAACCAGGGTTCATTCGAACCCTGGTTCACTTGAACCCCCCTTCTATAAGGGTTTTGATGGCTTTTTTGGTGGGAAAGTATTAGGAGTGTTCACCCGAACCTAGGTTCTAGCGAACCCCTAATGGGTTCAGTCAAACCAATAGGTTCGTACGAAGCCCTAAAATTAATTTTTTGGCATGCATTCATTTTCTGAGTTTTCCTTCCTCACTTCAATTGTAAACCACTATTGTGGCTTCACCCACCCCTTTGAATATCCTATTGTATGTATCAAGGCCACCAAGCATAACACAAATTGTTTTCCAGTGGAGCTTTTTCATTATTTCCTAGCATAACATAGCTTGCTAGCCTTTTGACAATTTCTATGGCACCTTTTCAAAGTTATTAGGAGATATAAATTTGGCATGGTTGGTAAAATGGGAGCCTAGACCTAGAATGATGATATGATCCAAACATATAATAATAGAAATAATATATTTCAGAAGATAGATATCACACAACACAAGAGATGTTTGTGGGCCAATACGCCCTAATATCTAATATATGCCAAAATAGAGTAAACTATTGAGATAGGATAATACCATACAATACTCCTTATGGAAGAAGAAACTCCATGCTATATCTCCAAGAGATTCCCAAATACAATATCATACTTCACACATATCTTACAATGATAATAACCTCCTTTATATATACCACCTAATAATATAATGGAAGGGTAATCCTAATTGAAGGCCTACTCAACTCTTGATATAAATAATTACAAGTTATTCACATGACTTAATATAACTAAATTGAGGGATGTGTGCCACATTTCGACATCTCCATCCATATAAATATATTATAATATCATATCCTTAGGTACATAACATGCCATCCCTCCTTGAGATGTTTCATCCTGAAAACATGAGAAGAA
The DNA here is from genome assembly GCA_007258455.2 of Sequoia sempervirens. Taxonomy (NCBI): domain Eukaryota; kingdom Viridiplantae; phylum Streptophyta; class Pinopsida; order Cupressales; family Cupressaceae; genus Sequoia; species Sequoia sempervirens. Next base: position 93,179,906 of record VDFB02168118.1, read on the forward strand.
GCTAAATAGTATGAATGTTGAAAGTTATTATAGATATTATTCCATGAAAAATCATCTAACCATCCATAGTTGATCCATATTCCTCTTGCTTGACATTTATTAGATACCATCACTAAACCATGCTCTTTTGTATCCCTCCAATTCCATTCCTTATCATAGTAAGTCCTCATTTGCTTCCCTGAGTAGCCATTACTTCTATCATACCACTGATTGGTACAATTATTTCTTTGATTCCATATAGGCCCATAGTAATTTCCTTTTCGATTCCATATAATATCATGTATCCATGATGGTTTCCTCCCTGATTCTTTCCTCTCACAATAACATGGATGCCTAGAAATTACACCCTTTTCCATTATCAAAACCTTCTTTGATTATTCACCATTTATTTCTATGTTTGTTTGTGATTCCTTAGTAGAATTATTTATCACTTCATTTTTATCGACATCTTGGTTCTCTTTCTTTTCCTCTAATTCACTATTACAATCTTCATGGGATTCTTGAATTTTCTCTTCCTTGACTTTCCTTTGGACTTCTTTATGCTTAATATCTTGTAATGTGATTTTTTTCCTTTTATACCAAAGCTTCATGAACTTATTTTTCACATTGATATTTATTGTACCCAAAGATTATAACCAAGGGTAACCAAGAACAATATCCAACCCATCCATATCCAAAAGATGAATGTTTGAATGCAAAACACACCTATCCATAGAGAGCTTTAAATCTTCAATTTTTTTAATATCCATACCTAATATGTGACTATCCTTGATATTCTTTGCTTGTACATGTAGCTTCTTGGCTACTTCCATGTTGATGAAGTTATACTTTCTGCTAGGATTTATAGAGACAATAACCTTTTCCTTTTGAATATACCCATGAAATTGAAGGATTGAATCTTCCCTCCTTGGTGCTAAAGTGAATGTACTTGTATCATCTCCTTGTTATCTTAAGTTTTCTCCATCTTCTCTTTCTTCTTCATCCTCATCTTCATAATTTTCTTCTTCTTTTTCTTCATTGTCTTCCTCTTCTTTATTTTCTTCCTCCTCTTCCTCCTCTTCTTTCTCTTCTTCTTTATTTTCTTCATCATATTCTTCCTCTTCTTCTTTATTTTCTTGATCTTCTTCTTCTTCCTCTTCTTCTTTATTTTCTTCCTCCTCTTCTTCCTCTTCTTCCTCTTCTTTATTTTCTTCATCTTCTTCCTCTTCTTCTCTATTTTCTTCCTCCTCTTTATTTTTTTCATCATCTTCTTCCTCTCCTTTTTGAGCCCATCTATCTAAGAAAGTTTTTCTAGTTCATCCAAGGAAGAAATATCCTTATCCAATGGTAAATACCATGTGAAAGGTTCATCTCTTAATAAAAACAAAAAAATTAGTTTCCATGAAATATTGTCACCATAAGATATTTTTTATTTTATCCACCACTCCAATGCATCTCCACTTCCGTCAAAATTAGGAACATCCATTGAAACTAGGATTTAAGGGAAAAATATTGTAATAGATAACCCTTATATCAAATCCAATTGACCCAACATTTATTTGACCAAAACCTAGCATGAATTATGCCTCAAAGTAAAAAATACAATTAACACACCTCTAATGAATTTTTATGGCCTTTCCAAAAATTTAAACAATTCAGAAAAATACCTTGGTTTGCGAGCTAGAAGGTGAATTTATGACAAAATATAAAATTTTCATAACCTACTGAAAATACCTCCAAATTATTCCAAATTAGGAATGTATATGGTTCATTATGTCTTTGATCAACCCTCTTGAAATTAGGAAAAAATTCACTGAATTCCAACCCCAGGAGCGAAAGTAGTGAAAAACCTAATTCTGCAATAACTCACTTATTTATGCTCCAATTTTTGCAAAAGTTTTAATGTAGGATCCTCTAGTATGTGTTCAAAAACCTAATAAAAATTAGGCTCCAATTCCGTAGGATTGGAGAGATATGCATATTCCAAATAAATTGTGTAGAAACCCTAATTTTGCTCTAATTCCTTTGAAATTTGGATTTTAGATTCTTTAATATGGTATTAAAAAACCCTTTAAAAATTAGAGAAAATCACCAAAATCTGAAAGATATTCTCTTCCTAGAATCACCTCCAATATTGAAAAAAAAACTTGCCTCTACAGTGCCATTATCATGCTCTGATACAACTTGATATGATCCAAACATATAATAATGGAAATAATATATTTTAGAAGACATATATGACACAACACAAGAGATTTTTGTGGTCCAATACACCCTAATATCCAATATATTCCAAAATAGAGTAAACCCTTATGGTAGGGTAACACCATGCAATACTCCTTATGGAAAAAGCCACTCCACGCTATACATCCAAGAGATCCCCAAATACAATATCATCTCACACTATACCATAGAAAAAAATATTACTTTCTTGATTTGGGGAATAATTGATGATAAATTGGACTTAACAAGGCCTTGATTTGGTGTTGTGAGATGTTTTTCACATCCACACTAGGTCTTGGACCCTTTTAAAATGCATTTAACAATGTCTTGTAAAGGTGTTGTGAAGTGTTGTAACACATTTCTACTCTTTTCTAGACACTTCTTATTATAATTCATCTAAAAGTCACCTTTTTATCACTTATCAAGTCCTATTCTAAAGTGTTGTAAAGTTTTGTAAAAATATTTCATGCTTTTCTAGGCTTTTTATCACTATTTACACCTTTCTTATGCTTTATTTGGCCCCTTTACGCACTCACGAGTCATAATTAAGTGTATTTTTGAATGTAAATGTGACAAACAACATTAAATGCAACTTAATTCCCGACACCCACTTACAAGCCTAGAGTGGGACCCATTCGCCATGGGTGGAAAATGAGTCCCTCTTGGCTCCAAATTCAAAATAATTCAAATTTTCTTTCGAGTTTTTATTCAAAAAACCTCATGTCGACCTGCGATGATGTATTATTAGGTTTTTAGGGCATAAGTGTGTATAAATAAGTGATATTCCATCCATTTCAACCCCATTCATTTATCTCTTAACTCATTCACAAACCATTCTTTAGTATTCATCCATCATTTTTCCATCTTAAGTCATTCAAGTTAGGGTTTCATCATTTCAAGTCATTAAGATAGCAATTTTCAGACATTCAAGGGCAAACTATCCATGTTTTGTTGTAGACATTCAAGATCAATCATCATGGAAAGGTAATAACTACACTATTGCATGCTTCATTACATTCTTTTCTTCATTTGGTTTAATTACCTAAAAAGGGGTTTGACCAAGGCAAACCCCCATGCCCTAACATCCAACATTTCTTCTTCTCTTCTTGTGTATTTATAGATTTAGGTATCTTGGAGGTTTAGAAATCATTGAAGATTGCATTGCAAAGTTTTTCAAGTCATCTCTTCATTGGACAAGTCAAAATACCCACAAAAAGTCACCTTCAGGGCCAAATTTGACAGTTTAAGAGCCGAACACCTGGAGAAGCAGAAAGTGCAAACCGAAAGCTCCTATTTCTAGCTTTGAATATTCAGAAATTAAAAAGTGGACTCATTCTCCATGGGTGGTGAATGAGTCCCATTTCTAGGCCTAAACAGGGTTTTCTGCATTTCTAGACACCCTTTTGTTCGAAATGGGTTTTGGGTCAATTTTTTAGAACTAGGACTAATTCGCCCAAAATGGCGAATGAGTCCCAATAGGACAAATTTACAACATCAATAGCATTTCAAATGTCATTTCTAGCCCCATTCTAGATCTTAGGTGCACATTTTCAGTTTCATACATTTCTGTTGCAATTTACATTCATTTCTAGGTGTTTTCTGCATATCACAATGTGTCTTCAAACAATCTACATTTCATTGGTTTTGCATTAATAATCAATCCATTTTATCAATTAACTATATTTAGATCATTGCATTTAGACACAATTTCATCATACATCCCTCAATTTGAGTGAACCACCTAGATTTTTGGTGTGGGATCTATCTCTTTCCATTAGGTGAAAGACCCTAATTGAGCAAAAGAGACATAGCATTCTCACACTCGTAAAATCTATGGTTCATTTTGGTGAACCTTCTTTTTGAATACTTTTGTGATTTGGAGTTCTTCATCATAGATTTATCCTCACATTGATCCTGCATTAGGGTTTGCATGGATTCATTTGCATGCTAGGTTTCAAATTTTACTTTCATAAAAAGTGCATTGAGGTTGTATTTTAGGCCTCTAAATTCATTTAATTTTTTTTCAATTCTGCATTTTAAACTTAGGTCTGCATCATAGAACTTAGAAAACATAAAAAATCACTCAAAATTTTCTGAAAATTTCAGAAAAAGTCCATACTGGGACTCATTCGCCACCTTGGGCGATTCAGTCCCTTTTCACCACTGAAACTACCCTTTACAAAACTAAAAACCCTATTTTTAAGCTTCTGTTTGGTGCCTTTACCTATTAGTAATAGTTGGCTGAGTTTATGTAACATGCATTTCATTAGATTTAGCTTAAATGAGCTCATTTCATGCATTGCTTAATTGCACTTTTACATTCACAACATTTCATTTTTAGATTGTTGCATTGTGTAAACGAAAAAATAGCTTACTTAAAAATTAAAAATTGCATTTCCTTTTAAGTCATTGCATTGTATTTTCTTTCCTTTTTTATCATAGCATGTTTTCTTTCAAAAGATGTGGCTTTGATTTCGTTAATAGTGGATTGTATAAATACAAAATTCCCTCTTATGAACTCCATTTTGATTACAACAATGAGAACTTTAGGAAACATGATCAAACCATTGAAAAAATCCTTAATATTACATTTCCCATTGGTGAGAATGGTAGTGTAGACAATTGTAACAATCGTACTTGTTCTTCCCCTGATACCTCTCCTATTAATGATGAAGGTATCTTGGTGAAGGAAGCTACAAACATTGAGAGTTTTGATTGTCCATCTCCTTATTCCCCTTTGGAAGATGTTAGAAAACATGAACATGAGATCATAGACACATTTCTCAATATCACCTTACCTAGTCTCCATAGTCATGGCCATCAAACTTGTATATCTCCTAATATCCCTCCTCGATGCAAAGAGGATAGGTTGATGTTAGAATATATACCTATTAAGATTCGTGAGAATCGTGATCCTCCCTTCCCTAATGCTCCTACCATTTAGGCTAATCTATTTGAAAACCATAGTGGTCCTTCTCTTGATGCCTCCCCCACTTGTGATGGAGCTACTTTCCAAACCCCAAACTTGGATGAACATATTACAAGCTCTCCCAGTAGGGTAGATAATATGGAACAAGAGAATGAGACCTTAGAAACAACTGAAAATCAAATATAGTCTTCTTCTAATCTCCCCACTCTCAATAATCAACCAAATTCCACCATTCATAACTCCCTTACTCATGCGGAAGTCATTTTAGAAGAACCAACCCTCGAATGTCACAAACATGTGGTTTGTGGTACTCCTAAAAACTCTCCTTCTAGGGAGGATATCATGATACAAGACAAGGCTAACATTGACAATAATAATATTATGCACTTACATGACAATGAAAAGCCCCTATTAGACTCTCATTCACCAAGGGATGTTAATATTATTCAACCTCAACTTATCCTTTACCCACCATCACATAAACCTTCACCTCCACCTAAACCTGAATTTACTCTTTACCCACCTCAAACTACTATGTCGCAACAACTGAGTCATAATATCGTTGCTCATACATATAACACTAGAAATAATCCGCAACCACAATAACCCACACCAACACCCTTATCTTTTCCAAATCCCATTTTTTATAGAGATCCTTGATTAAATTCACACATTTAGGAGTACAATCATATTGAACAACTAAAGAATACTCTTGCTAAGATATCCTTATGGGATCTTATTCAAGCATCCCCTCACTATCACACCATGATCCAAACAACCTTGCAGAAAGTTCCTGTCCCTTCTAATGCACAACCAACTGACATAGCAGCCATGATCCAAGGAATAAATGCTAACATTGTTTTCCACCAAAGTGAACTTCCCCCTTTGGAAGTGCAAATACAAAATGAAGCTTTCATCATCATTTCTCAATCCAATCGGATAGGGATAAAGTGAACCCTTATTGAAAATGGCTGCACCCTTAATGTGTGTAGCGTAAACCTTTTGGATAGGCTTCGTGTGGATAAGTCAAACATTCAACCCAAATATTTATCTATTAAGGGCTTTGACAATGGCGAAAAGACATTCCTTGGTGTGATCACTTTACCTATTACAGTTGGAGAAGTCACACTGAACACATCAATCCAGGTTATGCCTCATGATCTTTCATATAACCTTCTTCTATGTAGGTCATGGATTCATGAAATGAATAGTGTGCCTTCCACTCTTCATCGCAAAATGAAATACATCTACAAAATAAAGTGTGCACACTCGAGGTTGATCATGAGCCTTATAGTGTCTTGCAACTTGAGTAAACCAAATAGAACCCCTTGAACACATTAACACCAACCACACAAGTGGAACCGATTCAACAAAAAGATAAAGAACAACACATTGAAAAAGTCACGATGCTATGAGAAGATGATTGGGGTTCCTTTGATTTTGAACATGACTTCATGGGAGAGTAAAAAATCATCCACAAAGATTCAAATAAGGGAAAATAAACAACAATGATGCCCACACAAAATTCAGACGACCTTTCAAAAGCATCCGCCTCAACCACTTTGGCCAATGAAGCAACTTACACAACAAACAACCACCGACTTCAAAAGAAATGAAGAAGCTTTATGGATGCAGTTATGAACTAATGAAACAACTTGGATATACTAGAAAAGGATGTGGTGCTCATGAAAAAGGTATCCACAACCCTATAGACCCTATCACACAACAAACAACTTATGGTCTTGGTTATTTTCTTTTGATAGAGATCGCCAAACCTTCACTCAACATCAACATTCTCACACAACATACTCCTAAATCATCCTTAACAATTGTTCATCTTGACCTCCTCGACACTAGTGGTCTTGAACATCATGATCCTTTACACAATATGATGCAAACAAAAAATCCTTCACTTAATGTCAATGTCATCTTGCAAGGTACCAGTGATTTGCATCTGATAGATTTTCCCTCCTATAAGACTGAGCAAAAAATCTTGTAATCTAGAGAAACTTGTGTAAGTATGACATCTAATACAAAGCAAGATGTATCTTTGACGCAAACCACAAGACTACCTTCTACCATTGATCAAGAGGGTATCTTGTCGAGACTCCTCCAAGATCACTTGATCACCCTCCCTCCGAGAACTCAAAAGAAATGCTCTTACAAGACTTCATTTGGTGCCTATCATAGAGTTCATGGTCATTCCACTAATGAATGTAAGACTTTGAGTCGTAAAATACAACATTTTCAAGAGTTTTGTATGCTTCTCTCTATGGGGCACCTAATTCCTCTAATTGATCTTGATTTTCACTCTAGCATGCATTTCATCAATTGTTTCAGCTCACCCTTGTCCTACACTCGGTAGGGGAAAGGGGTTTAGTAGCCTTGTCCTCGTATGTCACTTGCCATTGATTCTTTTGGCTAGTCGTTAACTTTTCATGAACATATAAGAGAAAGCTTGGGATGTGGATGACATGCCTTAAGTTTGCTTGCATATGACATACTACACTTTTTATGATGTAGCTTATCAGAAATATATGACTTGGCATAGGGATTTCTGAGTAAGCTCTCATGTTCTCCTTCTACTTTAAAGAAATTTCTCATAGTAATGGTGTTCACAACCACTTTAAAGTGGGGGCATACATCACCACTAACATTTCATTGTGTGATTTTCTTTTTCTTATGATTTCCTCTCTTGAAAGCATTAGGTACAATGTTCCCCAGGATGAGACCTTGGACTTGTCCTCTCTTGGAAACAAGATGAGATTTTTTTCACTTTTCCTCTCTTGGAGAAATTAGGCATGATGTTCCTTAAGATGAGACCTTGCATGAACTAAGCAAAATCCCTTTGAACATTCCTTGCACTTACAATGTCTATGAATGTCAAGCATACGAATTTTTGCTTACCTCATAGAGCTCAAAAATAATTTTCCTTTGTGGCGCCTTCTTAAAGTTATCAGGAGGTATAACTTTGGTATGGTTGAGCGAGAAGCCCATTCCGAGGCATGAATTTCCACATAGCCACCTATGTGTTTGTGAGTACATACCAACCAATCGTATGTTTCTCACCTTTTGGGCCTTTTCACCAAGCGGACAACCAAGTGTTCTATCACCCTAGAGTGAGTATGCATTTTTCCTTTTTGGACAAACAACCTAGATTTGATCCACAACTAGCTAGACAAACGATCAAAGCTTGATCCACCTTTTCATTTTCATCTATCTCTTCCTTCTAGTTCTTGCTATTGCATGATCATGTATCTTGTTTTGTTACACCTTATGCGTGTCCTTTTGCACTCATGTTGGTTTGACTTAGGATCTCAGATCTTGGGGGCTTGACCGACTTCTTGATCTTTGTTATCCTAGACCATCCACATTGGTACAAATGGATCTCTCTTGAATGTCTACTTTAGTGTGAGTTTGAAGCAAGTTCATCCTCTCACTAAAGTGGGGGCTAAATGTACCATAGAAAAAAGTATTACTTGCTTGATTGGGGAATAATTGATGATAAATTGGACTTAACAAGGCCTTGATTTTGTGTTGTGAGGTGTTTTTACATTCACACTAGGTCTTGGATCCTTTTAAAATGAATTTAAGGATGTCTTGTAAAGGTGTTGTGAAGTGTTGTAACACATTTCTACACTTTTTTAGACTCCTCTTATTATAATTCATCTAAAAATCACCTTTTTATCACTTATCAAGTCCTATTCTAAATTTTTGTAAAGTCTTGTAACAATATTTCATGCTTTTCTAGGATTGTTATCACTATTTACACCTTTCTTATGCTTTATTTGGCCACTTTATGCACTCACAAATCATAATTAAGTGTATTTTTGAATGTAAACCCGACAAAAAACATTAAATGCAAGTTAATTCCTGACACCCACTTACAAGCCTAGAGTGCTACCCATTCGCCATGGGTTGTGAATGAGTCCCTCTTTTCTCCAAATTCAAAATAATTCAAATTTTCTTTCGGGTTTTTATTCAGAAAGACCTTATGTCGGCTTGTGATGATGTATTATTGGGTTGTTAGGGCATAAGTGTGTATAAATAAGTGATTTTCCATCCATGATTTCAAGCCCATTCATTCATCTCTTAACTCATTCACAAACCATTCTTCATTATTCATCCATCATTCTTCCATCTCATGTCAATCAAGTTAGGGTTTCATCATTTCGAGTCATTAAGATAGCAATTTTCAGAAATTCAAGGGCATATTCTCCATGTTTTGTTGCAGACATTCACGACCAATCATCATGGAAAGGTAATAAATCCATTATTTCTTGCTTCATTACATTCTTTTCTTCATTTTGTTTAATTACCTAAAAATGGGCTTGACCAAGGCAAACCCCCATGCCCTAACATCCAACATTTTTTCTTCTCTTCTTGTGTATTTGCAGATTTAGGTATCTTGGAGGCTTAGGAATAATTGAAGATTGCATTGAAATTTTTTTCAAGTCATATTTTCATTGGACAAGTCAAAATACCCACAAAAAGTCACCTTCAAGCCCGAATTTGACAGTTTCAGAGCCGAACACCTAGAGAAGCAGAAAGTGTAGACTGAAAGCTCTTGTTTCCACCTTTGAATATTTAGAAATTCAAAAGTGGACTCATTCTCCATGGGTGGTGAATGAGTCCCATTTCTAGGCTTGAACAAGGTTTTCTGCATTTCCAGAAACCCTTTTGTTCGAAACAGGTTCCAGGTCAGTTTTATAGAAGTAAGACTAATTCACCCAGAATGGCGAATGAGTCCCAGTAGGTAAAATTTACAACATCAATAGCATTTAAAATGTCATTTATAGCCTCATTCTAGATCTCAGGTGCACACTTTTAGTTTCTTCCATTTCTGTTGCAATTTACATTCATTTCTAGGTGTTTTCTGCATATCACAATGTGTTTTTAAAAAATCTACATTTCATTGGTTTTGCATTAATAATCAATCCATTTTATCAATTAGATACATTTAGATCATTTTATTTAGACATAATTTCATCATACATCCCTCAATTTGAGTGAACCACCTAGATTTTTGGTGTGGGATCTATCTCTTTCCATTAGGTGAAAGACCCTAATTGAGCAAAAGAGACATAACATTCTCACACTCTTAAAATATATGGTTCATACAAATATATTACAATGATAATAACCTCCTTTATATAAACCACCTCCTAATAATATAATGGAAGGGTAATCCTAATTGAAGGCCTACTCAACTCCTGATACAAATAATTACAAGTTATTCACATGACTTAATATAACTAACTTGAGGGATGTGTGCCACATGTCAACATCTCCATCCATATAAATACATTATAATATCATAGCCCTAGGTACATAACAAATGACCTTCCCATTAGCCACTTTTTTGGGGCTTGCCTAGTGGACACCGAATTTCACTAGCCTATGTGAGTACATTTTTTTTGCATAATGGGAAACTGGTTTCCACTTGTAAATGTTTTTGGACAAATAGCTAAGGCTTGATCCATACTAATTGGAAAAATATTTTAGGGTTGATCCATCCCCTCTATCTCTTCTCATTAATTTTTACATTGTATTCTTGTGTGTCTTGTCTTGTTGCTGCATATTTAACATATGCATGTGTCTATTTGTGCCTTTTTTTTTCTATGAGATCTTAGATCTTGGGGGCTTGATCATCCTCCTCGACCATTATTGTATTACCTTTCTAATAGTTATACAACTAGACCTCTCTTGACGCTTTTTTGACTACTTTAGTGTGAGTTTGAGTGTAGGGCTTATCCTCTCACTAAAGTGGGGGTTAAATGTAGTGTAAAAAAAATACTCCATTACATTTTCACACTAGGTTTGGTTCCTTTAATTAATTGGACTTAATTAAGCCTCTAATTGACCCAATTATGCATCTACAACCCTAATTAATTGTAATTTCTGAAAGGGGAATCAACATTTAATTAACGTAATTATCATTTTTAACACCCAAAAAAAGAATAGGTCTTAGCAATTTAGGCCAAGACCCATTCACCCTTGGGAAAATTGGTCCCCTTCAGTTGCTAAATTAAATTTTTTAATATGTTTTTAACAGTGTTTTTATGATCAAAATTCAAATTTCAAATGTCAGCTTGTAATGTTTAATATTCGGAAAATTAGAAAATTACCTATAAATACAAGGTCTTTTTATCAATTCAAAACTAGGGAAGAAAGAGGTGAACTTTACAAGAGCAAAGATTATTGTCAAAGGTGTTCAAGAGCAGATTTCTTAGTCATTTTTTGTAGCATTCAAGATCTCAAGCATCATGTAAAATTTATCTTCATTCATGAATTTTTTCAGATCTAACATTGTGATGTAGGTTTCAAGCATTGAAGTCAAATTTCAAGCATCAAGATCACATCATCAATCAAGCCATTCATGCAAGATCAAGACCTTTGAGAGAAGTATTAAGATTTAATCCTTCAAGGATCTCAATTCAAGGGTTTGGTGAGTCTCAACATAGCAAGTGTTCATTCATCATTACTTTTATATTTAATTATTTCATTTCAAGGTTTAATTACCAAAATGAGGTCTGACCATTGCAAACCCTCATTCACCAAAACAAAAATTTTTTTCCTTCTTGTGTATTTTGCATATCTTAGTTTGAAGAAGTATTGAAGACTCATCAAAAAGTGCAAAATTGCAAAATTTGTCAAGGTTGCAAAGTCGTTAACATTGTCATGAAGCCACAAAAACTAACTTTTAGAATTTAATTCTGAATTTTCAGCTGTGAAACCTGGAGGAATCGAGAGTGTAGACCTAGGAGTAGACTATAAAAGTAGATTTCAAATCCCTATAGCAAGACCAATTCACCCTTAGGCGAATTAGTCCTACGAGCACACTCAACACAAACTTTTTGTGATAGGTGCATAAAATCACATCCTTCTCAAATCTGTTGAAACTATATGGATTTTGTCAGATTAAGGTTTAAAATTAATGTTTCATGTGTTACATTCCATTATTGCATTAATTTGGAATTTTTTGTTCATCTCCCAAAAGTATATTTCATATTGATTTACTTGATCCTCAGTCATAAGGAAAACAACAAGATCTCCATCAAGGTTGACTCACCTAATGGTTGAAAGTCAATCTTGCCCTGAGGGATCTCTTTTTTCTAATGAAATAAGGAAGGAAAGTGTAGGTTCATACCTCCATTCCAAAACCATCACCCACACTTTCCTTCATTTAAGAAGTAGTTTAGGATTAAAGAAATCAGATGAATATTTGATGGTTATCATTTAGTGGGGATTATTGTGAATGTCTACCATTATATAATTGAATAAATGATCGTAAATAAGTACTTAATAAGGATTTGTGTTGGGACCCATCCCTTCTATAGATTATGGGGGGATATTTAAAAGTGATTAGTATAATTAATTTATGTGATTATGTTAGAATAAATTAATTATAAATTGCTCAACATAGACCATCTGAATAAGTGATTGTAAATAAGTACTTAACAATGATTTGAGTTGGGATTTGTCTATTCTATATTCTATAGATTATGGGGGGATATTTAAAGTCATTAGTATAATTAATTTATGGGATTATATTAAATAAATTATTTATAAATTGGCCAACATAGACCATCTGAATAAGCCATTGTAAATAAGTACTTAACAAGGATTTGTGCAGGAACTCATCTCTTCTATAGATTATTGAGGGATATTTAAAACTGATTAGTACAATTAACTTATGAGATTCTGTTATAATAAATTAATTATTAATTGGTCTGAATAAATAAGTACTTAGGGTGATCCCACAATAATGGGTTACAGTTTTTGGCCAAACTTGACATTAAAATCAAGATTTTTCACTAGATATTCACTTTCTTACACCTATAGCAGCTAAACCATTAAGAATTTGAAGATGAGTCAAACTAGTTATTAGTTAGATCTTTTGTGTAGATTCTAATTATTTCTTTTTAAAAATATTAAAAAATAAATTGTGAATCATTTTATGTAATTTTTAATAACTTATTTTTTCTACTAATCAGTATTTTTAAAAAGTGATGTTTACTTCGGACCACATAACTTGTTTTATAGATAGGAGACAATTCAGGTGGACTTCGGCTCGCATAACTTTTTTTGTATACATTTGAATTAACTTATTCTTTTTTTGTTGGAATAAAGACATCAATACCTAGTGTACATGTATTTTTTAGAAATTTTTTTCTCTATTTTTCTATTTTTTTGTGTGTGAAACAAAGAACTTGATGTTCATTAAAAATCCTACATTCACAAGAAATAAAAAAATAAATATAATAATCAAATTAAACATATTTAAAATAATAATTTTTGGGAAGCTTATAATAAGGGCTACATGCTTACAAAACAAAAAATTTAAATGAATTCATTTGATCACCCAAAAGGTAAATCAAAAGTGGTTTTTTATCAACATTTTCATAGGTATAGAGGAAACACGATTATAGGTATGGTTTAAATCTAACAAGGTTCTATCCAAGGAGGTTTGATCTAAGGGGGTTTGATCAATCCCTCTTTAATTAAAATCATTTAAATGGAACCTTTAAATTCTTAAATCATTGTATTTTCTAAAAATATGTGATTTCAGGAAAAAATTAGGATGTCCCAAAAAGTGTAACCCATTATTGTGGCAGCACCCCTTAACAAAGATTTGTGATGGAGCTCATCTCTTCCGGTGATATGTAAAACTAATTAGTACAATTAACTTATGGGATTATGTTATAATAAATGAATTAATAATTGTTTTGAATAGATAAGCACTTAACAAAGATTTATGTTGGAACCCATCTCTTCTATAGATTATGGAGGGATATTTATAAATGATTAGTATAATTAATTTATGGGATTATGTTAGAATAAATTAACCAAAATAAATTAATGTAAATAAGTACTTAACAAAGATTTGTGCTCTAACCCATCTCTTCTATAGATTATGGAGGGATATTTATAAGTGATTAGTACAATTAATTTATGGGATTATGTTAGAATAAATTAATTATAAATTGGCTAGCGTAGACCATGCGAATAAGCGATTGTAAATAAGTACTTAACAAAGATTTGTGCTAGAACCCATCTCTTCTATAGATTATGGAGGGATAATTGAAAGTGATTAGTACAATTAATTTATGGGATTATGTTAGAATAAATTAATTATAAATTGGTTAACATAGACCATCTGAGTAAGCAATTTTAGAAAAGATTTCTGTTGGAATCCATCTCTTCTTAGATTATGGGTGGATATTTAAAAGTGATTAGTATAATTTATTTATGAGATTATGTTAGAATAAATTAATTATAAATTGGTCAGCATAGACCATGTGGATAAACAGTTATAAACAAGTACTTAACAGGGATTTGTAGTGGGATCCATCTCTTCTATAGATTATAGAAGACTATTTAAAAGTGATTAGATTAATTTAATAAATTATTTTAGAATAAATTAATTATAAATTGGTCTATGCTGCCAATAAAACTAGTTAGTGTTGTTCACCTCACCAAAAAAAATCATAAATATTACATCAAACACTATACGACATAGTCTATAAATTAGTCATATGTTTTACCTAAACAAAAATGAATAGGGGAGATGGGCCTATAGTGGAGCAGGGTTCAATAGTGGGGATAGAAGTAGTCCTAAGTGGGTCTTATAGGGGAACATCTTAATATTCAATTGAAAAACACTTTTTATCCATAAAATACACAAATTGACAAATCATGTGATGCCACATCAGCACACTAATAAAACATGACTTAGTGCACCACTGTCGGTCTCACTTTTTTTTGGGGCCTTCTTGGATACCTCAAGAAAAAGCATGTTGATGTGGCATCATATTTGATGATGAGGCCCTAAAACGAAATATAGAAACACATGATTTTCCAAATAAATTGTTGTACAAAATTGGAAGTGATTTAAAATTTCCATGTAGGATTTTGAGAGATGCGAAGTTAGGGTGCTCCACTATGGGCCCCTCTCCCCTACAACATGAACGAAGAATCATAGAGCTCCAATTAGGCGATCTCTAATTCTTGTTTCTCCTGTAATATTCTTTTCATGGGTAGCATAACTGAAATTTTCCTGTTATAATTAAATTATTTTCAAGTAAATCAATACATTTAAATTCTATTCTATTTCATGTAATTTTATCAACAAAATAGAGTGAAATTGAAACGAACAAAAAAGAGAAAAATTTAAAATTCAATTTTAGATATATAATATTTAGTTTCCCCCTCCCTACATTCAATAAATAATTGATTTAAAAAAGAAATATTATTGAAGTTTAAAACAATTTTTTATGTATTTAATTAGTAAATAGTTTTTCTTAAGTAGAAAATTTATTAAAAACTAAAATAATTTTTTATGTATAGTTGGATAGGAGGAATTACTGTTTTAACCAATGTTTGGATAAGAGGTAGATTATTTTTTATTTTTCAATTAAAAATATGAGAGGTAATAAGGATAATTATTTATAAAGAGTATGTACAAATTTTTAAATTGTATGTTTTTATATTTTTTAAATGTTTTTTTGTATAATTTTGATTAAGAGTTCATTAGTAATAGGATTTATTTGATTTTGACATTTATCAATAGAGTATAGGATTTGAAAGGTCATGCACACAAAAACAAAAATTGACTAATATAAAATAATATAAGATAATAATAATAAAAAAATAAAAAAATGAAGATATAGATAAGATACTAAAATAATAATGCTATAATTATCTACAAAATAATAATATAATAAGATTATGTTAATATAATAAAATTATGATAAAAAAAAATTAAAAAGTGAAGATAAGATAAGATAATAAGATAATGATATTAAAATAAAACTATAATAATATAATAAATATTTATATAATATCATAATATTTTTAGGCATACATTTTAAAAATTATATCTCTTCGTGTTTCTAAATAATATTTTTTAAATATAAATATGTTAATTAAATATAGAGTTTTGTTAATAAAAGGAAGATAATTATTTACCACTAGATATTTAGATGAGTTATAATATTTTTATTGAGTATTAAATATTTTGATCTTTAAATAGGACATAGTTTTGACCTCATCTCTTATATTATAAAAAAAAATAAAAAATCTTAATCTTTAATAAATTCTTTATAAACCACACAAAAACTCCTTTAAAATTTTAATATTTTTTAAAATAATGAATAAATAGACTTGAACCAAAATCATTCTATGTAGAGTGAGTCCTAACAGCAAACAGGCATCACAGCCCACAGTTCAGCAACACTAAACCAACACTACAGAACAGGACAGACCCATTGAGCAAAACAGCAGCAGGCCACCCTGCCCCACAGCACAGCAATCAAGGAAACCTAGAACCGGACCATAACGACAAAAAACACCTAATTAAGACTGGATAAGCACGCAGGCCAAAACTACAGGCAATTTTGATGTGAATGTTTGTTAAACTAGCAATTGAATCAATAATAATTTTATTATAACATAATTTGTAATTATGTAGAAAGAGAAATCAAAAGGTATATAATTTAAAAAATTATTATTAATAAATTATATTATTTATCAATAGGTTCATATTTCATTATCATGATTTTTTTAAAAAATTATCATGCTAATCAAATGTCATATAATATGTAAAGTTTAACAGTTGTGGAAGTCATCTATATATTAAAAATTTATTATTTTTTTTATCATATTAAACTTAAATAAAATGATCGGACTTTACATATCAGAATATAATGTGTTGATGTTTTGTTAATGTATTGTTCCTTATCGCTCTTGAGTTGATTTTGCTTTGTCCTAGGGGCTAGTTTTGTGTAGGGTTGGAGACACTTGTTTCCTTCTTATCTTAACCAAAAAAAAAAAAAAATGATATTTCTAATTTTTGTTTTTAGAAAAAATATCTGTCAATATAAAAGAAAATATTTAAAAGAGCACAAGAAATCTGTATCTTCTTTTACTTTGCCTTGAGGGCTACTTTTTTACAGGCTTCAAGACCCTTCTTTCCTACTTATCTTAATAAAAAAAATGTGTTATGTTGACAAAAAATAAATTATATTTATAATTTTTATTTTTAGAAAAAAAATGTGTCAATATAAAAGAAAATATTTTAAAAGAGTACAAGAAATATGTATTTTTTGTTGATTATAGTATTAGAAAAAGATTCCTTGGTCAAGTTACCTTATTCTTCACATTGTCTAAGAATTACTACAAATAATTCTACAAAGGGCCCATGATACAATGCTTAACATTGAGTAGGGTAAAGAGAGACCATAAAAGTGAACTTCATAAATAATCTAGACAAATTTATTGTCCAAATCAATAGAAGTAGAGCCAAAATTCATAAGAAAACTTATTTTTCATAGATTCTATAAAAAAGTGGTTAGAATTATTGAAATACTCATACATCTACATCAATAAGAAACACAAATAGTAACAAAAAATTTAATTATATTGATCATGAGCTATGTTTACAACATTTAATATATCATACTTTTAATCATCCTTCCGATTATAGAATATTGCACACAAAACATTCTTGTGTGCATCTGACTTAAACAGTTTTCCTATACATGTTCTACTTCTATGCTATCTACATATATGCCTATCTATTCATCTCTATATAGTTACCCCTCTTTCTCTATATTTCCTAGTTCATTACCATCATCAAACACACAATTACTACTTATCATTAGCCTTTATAGTCATCCCATCTTTTGATCATATGGTGAGATTTTTCTATTCAAATAGATGCAGATTTTTGTTAAACTATATGATTATAATTTATTTCCGAATCTTGTCCCTAGTTAGACTATTATATCACCCATATGCTCAGATTGCCTCTAGTGGTTAATCTTATTTTACAAATAATGATGCAACATCCTCCTATCATGTAAACACAACCTTAGCTAAGGCATGAGAATATTCCAAGAAACTTAGTTGACAAAAAAAATATTACTAATAGAATGTTGAAGAGTTAAGAAAATGTAATTTACTTCTAAATGTTCAATCTTGAGAACTATCATAAAAATTGTCAAATAAAAACTAAAACATAGCTTGAGATATCCTACTTTGACAATAACCTCAATTGTCTTGAAATTAAATATTTTCACTAGGAGATTGAAGAATAAAACAACTATAATGCTCAATCAGGATACCTCACATCCTTATCAAGCTAGAATTAAACAATTATATAGATATAATGAAATTATATTTGACAAAATAATTAAATTAATATCTTTTATCTATTTAAAAAGTTTTTAATTACATAGGAATTTCTTCTTAATACCCACAAATGGCACTTAAACTAACACAGTATAGATCATCATTTTCATATTCTACATATACCAAATAGCAAAAAAAATAAAATAAAAAAAAAATTGCGAGTTTCAAATACTATTGTGAAGGTAATTGAAAGCACTAAATTATTGTCTAGAGTTGACACTTCAATCCTTCATTTTGAATGAATTAAAGAATAATGGAATTGGATGGCTGAAAAAAATAGATAAATCTTAAAAAAGAAGAAAATATATGCTTTCATTTATTTTTTCCATTACACGAGGAATATTAACAAAACTACCAAGACTCACGTCAAAGTTCCCAATGAAGTTTCACAACATATAAAGCAGCCCCAAATAAAAAAAAAGAAAAGAAAAGAAAGCACCTTACTGTCTTCTGAAAAAATAACTAATAATTGTTGGAATAAGTCAATAATAGAATCTCATCTAGACATGGCAATTGAGTCCAGTTCGCTGTCAATAAACCTTAATTTGCTGTAGATCAGGTACAGCTAGCTGTTGATCTAGTTAACAGGTTTCGAGGAAGGCTGTTGGATCAATCTTATGTATAAATATGTATCTCTATGTGTTGTTATTTATAAGTGATCTGCTAGTCCCTTTGTAACTCTGTTGCTGTTGAATATTATGGTCTGTTCTCTACTCGTAGTAGTTCTTCTTTTATTTTGATTTGGTGTCAGAGCCATATGCCTGTTGTGCTATGTCTATTCTATTGAAAGTTTGTGCATAGTCTGAGTGGTGGAAGAGAGAGGAAGAGTTTTCTGCAGCCACTAAAAGGAACTCTACGTAGAGAGTGTAGAAGATTGTCTAACACTACAAAGAGCTTGCATTGCATTTGTAACTTGTCTGTGCCGCTAGATGGTAAAGTGTAAGCAAAGTACATTTGATTTGTAGTAGTTGAAGCTATTTGATTGGCCAATCCTAGACACCCTTGTTGGTCTGTGTTGATTCTTGTAGGCTATTGGAAAGAAGACATTTGAGATGAGACAATGGATTGCTGGGATATTTGAGAATCAAACATTTGTGTTGTCAGAGCAGTTTAATCTATCTGTCAACTGAAATCCTATTGCAAAGGAGTCTAGCTAGTTGTGTAGAAAGGAAATTACAGTTTTCTGCAATCAAGTGATTGGTAAAATTTCACTATTTTTGGTTTCTTCAAAATGACAAAATTGTCTGAATCATATCTAACAGAATCAAATAAGTTAGATGGCTCCAATTATGTTAATTGGAAGTTCAATATGCAGACCCTAATGGAAGGCTATAATGTTTGAAATATTTTAAATTGTAGTGAAGCTAAACCTTATACACCATAGGAAGCTGTTCAAGATTGGGAGAAAATAGAATAGAAAGCAAATATTCTCTTACACATGTCTATTAAGGACTCAATCGTCCCTCATATACATGATATCACTGCATCTATTCGTACATGAACAACTTTGAAAGGTTTGCATGAAATTACAAACACAAATAGAATTTCTTTTTAAAAAGAAAATTACTTTCAATCAAAATGGAAGCAAATGAAAGTATTAGTGACTATTTATCCAGAGTTATGAAATTAAGGGATAGATTAGCTGACATTGGTGAATCAGTTTCAAGTAGTGATTTAGTTACTGTTACTTTGAATTGAATGGTTAATGATTATCAAGTTTTCATTAATAGTTTGGCAGCAAGCGAAAATGTACCTTCTTTTCAAAATTAAGTAGGTACTATTCCACAAGAAGAAGAAAGGAAAAATAATATGGACACCAAACTTCAAAGTGTACATTCAGCTTTGATGGTCAAATAATAAGACATCCAAAGGAAATCAATGGACAAAGAAAAAATGAGGTAAATTTGACAACCAAAGGTATATAGATGAAAAAAGGTATTGGGATGGGACTATTGGGAGCCTTACAACATGAGCATGAAGTATGGATGGTTTGTGTTGGTTGTTCCTATCTTGTCATTGATGTCAAAATGGCAATAACTATATGGGAAGTCTACTTGGTTTACTGGAAGTTGTTCTTTGCTGGTAATACTCTTTTGTGATGGATTAGTGTGTTGGTATTTGAGTCTGCAATTCACCACAAGATCTGATATAACTCCAATATCTTAACCATGTTTTCTTGACTCATTCAGACAGCTATATCCAGGATCTTGAGACGTCTTTTGCTGTAAGCAAAAAATTATCTCTGACATAGTTCAACTCTGTATTCTATTGTTGTTCCTTGCTTGGAATACTGTGTGGGAGACTCCACATTTTATTAAGGTGAACATTCTTATGTTGTGGTTTTGTTGATAGTCTCTATGTTGGTAGTATGACAAGAACTTAATGTGTTCTTGGATCCGAAAGGTGTTTTCTTTGAGGATTATTTTTTGGTTTGGAGAATCGTGTTCTAGTCTTGGATGACTCAACATATGCAATACTTTATGAAGACTAATTATGTTTTATGGATGATAGCCAACTTGGTATAATGCACTACGTGGATGAAATGTTTAAATCATACATGGTGTCGACAAAGGAAGTTTTGATTTTTTTTTTTTCATCTAATTAGGCTGACCTAATTGATGATTAAGATATACTTGTATATATATAAGTTGTTTTGAGGAATGGAATGAGGAGGACAAACATGAGCAATGAATGTGAAATGAGAAGTGTGTGTGAAAAGGATTAAAAGGTGTGTGAAGATATAAGCCTAAATGCTTTATCAGTTGTGATTAGTGCAGTTTTGTTAAGCGACTACTATGTGAGGCAGTACTTCATATGCTGAGCTTCAATGGAACTAAACCCTGCATATTGAAGGTGTATCCTATTAGTTCAATCTTTTGGCAGTGAGCCACTATCATTGTATCTTGGCAGTTAGCCATCTTTTGTACTCAAGCAGCAAGCCTTTTCAAGGACATTGAGTCCTGGCAGTGAGCGCTGTAATATTTTGTATCTAGATATAATATATTGTGAGTTAACCATGTGCCGTAGAAAATTGGACCCTCTTGAGAAAAGAGACAATTTCATGCATGATTGGACTCACTTTTTAGTCCCTTTCACCAATTACTCTTCAAAACAACATTTATAGGCCCCTTAGACCCATTCATTTTGATCTAGAGGTCTATTTTACCTGAGAAATCACATAAAACCCAACAAACAACATTTAATCACATCATACCCCAACAACCCACCTTCAAATAGTAGTAGTGGGACCCATTCACCACTTTGGGCAAATGAGTCCCCTCTGGTGGGACCCATTCGCCAAGGGTGGCGAATGAGTCCCCTTTGAGGGAAAATTCAAAATTAAGCGAGAATTCAATTAATTTAACTTTAATTTCTGGAAGATGTCAGCCTCTTAGGTTTAATTAATGGGAGAATAAAGTGTTGTTGCTTATAAATACTCATTATTATTCACTTTTCACAATCTTTGAATCTTTTTATCACTTTTCAAGAGCAATTTGAAGAGTCAAGTCTTCTATCACAAGTTTTATGAACAAAGTTGAAGTTTTAGGGCAACAAACTAAAGTTTTTGCAGGTCTTGAAGCTCACTATTTGGATCAAGATTCAACATTGCAAATGGTTAATGATGGATGCCTATGGTGAATCATGAAGAAATCTAGGGTGAAGAGGTGCAACTAGCCACTAAATCATGCTTAAGGACTTGGTTTCCTATTGATTCCATCTTCCATTGTTACGCTATCTTCAGACTAAGGTTTATATCTTATTTTTTTTTGCATTTGTATGTCATTTCATCCCTCTTTTTCATGTGTTGTGAGATTTCTAGGGTTGAGATCTTGCATCATGTAAATCATTCTTGCATGTCTTATTCTAGATCAATTGAATAGGGTTTTTGTTATGATTCAGACTTTCCTAGTCTTTAACACATCTAAGGCTAGGGTTTATGTAGATTTATTTATCTATTCAAGATTTAATTATTAGACTAGGGGTTTGACCAAGGAAAACCCCCCATTAGACAAATAATTTTAAAGTGTTTTGCAGGAATTTTTTGAGATCCAAAATCAGGTTTATGTCAGAAATTGTTGTACATGTGTCAAGGTGCCGAACAGAGTTTTGTATTTACAAAAATTAGAAAGTGGACTAATTCGCCATGTATGGCGAATGAGTCCCTCCTGAGGTGAAAATTTGAGTCAGATACATTTCCAGATCCCCAACTGTTAGAAAACAGGTTATGTGTAGAAAAGTCCTAATCTGGGACTGATTTGTTGAAGGTGGCTAATGAGTCCTAGTCAGCCTAAGTTCAAATTTCATTAGTCTTCTAGATCAATCTTGAAACTTATGCAGTTTTCCAAGTGCACACATTCTGAGAAACAACATTCTATTTGGTCTGATTTTCATTTCTATTCATCCTTTCATACTTTTTGCATAACACAACATGTTTTCA
This sequence comes from Sequoia sempervirens, assembly GCA_007258455.2. Classification (NCBI taxonomy): domain Eukaryota; kingdom Viridiplantae; phylum Streptophyta; class Pinopsida; order Cupressales; family Cupressaceae; genus Sequoia; species Sequoia sempervirens. The sequence continues at coordinate 93,202,669 of VDFB02168118.1, forward strand.
AACATAGTTTAAATCTTAGTTTAGCATTTGTTTTCATTCATCTTGATGAGTTAGTTGCATTTAATTCATTTCATCTAGCTTAGATAACATTCCACAATACATAATTGAATGAACCCTATAGCATTTTTGGCCTACTTCTCTCCTTTTAGGTGAAAAACCCTAGAAGAGTAAGGGAAGTCTTAAGAGCCAAAAATTGATAGTTCATTTTGGTGAACCTGACTTTTGAGCATCACATCATTCTGATCTATATTTATGTTTGCATCTTAGAATTTCATTACTTCATCATTGTGCATTGTTTTGCATCTTTAGGTTTCTTAAATATTGCGTTTGTAAAAGCATTCATTAGATTCCATCATTACATTTCATTTAATCATTCTAAATCCCTACATTTTCTTTCTCTATTTGCATTGTACAAACTTAACATCTTACAGAAAATACAAGAAAATTAGAAAAATATCAAAAAATTTACATCCTGGGACTCATTCGCCACCCAGGGAGAAGCAGTCCCTTTACAGTTTTAAAACGTTACTTTCAGATTTTCATTTCCTGCATTGCATCTTTCTGTTTTCTTTCATTAGCATTCTGTTACAGTTCAGTTCTTTCTATTTTCTTAGCATAAAGTTCCTTTATTTTCATGGCATTTATGGATAGTCTTAAACTTTTACAAGTTCCATTTTCAATAATATTTCGTAGTTTATTTCGATCGGCTTACATTGAGGAAACTGTAGCAAATATCCAAAACCAATCGAATCACACATCCAATGATCCAATTAAGCACATGATTCAAGTTCAAAATAACATCTCATCCAATCCACTTAGTAGTGATGATGTTGATACATTAGATGAAGTCCTTCACGACTTCCTCTCACCCACTTCATCCTCTAATACTTGCAATGAGAAAAATAAACCTATTAATGACAACGTTTCCCTGAAACCTTTTTCTTGTGATGACTTTGATTTGTTAGATGAATCCCTCCAAGATTTCATCTCGCATAAGCCATCCACTAAGGTTTGTGGAGACCAACTCACGATATCAAACGTTACAACTTCTAATGTTTCTCTTGAACGTCTAGAACCAACCGACAACAATTTACCTCTCAAACCCTTTAGTGCAATTTCAAGAGTCAAGTCTTCTATCACAAGTTTTATGAACAAAGTTGAAGTTTTAGGGCAGCAAACTAAAGTTTTTCCAGGCCTTGAAGCTCACTATTTGGATCAAGATTCAACATTGCAAAGGGTTAATGATGGATGCCTATGGTGAATCATGAAGAAATCTAGGGTGAAGAGGTGGAACTAGCCACTAAATCACACCTAAGGACTTGGTTTCCTATTGATTCCATCTTCCATTGTTACTCTATCTTCAGACTAAGGTTTATATCTTATTTGTTTTGCATTTGCATGTCATTTCATCGCTCTTTTTCATGTGTTGTGAGATTTCTAGGGTTGAGATCTTGCATCATGTACAAATCATTCTTGCATGTCTTATTCTAGATCAATAGAATAGGGTTTTTGTTATGGTTCAGACTTTCCTAGTCTTTAACACATCTAAGGCTAGGGTTTATGTAGATTTCTTTCTCTATTCAAGATTTAATTATCCAACTCAGGTTTCCATCAGAAATTATTGTACAGGTGTCAAGGTGTCGAACAAAGTTTTGTATTTATAGAAATCAGAAAGTGGACTAATTCACCATGTATGGCGAATGAGTCCCTCCTGAGGTGCAAATTTGAGTTAGATACATTTCCAGATCCCCGACTGTCAGAAAACAGTTATGTGCAAAAAAGTCTTGATCTGGGACTGGTTCGCCCAAGGTGGTGAATGAGTCCTAGTCAGCCTATCATCAGTCTTCTAGATCACTCTTTAAACTTCTACAGATTTCCAGGTGCACACATTCTAAGAAACAACATTCTGTTTTGTCTGATTTGCATTTTTATTCATCCTTTCATGATTTTTGCATAACACAACGTGTTTTAAAACATAGTTTAAATCATAGTTTAGCATTCATTTTCATTCATCTTGATCAGTTAGTTGCATTTAATTCATTTCATCTAGCTTAGATAACATTCCACAATACATAAGTAAATGAAACCTATAGCATTTTTGGTCTACTTCTCTCCTTTGAGGTGAAAAACCCTAGAAGAGTAAGGGAAGTCTTAAGAGCCAAAAATTGACGGTTCAAACCCTCACCGTGGTTTTTCCCTTTTTGGGTTTTCCACGTAAAAGTCCAAGGGTTCATGTGTATGGCTGCATTGACTTTTTTTATTTTCTCTCTTGTTGATTCCATCATAATTGTGATAATGTTTAGATGGATTTTATTATGGTTTAATAGAATATTGATTCACACCCCTCTCAGTATTCAGGATGTTCAACAATTTGTATAAGAGCTTGGTTCCTCGGAAGAAGCCTAACAACTTGAGGAAGGTCCCATAATTTGAGTATATGATTTTTTTTCCTTCAAAAGTAGTCTCTATCGAATATTCAAAAGAAATAAAAGATCTTAAGGACAAGATGAAAGTGAATGAGTACATTGAAAAGCTGCAAAGTAAAAGTATTGAAACATGTGATCTACTAGTTAAGGAAGATGAAGTTATCTCTAGCCTGAACTGCAATAATTGGATGAGAAGAAAAGAACTGAAGAATGTCATGAAATTGAAATTCAAAGGAAGATGGATGAATGCATAAAGCTAGAAGAAAAAGAAGAAATATTGAGATTTGATCTGGAAAAGGAAAGAAGTTATGATGATAAATTTGAGATAAGCTCGACAATTCTTGATGAATTGATTACCTCTCAAAGACTGGAAATGAATAAGAGTGGTTTAGGGTTTGAGGAAGGTCAGAGTTCTAAAGCGAAGCAATCGATTGGTAAGAAGACTTGGTACAAAAATGGGAAAATCAAGGATCTAAGAAGCAATTTGAGAAAAACTCCTGTCAAGTGACATGATGCTAAAAAGTATTTATCTTTCAATGGTGTTTGTTATTCCTACAAGAAAGTTTGTCATATGGAAAAGGACTACAAAAGTAAAATGAATGATTCTTTATCATTCTCTGGCAAGTGTTGTAAGAGTAAGAAGATTGGGAATACGGTTAGTCTATTGAATAAAAAGGAAAATGGAAAGAAGAATGTTGTCTACTATAAGTGCAGAAATCTGGAACACCCTGGTAATAATAGTGGAAGAAAGAAAAATATCTATCCGATGAAGAAGAATGATCAAATCATTGATCCAGAAAAAAGAAAGAAAGGAAATGAAAAGGATTTGGAGAAAGGAATCATCAGTCTTATCTGTGTTGACCTCTGGTACAGATAATCCCATCAATTTCTAAGTAACAGTAGTGGCTAAGGGGGAGAAATTATTAGAAAATATAATAAACCCCCTTTATCGGTACTTGTGTCATATTATGAAAAAAGTATATTTAATATAGTAATGAAATTAAGGCATTTTCTCAATCACATGTGTGAAGGATGAATCTTGCAGAATTTGAAAGAATGGAGGCGTACACAATTTTTGAGGAAATCTACCTGCAAGCTAAAGCATTTATTGAAAAATCATTTGGAATGGAAGGAATAAATTCAAATAATTCTAAAGGCTTATGTATTTTCAGAGAAGTGTGCAAAGGAAGTTTAGAAGGAAATTCGGAGTTTTAGGGTTTGAAGAATAAATCAAGCAGATTCGAAGGAGCTTCGGAAGTAGGATATCCATACATTTCTTGTTGGAATTTATAGAGGTATTCATGTTTGCACAATCTTTCATTTTTATTGCTATGGATAATTTAAAGGTTGTGAATAGTACGAATAAAGTGCAAGTTAGGTTGAAGAGATATTTGAGGAATGCGTCGGAAGAGTCTATTGGTGCATTCACTTGCATCCCTCATGTCATCAGTTCAGTTAAGCATGCTCTAGGAAAGTGAATTGAAAGAGAACCATGATGCCTACAAAGTATTAGTTGAGAAGAAGTTGGATATTTGGAAGAAAGTTCCCTTGTTTGAATTAGAGAAGTACATTCGAATTATGTTGAGAAGAATTCATGATGAATATTTGTGGATTGATGAGGCACATTTGATTACCAGAGAAGCTATTAGAGATGTAACTGGTTTGTGTTCCTCTGGACTAGTTCCCAAATTGAAGGCTATGGATGAGAAAGAGATAATTGAGGTTACCGGTGTGAATTTTGAAGGGAAAGAGATTGATTTGAGATCGACTGTTGATCCAATAATAAGGTATGCTACTATGGTCATCGGTCACAAAGTTTGTATCCCTAATAATCACCTTATAGTCTCTACTGCTACTATACATACTGTTGTTGATATGGTTAAAAGAGGTATGGATTATGACTTGTGTGAATTACTTTGTATACATCTTTTGAAGAATTTAAAGGAAATGAAAAAGAGTAAGAAGAATACATTCCAGTATGGCAATTTGGTTGTTTGTTTTATCTTTTACTTTTTGAGAGAGTTACTAGTAATAGGAAGGATAGAATGGTCAAATATAGAGCCTATTACCTATCAAATCAGGAACTTCATGATAAATCTTGGTAGTTTGGATGCACAAGAGACTACCCTTGCTACATTCTTTGGAACATTTTAGATTCATGAGGATGAATAGAAGGTTTAGGATTCAAGTAAATATTGTTGAAAGGTACTCCATAAGCATAAATTTTCTTGTGTCCACAAATATTTGTCACATGGAAGCAGTTGAATCAAGGATAGTTTGGATATCTAAATTGGATTGTAAAGTGTCAGAGGATGAAGTTGATAATTATGCTAAAATTATTTTGGAAATCCCTAAGAATCTCAATGTAGAAGGAACCTCCAGTAGCGTGAACAGAACATGGAAGAAAAGGAAGAGTGTTGTTAAGAAAGAAATTGTATAATGAAGTGAGCTTCAACATGAGCATGAAATAATTTAAATATTTAGAGAGCTTTGGAAGAATTGTAGAAGGTTATTCCCAATGCCAATTTTGATTCATCTATTTCTATTGTGGAGAATCTTTGTGGCATGAATGATTCTTTGAAGGTCTACATCTCCAAACTTGAAGTTCATGTTGGAATCAGGCCTGATGAAGGATATTTGGAAGATATCAAGGAATAACATGCAAATGCACATAGTTGTGTGATAAAGGAATTGGAGAGTGTACAATTTTTTGAAGAAGAGGCACAAGAACTACTTTCTTTTTTCCTAGATTAGTCTGACAGTACACAAGATATAAGAAATGAGATAAGGATGAGTGAGTCCTGGATGAGCACTTAGGAAGATACATACATGCTAATAGAAGATAACAATAATTAGAGGTGGTCCTACATTGTGCAGCTTTAGGAAAAATTCTTTTCTCTACAGGATCAACGAACAGATGTTATCAAGAGGTTTGTGGCACTCAAAGACATGAATAAACTTAGACATACTTTTGTTTCTAGTGCTCTTGGCTGTATTGGTGAGCTATCAAAGATTAATCTTAGTCCTAATACTTTAGTAGATGGTGTAGAGTGCTTAACTAAGCTTTAGCTATTTTACAAGACTGGGTATGTGCAAGATCATCATGGAAAAAATAGGCCCTTAAGTGGTGATGAAATTTAGAAAAATTAGAGTTAGGCAACTTGACGTAAAAATTTGAATAAGTTATCTATATTATTTCAAAAATATGTAAATAAAATCTATAGCAAATTGAATGTAGTTTCTAAACTACTAGGTTTATTTAAAAAAAAGAAAATCTAATTGGTGAAAATTTGAAATTTCAATGCAGTAGTACTTAAATTTCAAGGAAAAATAAGAAGTAGGTGTTTTTCTAACCATCCTAACCACAATAAAATGATAATTATTTTTAATAATATTTTAGATATAAGTAGAGGAATCATGTCTCGGTGTGATGCATATTTTTTTGTAATTTTTTTCCAAGTAAATAATTAATTATGAATTTTTTATTACAACTTTTAAAAAATATAAAAACTCATATGTCTGACCACCTTAACTTGGTCAAAACTTCATGAAATTCATTTTTTTTTTAATCCTATAGTATCTAAGCATAGAATGTGAGGCATGTTTGATTCAAAAATGGGATCTGTTTGAAATGTAGATGTTTTTCAATTTCTATCAATCGGACTTTAGTCTTAATTCAAATAGAAAATGAATAATAATTATTTATTAAATTCAAAGTAAAGGATAATTTATATTGGTGGAAAGCTGAGAATCTCCTTTAAAAACCCTTTTTGTCTCATCAATTTTGGGTAAAATAAAATTTGTTAGCCACATACCCTACACATACCCATCATATCGCCACTTTTTGGCCCACCATGATCCTACACATACCTAACTCTTGTAATTTGTGCAAAAGGTTTATTGGAAGAAGGTAAAGCATCGTGGAAGGCTATCCTGGAGACGCTCATAGGTTCTTCTTCAGGTTAATTTAATTTGTGTTCATATCTTTTTGGTTACACTTTGATGCATATATAAATATATATCGGACCCCTTTGTCATTGATGTCAAATGGGGAGAGATAAAGAGATAGAGAGATAGATAGATAGATTGAGAGAGATAGAGAGATAGAGGATTTTTTTTTTTGTGAAGAATAGTTTTGATAGCGGGAGTACTCAAAACATTCAGTTGTAGTATACTTGAATTTTTTTTGTCATGATGCATGTTGCCATCAATGCCAAAGGGGGAGATTGTTGGGATCCTTGCAACATGAGCATGAAGTATGGATGGTTTGTGTTGGCTGTTCCTATTATGTCATTGATGTCAACATGGTGATAACTATATGTGAAGTCTACTTGGTTTACCAAAAGTTGTTCTCTACCGGTAATACTCTTTTGTGATAGATCAGTGTGTTGGTATTTGAGTCTGAAATTCACTACAAGATCTGATATGACTCTAATCTCTTAACCATGTTTTCTTGACTCATTCAGATAGCTATATCTTGAAACTTGATTTATATTTTGTTGTGAGTAGAAATTTATCTCTTACAGAGTTCAAATCTAGATTCTTTTCCTTGCTTGGCATACTATGTGGGCGACTCCACATTTTTTTAAGGTGATCTAATTAGGCCGACCTAATTGATGATTAAGATATACTTGTATATATATAAGATGTTTTGAGGAATGGAATGAGGAGGACACACATGAGCAGTGAATGCAAAATGAGAAGTAAGTATGTGTGCGAAAAGGATTAAGAGGTGTGTGAAGATTTGAGCCTAAATGCTTCATCAATTGTGATTAGTGCAATTTTGTTGAGCGACTACTGTGTGAGGTAGTACTTCATATTCTAAGCTTCAATGGAACTCAACCCTGCATATTGAAGGTATATCCTATCAGTTCAATCTTTTGGCAGTGAGCCACTATCATTGTATCTTGGCAGTTAGCCATCTTTTTTACTTAGGCAGTGAGCCTTTTCAAGGACATTGAGTCCTAGCAGTGAGCCCTGTGATATTTTGTATCTGGATATAATATATTTTTAGTTAACCCTCACCGTGGTTTTTCCCTTTTCGGGTTTTCCACGTAAAAATCTAGGTGTTTATATGTATGGTTGCATTGACTTGTTTTTATGTTCTCTCTTACTAATTCTGTCATAATTGTGATAATGTTTAGATGGATTTTATTATGGTTTAATAGAATATCAATTCACCCCCCTCTCAGTATTTGGGATGTTAAAAAATTGGTATCAGAGCTTGGTTCCTTGGAAGAAGCCTAACAACTTGACGAAGTTCCTAGAATTTGAGTATAAGAATTTTTTTTCTTCGAAAGTATTCTCTACCGAATATTCAGAAGAAATGAAAGATCTGAAGGACAAGTTGATGAAAGTGAATGAATACGTTGAAAATATACAAAGTAAAAGTTTTGAAACATGTGATCTATGGGTTAAGGAATATGAAGTTATATCTAGCCTACTGCGACAATTGGATGAGTAGAAAAGAATTGAAGAATGTCAGGAAATTGAAATTCAAAGGAAGATGGATGAATGCATAAAGCTAGAAGAAGCAGAAATATTGAGATTTGATCTAGAAAATGCAAGAAGTTTTGATGATAAATTTAAGATAAGCTCATTAATGCTTGATGAATTGATTACCTCTCAAAGACCAAAAATAAATAAGAGTGGTTTAGGGTTTTAGAAAGGTTAGAGTTCTAAAGAAAAGCAATCGAATGATAAGAAGACTCAGTAAAAAAATGGGAAAATCAAGGATCTAAGAAGAAATTTCAGAAAAAATCCTATCAAGCGACAGATGCTAAAAGGTATTTATCTTTCAATTTTTTGTTATTCTTGCAAGAAATTTGGTCATATGGAAAAGGACTGCAAAAGTAAAATGAATGATTCTTTATCATTCTCTGGAAAGTGTTCTAAGAGTAAGAATATTGGACATAAAGCTAGTCTATTGAATAAAAGGGAAAATGGAAAGAAGAATGTTGTTTGTTGTAAGTGCAAAAATATGGAACACCCTAGTAATAATAGCAGAAGAAAGAAATATATCTATCCAGAGAAGAAGAATGATCAAATCATTGGTCCAAAAGAAGCAAGAAAGGAAATAAAAGGGATTTGGAGAAAGCAATCACGAGTCTTATCTATGCAAACCTTTGGTGTAGATACTCCCGTCAATTTCTAAGTAAAAGTAGTGGCTAAGGGGGAGAAATTATCAGAAAATCTAATAAACCCGGGCCTCATCAGTACTTGTGTCGTATCATGATAGAAGTATATTTAATATAGTAATGAAATTAAGGTATTTTATCAGTCCATTGTGTGAAGGATGAAGTCTGTAGAATTTGAAAGAATGGAGGCGTACACAATTTTTGAGGCAATCTACCTGCAAGTTGAAGCATTTATTGAAAAATCATTATGAATGGAAGGAATAAATTCAGATAATTCTAAAGGATTTTGTATTTTTGGAGAAGTGTGCAAAAGAAGTTTAGAAGGAAATTCAGAGTTTCTGGGTTTGAAGAAGAAATTAAGTGGATTCAAAGTGAGGTTCAGAAGCAGGATATCTATACATTTCTTGTTGGAATGTATAGAGGTATTCCTATTTGCACAATCTTTCATTTTTATTGCTATGGATAATTCAAAGGTTGTGTATTGTACGAATAAAGTGCAAGTTAGGTTGAAGAGATATTGGAGGAATGTGTTGAATGAGTTTGTTGGTGCATTCTCTTGCATCTCTTCGAGAGTGTTTCCCACAGAAGATATCTATGCATTTGTTTACAACAAGGTAGAAGAGATGTCGTCAGTTAAGTTGAGCATGCTTTTGGAAAGTGAATTTAAAGAACCATGATTCCTATAGGGTATTAGTTGAGAAGAAGTTGGATATTTGGAAGAAAAATCCCTTGTTTGAATTTGAGAAGAATTACATTCAAATGGTGTTGAGCATAATTCATGATGAATCTTTCTGGATCACATTTGATTACCAAAGAATCTATTAGAGATGTAACTAGTTTGTGTTCCTCTGGACCAGTTCCCAAACTGAAGGCTATGGATGAGAAAGATATAATTGAGGTTACTGGTGCAAATTTTGGAGGTAAATGGATTGATTTTATATCGATTGTTGATCCAATAATAAGGTATGATGCTATAGTCATCAAACATAAAAGTTGTATCCCTAACAATGACCTTACAGTCTCTACTGCTGCTGTACATACTGCTATTGATATGGTTAAAAGATGTATGGATTATGACTTGTGTGAATTACTTCGTATACATATTTTCAAGAATTTAAAGGAAATGAAAAAGAGTAAGAAGAATACATTTCGGTATGGAAATTTGGTTGTTTGTTTTATCTTTTACTTTTTGAGAGAGTTACTAGTAATAGGAAGGATATCATGGTCAAATACAGAGCCTATTGCTTATCAAATCAGGAACTTCATGATAAATCTTGGTAGTTCGGATGCACAAGAGACTTCCCTTGCTGCATTCTTTGGAACATTTTAGATGAGGATGAATAGAAGGTTTAGGATTCAAGTAAGCATTGTTGAAAGGTACTCTTGAAGCATAAATTTTCTTGTGTCCACAAATTTTTGTCACATGGAAGAAGTTGAATCAAGGTTAGTATAGATATCTAAATTGGATTATGAAGTGTCAGAGGCTGAAGTTGATAATTATGCTAAAATTCTTTTGGAAAGCCCTAAGAATCTCAATGTAGAAGGCACCTTCGGTAGCGTGGATGGAACATGGAAGAAAAGGAAGAGTGTTGTTAAGCATGAAATTGTAGAATGAAGTGAGCTTGAACATGAGCATGAAATAATAAATATTTAGAGAGATTTGGAAGAATTGCAAAAGGTTATTCTCGGTGCTAGTTTTGATTCATCTATTTTTTTTGTGGAGAATCTCCATGGCATGATTGATTATTTAAAGGTCTACATCTCCAGACTTGAAGTTCTTGTTGGAATCAGGTCTGATGAAGGAAATTTGGAAGATATCAAGGAAAAATGTGCAAATGCATACAGTCGTGTGATAAAGGAATTGGAGAGTGTACAATTTTTTGAAGAAGAGGCACATGAACTACTTTCTTTTTTCCTAGATTGGTCTGACAATACACTGGATATAAGAAATGAGATAAGGATGAGTGAGTCCTAGATGAGCACTCAGGAAAATACATACAGGTAAATAGAAGATAACGATAATCAGAGGTGGTCCTACATTGTGCAGCTTTAGGAAAAAATATTTTTTCTACAAGATCAAACCTGATAGATGTTATCAAGAGGTTTGTGGCACTTAGAGAAATGATTAAACTTAGACATACTTCTATTTCTAGTGCTCTTGGCTGTATTGGTGAGTTATCAGAGATTAATCTTAGTCCCAATACTTTAGTAGATGGTGTAGAGTCCTTAACTAAGCTTGAGCTATTTTACAAGACTCTTGTAAAAGAAAAAGGTTCATGGGAAGAAGGTAAAGCATCATGGAAGGCTATCCTGGAGAGTCTCACAGGTTCTTCTTTAGGTTAATTCAATTATTTGTTCATATCTTTTTGGTTACACTTTGATGCATATATACATATATACCAGACCCCTTCCTTTGTCATTGATTTCAAAGGGGCAAAGATAAAGATATAGATAGATGGAGAGAGATTGAGAGAGATAGAGAGATATAAGATTTTTTTTTGTGAAGATCAGTTTTGATAGGGGGAGTATTCAAAACATTCAGTTGCAGTATACTTGAATTTTTTTTTTCATGCATGTTGCCATCAATGCCAAAGGGGGAGATTGTTGGGATCCTTGCAACATGAGCATGAAGTATGGATGGTTTGTGTTGGTTGTGCCTATGTTGTCATTGATGTCAACATGGTGATAACTATATGGGAAGCCTATTTGGTTTATCAAAAGTTGTTCTCTGCTGGTAATACTCTTTTGTGATGGATTAGTGTGTTGGTATTTGAGTCCAAAATTGACCACAATATATTATATGACTCTAATCTCTTAACCATGTTTTATTGACTCATTTAGACAACTATATCATGTATCTTGAGATGTCTTTTGTTGTGAGTAGAAATTTATCTTTGAGATAGTTCATCTATGTATCCTACTGTTGTTCCTTGCTTGGTATACTGTGTGGGAGACTCCACATTTTATTAAGGTGAACATTCTTATACTGGGGTTTTGTTGATAGTCTCTATGTTGATAGTATTATGGAAAATTAATGTCTTCTCATATTTAGAAGGTTTTTGCTTCGATGATTATTTGTTGGTTCGGAGAATTATGTTCTAGTCTTGGCCAACTCAGCATATGCAATAATTTATGGAGACTAATTATGTTTTATGGATGATAGCCAACTTGGTATAATGCACTACGTGGATAAATTTTTTAAATAATACATGGTTCCAACAAAGGAAGTTTTAATTATTTCATTTTTCATCTAATTAGGCCGACCTAATTGATGATTAAGATATACTTGTATATATATAAGATGTTTTGAGGAATGGAATGAGGAGGAAAGACATGAGCAGTGAATGTGAAATGAGAAGTAAGTGTGAGCAAAAAAGATTAAGAGGTGTGTGAAGATCTTAGCCTAGATGCTTTATTAGTTATGATCAATACATTTTCGTTGAGTGACTACTGTGTGAGGTAGTACTTCATATTATGAGCTTCAGTGGAACTTAACCCTGCACATTGAAGGTGTATCCTATCAATTCAATCTTTTGGAAGTGGGCCATTATCATTTTATCTTGGTGGTTAGCCATATTCATTACTTAGGCAATGAGCTTTTTCAAGGACAATGAGTCCTAGTAGTGATCCCTATAATATTTTGTATCTGGATAATATATTGTGAGTTAACCCACATTGTGGTTTTTCCCGTTTTTGGTTTTCCACGTAAAAATCCTAGTGTTCATGTGTATGGTTGAATTGACTTATTTTTATGTTCTCTCTTACTGATTATGTTAGAATTGTGATAATGTTTTGATGGATTTTATTATGGTTTTATGGAATACTGATTCATTCCCCCTCTCAGTATTCCAGATGTTCAATAGGGACATCATCCAAATCAAATGTAAAGAAAAATGGAAATTGTAATTATTGTGGAAAATTTGGACATTATTCTTATGAATGTAGAAAATAGAAGTTTAATGAGTCGAAAAATAACAAATATGAAGGTAATTCTATGAATGGTGAAGATGAGCAAAGTGATAACCTTCATAATTTAAATTTGTTTATTTTTTATGTTGCTCTATCAGCTAAAGTAGATTATTGTAATAATTGGTTCATATATTCAAGGGTATCAATCCATATGCCATTCCATAGAAGTTGTTTTAAAAATTTTCATGAGAAAAATGATGGTACAGTAAGATCTATAATTTAGGAGATCATAAGTCTCATGACATAAAAGGTTATGGTGATATTGTTGCACTATATTGTCATTAGTGTTTTAATTGATGTCTACCTTTGGTATGGATATGTTTATAAGGTGTGTATGGTGTTGAGAAGGTGTTTTATATGCACTAGGGTCACTTGGTTTCCAAGTTCTTTTGAGAAAATTTACATAAAGACTGTACAAGGTGATTGGGAAGTGTGAACTGTATTTTTCTTTGCATTTATTCATTATTGAAGATGTGCTTGTGTGGTGTGAAAGTGATGATTAGAGGTATTTGAAGGTTTTTAATCCAAATTTTCAGGTTTTAGATCGTGTGACGACACAAAATATGTTTGAAAATGTGCTGCACTATCTCTTGCTTGTGAAGAGGGTTATCTAGGAGAAATGAAATTGCTTTGCATTTCTCTATGCTGAAGATTCTTGTCTTGCGGTTTTGGGACTATGCTAATATTTACAATACCTACCTTCCCTCCATTTGTTTAGTTTTCAACTATTCCGCAAGCTTAGATCTTGAGTTATTTCTTAGTGGGAGTTTGACTGGTTGCACATGATGATAGTATTCTTAGTTTCATGTGTTTGCGCTAGTGTTTTTGAATATTATGTTGATGTTGGAAAATTTTCAATGGTTTTGTGTAATGTTGCTACATGGTCTTTAGGATGTTTTCAACCTTTGTGGAGTTTGTATTTGGTTTCTTGATTATGTTAATGGTGGTTTGGATAACCAGATGTGTTGGCAATGTTTGTCGATGAGCTTCATAGTTTGTGCAAGCTTGGAGTAGCATGTCAGTGTAGATTTGGGTCCAAGTTAACCCTTGATATGGTCCTCCCTCACTTCTTTCCATTATAGAGGTGTTTGGTGCTGACCTATTTTGTGGTTGCATGTTTTACGTGCATATGTTTTATTGGAGCCGGCCTAGAGATGGTTATTCGAGGTTGAAAAAGGTATATATGCAAGGTAAAGTTTTTGGAGATGTGTGTGGCATAGAATGATGCATGTGTTATCATGTGTTGAGATTTGAGTGTGAGCATTAAAACCTAAGACTACTAGAAGCAGTGAGTAGAAGGTTTCTATAGTTTAGTGTGCTAGAATTTAGTGAGCCAAAGGATGCAGATGGCAAAAAGACATTGTGGTGGTTTCTCTAGTTTCTCTGAGGTAGTGAACCTCCTTATAACTATTTATTTTTAATCTAGAATAAGTGATATTCCTAGGTGGTGAGCCCTTGGAAATGAGCCTTTTTTATCTTTTAGATAGTGAGTCCTCTTGGCATTGAGCCTTTAGGAATTGAGCCTTTTGTAATCGATTTTGATTTTCATATAGTGAGTTAATCCCCACTATGTTTTTTATCAACTATAGGGTTTTAAACATAAAAATTTGGTGTTCTATTATGAGTGATTGTGAATGTGTTATTATTTCATTTATTTACATTCATGCTAATACTTGATTAGTTAAAAAATGGATGCTTTGTGGTTTAGGACATAGAACACCACTTTTCTCCAACTAACATTCAAGGATTCCCTAGAGATCGCAACCCAAGAGTGGAATCAAGGTAAGAGATTTGCTAAGGATTGTCCTAAGGGATGATTAAGATCTAATGACACATTCACCACCAAATTTAAACTTGGAAAAGATAATGAAATGCAAGATGAAATAAAAAAACCTAATATGATGCAAACTTGAATTAAACAACCTATAAATGTATATAAAAAAGAATAATAAACTGTAAGATGAAATGTGTGCACCTGCAAACTTGAAAATGACTGGAAGGAATCCTAAAATGTTGGAAATTCTAACTTTTAGATCTAGTGGGAATCATTCGCCACTTTGGGGGAATCAGTACCAGTTTTGGATTTTTGCATAGGAGCAGGTTTCGGAAAAGAGGGTATCTGAATTTGCAAAGAAATTTGAAAAACACCTACAGTGGTACTCATTCACCACTTGTGGCGAATAATTCCAGTTTGGATTTTTTGGAACTTTAAGGTCTAAATCTGTTCTTCTTAGTCGGCTCACTCTACTTCTCCAGGTTTCCGGATCTAAAACTCTGATTTCAGGGTTGTAGGTGACCTTTTAGTGAAGATTACAACCTTGGAAATGAGAAGACAATTCCAACAACTTTCTCCAAGCTTGTAACCTAGTCTTCAATGATATTCAAATCTTCAAAGAATCTAGAGCTATAATCATACAAAGAGAGAAAAAGTGTTGATTATTAGGGAACTAGGGTTTTCCTTCGTCAAACCCCTTGTAGGTAATTAAAAAAATTTATGAGACAATGAAATGAAGAAATGAAACATGAAAAAAAGAGCATGAATCATGGACAATACTACCTTGAATTATGCCTTGTAAATGATGTCTTGTAAATCTATAACTCAGCATGAAATGGCCATGAAGGATGTAGATATTGATCTTAAATCTAGGAGTAGAACAATGCTTGATCTTGGATCTTCAATGCTACATCACAACACTAACTCAATAACATTCTTGATATGCTTGACATGATGATGGATCTTAAATTATTGTAACAATCAAGATGAATTATTCCCTTGAATGCCTTAAAAATGATCTTGAATGCTCTCTAAATGATCTTTTGACGTCTTGGAGTGCTTAACTCTTGAATGCTTGGCTTGATATCACATAGGATTATGTTTCTTATGTGAAATAATGATTTGGAAGCTTGTTTATATAGGAAATCCATGTAATATCCTATGTGTTAGATCACAAAGGCCAACATACATAAAATTTGAACTTAAAACCCAATTTTTTCCCCTCAAAACCTTGAAAATAGGCCAAATGGGACTGATTCGCCCAAAGTGGCGAATGGGTCCCATAGGGCCTATTTTGAGTGCTAAAGTGTTGGGGAGTTTGTAAATTAAGTTTATTTGTTGATATTGTTGGGGTTTTGATTAAAATATGCCTCAGGATGCATAATATGGGGTCTTAGGGGCCTATTAATGATATTAAGGTCATAAATGTAATAGGGACCAAAATATAATGTGAAAGTGTACATAAATACACCTTACAACACTAAATTAAGGAAAAAATGGATCTATTTAGCTTAGAAGGGTTGTATATCCCATGTGAATGTGTAAAACACATTACAACACTAGATTATGTCCACCTTAGTTTACAAGCCTCCTAAATTTAATGTGAAGGTGTCAATAAATACACTTTACAACATTAAACTAAAATCCTAGAAAGGTATGAAAGTGGGCTACAACACTTTACAACAACTTTACAAGGCACAATGTAAATAAATTTTATTTGGTTTACAAGGCCCGATTACCTAAATGAAGGAAAATTTTAAGCTTAATTTAACAAGAAGGAGCTAAACCAGTGTGAAAATGTCACTAACGACATTTTTCGACTCTAAATTTAGCCCCCACTTTAGTGAGAGGATGAAATTTCTTCAAACTCACACTAAAGTAGACATTCAAGAGGGGTCGCCATATACCGATGCAAATGAAAAATGATGACAAAGATCGAAGGAGGTGGCCAAGCCCCCAGGATACAAGATCCTACATCAAATAGATATAAGCACAAAGGGACACACACAAGGTGTATGGTTTGCAACAAAACAAGATACACATACATACAATTCCAAAGACATAAAGAAGAAAGAAAAGAATAAGATGGGTGGATCCAATTTCAACAAAAATGCGCTCACTTTGGGGCCACAGAACTTCAGGTTGTCCGCAGGGTGAGTATCCACAATACGCTCACTCTGAGGCCACAAAACTTTAGGTCATCCACTGGGTGAGTATCCAAAGAGGGTGAGACACACGACTGGTATGTGCCCACATACACGATTGTTAAGGGAAGTCATGCCTTCATTCGGCTCCCATACAACCAGACCAAAGCTATACCTCCTGATAACTTTGAAAAGGCACCACACAATAATGATCTTCAAGCTTCAGGAGACAAGCAAAAGTTTCTATGCTTGAAGCTCATGAACAAAAAATGAACTTCGAGCTTCATGAGGCATGCAAAACTTTGTATGATTGGGACTCATGAACAAACAAGATGACTGAACAGGCAAGCAAAGTGTGTTATGCAAGGTGGCCATATAACCGATGTTGTAAATGAAAAATAGTGTAAGGAATGTTCAGAGGAATTTTTCTTAGTTCGCATAAGGTCTCTTCTTAGGGGACATCATTCCTAATAACTCCAAGAGAGGGAAAGCCAAAGAAATATCATGCTCTCAAAAGAAATCAAGCCTAATGACACCAGAAAGAAAAGGACACATCACAAGAATAAGGAAATTGCATAGTGAAACTTGAGTGTCAATGTATGCCCCCACTTTAAAGTGGTTGCTAATGACATTGTTGTGACCAATTGCTTTAAATTATAATAAGACATGAGAGCTTATTCAAAAATCCCTATGCCAAGTCATATGTTTCCAAATTGAAATACATCATGGATAAGTATGTCACATGCAAGTTGACTTAAGGTATGTCGTCCACATCCCAAGCTTGCTCTTATATTTACATGAAAGGCAGACAACTAGCCAAAAGTGACAACAAAAAGTGACATACGAGGACAAGGATATCTAACCCCTTTCTCCTAGTGAGTGTAGGACAAGGATGAGTTGAATAGGATGAAAGTAAGTATCAGTTAGAGTAATTAGGAGCTTTAACACAAGGAAGAGCACCACACTCCTTGAGATGTTGAATTTGATTACTCAAATCCTTACATCCATTAGTAGAATGACCATAAACTCTATGATATGCACAAAATGAATTCTTGTAGTAAAATTTCTTTCATGTTCTTGGAGGGAGAGATATCAAACGATCTTGGAGGAGTCTCATCAAAATAATCTCTTGATCAAAAGAAGATGTTCCTTTATTTTGCAACAAAGATATCTCTATCTTAGTACAAGATGTCATACTTAGGCAAGACTCTTTAGATTTTGATATTTTGTTCTCTCCTTAGGTATGTGTAAGATCATCATGGAAAAAATAGACCCTTAAGTGATGAGAAATTTATAAAAATTAGAGTTAGGCAACTTGACGTAAAAATTTGAATAATTTATCTATATTATTTCAAAAATATGTAAGAATAGAATATATAGAAAATTGAATGTAGTTTCTAAACTACTAGGTTTATTTAAAAAAAAAAAAAATCTATTTGGTGAAAATTTGAAATTTCAATGCAGTAGTACTTAAATTTTAGGGAAAAAATAAGAAGTAGGTGTCTGTTTGACCACCCTAACCACAATAAAGTGATAATATTTTTTTATAAAATTTTAGATATAAGTAGAGGACTCATGTCGATGTGATGCATATTTTTTTGTAATTTTTTTCCAAGTAAATAATTAATTATGAATTTTTTATTATAACTTTAAAAAAATATAAAAACTCGTATGTCTAACCACCTTAACTTGGTCAAAACTTCATGAAATTCATTTTTTTTAAAAATCCTATAGTATGCAAAGAATAGAATGTGATACCGTTTGAAAGCTATAGATGTTTTTCAATCAAACTATCAATCAGGACTTTAGTCGTAATTCAAATAGAAAATGAATAATAATTGTTTATTAAATTCAATGTAAAGTATAATTTATATTGGTGGAAAGCTGAGAATATCCTTTAAAAACCCTTTTCATTTCATAAATTTTGGGTAAAAAAAAGTCGTCAGCCACATACCCTACAGATACCCATCATATCGCCACTTTTTGGCTCATCATGATCCTGCACATTCCCCCTTTGCTGGAGGTTGCAAAATCTAATGATTTTGAATTATTAGTGTTTTGCATGATGAAATTGAAATTAAGCGAAGATTTCTTTGTTTGTTTCAGTTCTTGCAAAGGATAACAATCAATAATACCATTGTCGATTAGTTCAGGATGCACTAATGCTAAAGTTGGCTTAGAGGAATCTTTTGTTAGAGTGTTGATATTGAGAGAAGGCTTGCTTGTTAGTTTTATTTCTATGAAAGGACAATAACCAAGACCACGAGTTGTTTCTTGTATGTTAGGCTCTATAGGGACACAAATACCTTATTCTCTAGCACCACATCCTTTTCCACTATATCCAAGTTGTTTCATAAGCTCATAACCTCTTTCGTAAAGTTTTTTCATTTCTTTAGGATTAATTTTTTGTTGATAGTTAGTTTCATAAGAGTTTGTTGTGTATGTTGTCTTTTCTTCTAAAGTGGTTGAGGTGGATGCTTTTGAAGGGTCTTCTAAATTTTCTGTTGACCTTACCACTTTTTCTTTTCCCTTTTAAGAATCTTTGTTTATGATCTTGTATTCTCCTGTGAATATTGGTTTGAAGTCTAAGGAACCCCAATCATCTTCTAATAGCTTCGTGATTTGCTCAATAAATTTTTCTTTGTCTGTTTGTTGTACGGGTTCGACTTGTGTAGTTGGTGTTAATTTTTTCAAAGGATTCACTTTGATTTTCTCAATGTTCAAACAACTGTTTGGGTCAAGGTCAACTTCGAGTGTGTATGCTTTGTTGTTGTCAACATACTTCATTATACGATGAAGAGTAGAAGGAACCCCATTCATTGCATGAATCCACAGTCTGCCTAAAAGGAAATTATATGAAAGATCATGAGGCATAATATGGATTGGTGGACCTCTAATGCGGCCTTTCCAATTGTACCAAGCAAAGTGATCACACCAAGCGGTTGTGTTCCTACATTGTCAAATCCTTTAATAGATAAAGATTCAGGTTGAATGTTTGATTTGTCCACACCAAGCTTATCCAAAAGGGATACACTATACACACATTAAGAGCGAAACCATTGTAGACAAGGATTTTCTTTATTCCTAATCTATTGTAGCTAGCTATTATCATGAAGGAATCATTTATTTTTTGCACTTCCAAAGGGGTAAGTTCAATTTGGTCGAAAAAAATGTTAGCGTTTATTCCTTGAACCATTGCTGCTATTTCATTCGAAATTGCACTAGATGGGACAAGAACTTGTTGAAAGGCTATTTGAAGCATAGTTTGATAATTAGGTGAATTTTGAATTAGGTCCCATTGGGATATTTTTGTAGGAGTATTTTTAAGTTGTTTGACAAGATCATACTCCTTCCCACTATGCGAAGACAAACGAGGAGGACCGGGTAAGATAGGATTAGGAAATGGGAGGGATGTTGAAGTTGTTTGTCTCAGTTACAGATTGTTTCTAGTGTAATATGTATGACTAACTGTATTATGAATTGACTGTTGCGACACATTATGCTTAGGTGGGAAAAGGATAAGTTCATGTATTTTTTGAGTTTGAGTTTTGTGTGAAGGTGGGTAAAGGATTAGAGTATTCTTAAGATGTCCCATAGGGTATGTAGGAGGTCCATTAATCAAGGGGGATCTAATGGACACTTGCACATTCATAACCTCAACAGTCTTTGTTTGATGTATTTATAATAAAGGGAAATCTAGAATCACATTTTTATCATCACCTAAGGAAGCCACCTTACTATTGTTGTCATTTTCTTGCACCATGACATTATCCCTAGGAGGAGAGTTGTTAGGAGAACTACAAACCAAATTTTCCTGACATTCAAGGATTGGTTCTTCAAAAATGACTTCATCGCAAGTAGTGGAATGATCAATAGTTGAATTATCTTGTTTATCAATAATGGTGTTTCCTTGTTCAATTTTTTTTTCTCTAGGGGAAGAGAGGAAAGCAACATTCCCATGACTTTCATTGATTGTGTTTTCTAACATCAAAGTTTCTTCTTGACAAATAGGAGGGATACTAGGAGGAAAAAAAATGTGATTGTCAAAATTTTCCAAATTTTCACTCCTTTGTCCCATAATGTCTTCTAAAATAGGATAGGTAGGGGAAGAAGTTACATAAAGAGGGTTGTCATAGATCTTAAATATTTGATCATCCAACACCAACATATATTCCTCACTTACACTTTCATCCTCTAAATCATTATCACAAGTGGGTAAATTGTTGAGAGATGAATATAGACTAGTTGAAGTTTCAATGGTTTCTTGTTGTATTATGTTATCATCATTATTACCTATGGTTGTTTCTTCTTGTTCATAAATGTCTTGCCTAATAAGAGAGGTAGAAGGAGAGAAAAAACTAGGATTCTCAAAAATATCATTAATTGGTTCTTCTAACACTAAAATATCTTCTTCACAAATAGGAGAGATATTAGGGGAAGAACGAATATGATCGTTAGGATTTTCCAAGGTTGTATTCTCTTTCACTAAAACACTCTTATAGGGAGGGGATGCGAACTTTATCTTAGCATTCCTAGATATGTAAGACACTAACATTGTTTGAACAATAAAGAAAAGCATTTCTAACCATCTCATGCAATGCTTCAATAATGTAAACAATGTATATCCCAAAATGCAAAACACTTTTATCCAATGTATGCAAAACTTTAAGAATGCGAACAATGTGTATCCAAATATGACTTTTTTTTTTTATCAAACTTATGCAAAGCTTTATGAATGTCAATATTGTGTATGAAAAAGTGGAAAGTACTTTTATCCATATTATGCATAGTTTTAGAAATGTAAACATTTTTAGATCCTATGATGTTTTCTATTGAAATGATTTAAAAAATGACTACCCTAAATTGATGTTTTTTACCTAGATGCATAATACAGATGTTCCCAAAACTTTCCATACTTATAGCATATGTTACTAGAAAGCTTAGGAAGCATAGAAATGAGGTTTTTAGTGCTGTTAAAGATAGTTTAAAATCTGGACCGGGACTAATTCGCCCAGAGGGGCAAATGAGTCCCAGTTAGGGTTTTTTCCATAATTTTCAAGAAAAAATAATTTTTTTCTATGATTTTTAGTTTGTATGATCTGTAACTTAAATGAAAATGAAAATTTTATGTGTTTTTAAAAGATTTGAGATGCAAAAATGCAACCTATATGCACTTTCACTAATGCAAGATACTCTAGGCTACATCTAGGTGGATAAAATTATCAATTCCATCAACGGTCTTGGAGGAAAACTAGAGGAAAATGAAGTTGTGCAAAAGGTATTGAGAACTCTTCCTATTTCCTATAGCGCTAAATTTTCTCCTATTGAGGAAGTTTAGAATCTAGATCAATATACTAGAGATAATTTTTTTAGCACTTTAACAAATTTTGAATTTAGAGAGTTTGACAAAGATGCTCAAAGGAAAGAAACTACTTTTAAATTCGACAAGATAGAGAGGAATGATGAATTTTATCTGGATGATTTTGATGAAGTGGAAGCAAATTTTACAAGATTGAAAAAGGGTACTAATAGATACAAAGGTAAGTTACCATTCAAGTGTTTCAAATGTGGAAATATAAGTCACTATGCTTCAAAGTGTTTAGATAAAGTTTCAAATGACAAACATGAAGATCACAAAGGTAAATCCTTTAAGAAGAGTTATTATGTTAAAGAATATAGTGATAATGAGGAATCAAACTACCTGGATAATGAATGTGATGAATGTGTTTTCATGGCTTTTAATTTTAGAACTAATTCTACTAACCTTGAGAGATATGTGAAGGAAATTTCTTTAGAGATAGGTCACAATATTGAAGGAACTATGTTGACTATCTTTCATACAAAAGAGGAGAGAAAATAATAGATAATTGATAGTGGATGATCAAATCAAATGACATGTGATAAGAGTAAGTTTTTAAACCTTAAGAAGTACAATGGTGGTTATATTAAGTTTGGTTATGACACATCTACTAAGATCAGTCAAAAGGGTTCAATTAGTTTTGATGGAAAGCATAAGATAGATGATGTTCCTTATGTCAAGGGTCTCTGGCATAATATTCTCAGTGTAGGAAAAATGTGCAACAAAGGATAAAATTTGGTGTTTTAGGATGATGGTTGTGAAATAAAAAAAGGAAGCTCTAGAATCTTGGTTGCAACAAGAACAAGGACAAAAGGAAATGTTTATCAGGTCAAAAGTGTTAGTCATAAGTGATTTATGACTCAAATCAATGAAAGGTGGATGTGACACAAAAGAATGTGTCATATCAATTTTGATATCCCAGTAAATATCTACTCTACTCTTGTTGTGAGAGTTTTTTCAAGAATTATAAAGCCTATTAATGCAATTTGCAAATATTATAAATTTTGAAAATAGACAAGGAACATGTTCAAAACTAAGGAACGTTCTACTACATGACCCTTAGAGTTGGTGCATACATACCTATGCAAATATACCAGAACAAGAAGCCTTCACTTGGGTGACAAGTATTTTATGTTGCTAATAGATGATTACTCTAGAATGACCTGGGTGACATTTCTCAAAGAAAAATTAGAAGCTCTAGATAAGTTTAAGGCATTTAAATCTATGGTTGATAATGAGAAGGATTTAAAAATAAAGTGCTTAAGGTCTGAAAATGGTGGTGAGCTCACCTCAAATGAGTTTAATTTGTTTTGTGTCAAAGATCAAGGGATAAAAAGACATTTATCAACTCTTAGGACTCCACAATAGGATGGTGTTGTGGAGAGGAAAAATAGGATAGTTCAGGAGGCAATAAGAACCATGCTGAAGGAAGAAAATATATCATATTTCTATTGGAGAAAATACATTCATATAGTAGTTTACATTCTCAACAAAGGACAAGAAATCTGAGTGAATAGTTCAAAGACTCCCTATGAGCTATGTAATGTAAAAAACCCTACTATGAAATATCTCAGAGTGTTTGGAAGTAAATGTTATATCATGATGGATGAAGAAAACTTAGGAAAGTTTGATGCAAGATTAGATGAAAGAATCTTCCAAGGATACTCTACAGAGAGAAAATAATGCATGTTCTACAACAAGAGACTAAAGAAGATAATTGAAAGTGCTAGTTTTAAAGTGGATGAAGAATCACATCAAAATTCAGTGCTAATAGAAGGATATGAATCTAATGAACTCGTTCATAGAGAAGAAGAAAAAGAAGGAGAAGAAAAAGAGATGCTAGTGGAAGGGGAAGAAGCTCTAGAAAAGAAATCTAAGACTCTTTTAAAGTATGTGTAGAAAAATCATTCTAAGGATCAAATAATTGGAGACAAGAGCAAAGGTTTGCTGACAAGAAGATTTTCTATGGTAGAGGAACATGTAAATTTTTATTTACTTTCTAAATTAGAACCTAAAATAGTTACTAGAGCATAAATGGATGAAAATTTGATCAAGGCTATGGAAGAAGAACTGGGAAAATTGAAATTAATTAGACATGGGAACTGGTCACAAGAACAACAAACAAGAATGTGATAGGAACTAAATGGGTTTTGAGGAACAAGTTGAATGATAATGGAGACGTTATTAGAAACAAGGCTAGGATTGTGTGTAAAGGCTGATCACAAGTGAAAGGAATAGATTTTGAAGAGAATTTTTCAACAATATGAAGAATGGAGGCTATTAGGATGTTTTTAGATTTTGTGGCACATAAAGACTTCAAGGTATATTAGATGGATGTTAAGTATGTATTTTTGAATGGTGAATTAGAAGAAGTGTGCATTGAAAAACCAAAAGGTTTTTAGTTATAAAAGGATATTGGTATGGTTTTTAGGTTGAAGAATGAATTAAATGGGCTCAAATAGGCTCTTAGAGCCTAGTATGCAGGATTGGATAGATACTTAGTACAACAAGGATTCAAAAAAGTGTACCGTAGTCAACAAACTTTACTTCAAAATTGAGAAAGATCAAATCTTGATTTTGGTTGTGTATGTTGATGACATAATCTTTGAAGGAAATGAGACCATGTGTAAAAAATTTATAGAGGACATATGAAATGAGTTTGAAATGTCAATGCTTGGGGAGATGACTTTCTTCCTTGGGATACAAATTAGTCAATCAAAAAAAGGAATATTAATTTCATAATAAAAATATGTAAAGGAAATTTTAAACAAGTACATGATGGATGATTCTAAATTAGTATGTACTCCCATGGTTAGTAGTAGTAAATTAAGAAAGATGATGAATCTTTGAAGATAGGTAAGGCTAAGTATAGATCCATTATTGGTGGTTACTATATCTAACTGCAACTACACTTGATATTATACATACAGTATGTCTTGTGGCAAGATTTTAAGAAGATCCTAGAGAGTCATATGTGGTAGCACTCAAAAGGATATTTAGATATTTGAAGGGCACTCTAGACTATGGTCTATGGTATTCTAAGGATAATAACTTCTCTTTGAGTGCTTATACATAAGCAGATTGGGTGGGTTGTTAGATGAAAAAAGGAGTACAAGTGGAGGTGCTTTTTTTCTTGGAAATAGGCTAGTTTCTTGGATAAGTAAGAAGAAGGATTCAATTTCATTATTTATTGTAGAGGTAGAATATATTGCTGCAACATATTGTTGTACATAGGTGCTATGGATGAAGAAGACATTCAAGGATATTATAATATCATGTATGATGATCCTATTCCTATCTTGTGTGATAATACAAGTTCTATCAACATTTCAAAAAATCCTATAATGCATTCAAGAAAAAATCATATCTCTATCTGGTATATCATTCTAAGAGAGAAAGTTTATGAGAAGGAAGTGAAGCTAGAGTATGTTCCTACATAGGATCAAATAGAAGACATCTTCACAAAGGCTCTTTGAAAAGATAAATTTGAGTATCTTAGACATAACCTAGGGGTTATTGCCCCTCCTCCCTTCAACTAGATGCATAATATTGTGCATCTATCTAGGGGAGAAATTCAAGATGTATTATTTGTCTTGTATTGATGAATGCTACCTCTTAGGGGTAGTAGGTAGTGGTGTCTTTGGCTGGTGCAGTCAAGGGGAGCAGATCTTGTGCCTAAATTGAAGTGTGAATGTGTTTCCCTTTGTCATTGATGTCAAACTAGGAGATATAAGTCTGAAAAAATAGGGAAATAAATTATAAAGTAAGGGGGAGATATGATGTAAGGGGGAGAGCTACTTGAGTATGGGAGATACAAAGTTGCTTTTGTTGTTGATGGTTTTTCAACAAATGTTGCCATTAATGAAAAATGGGGAGATTATTGCATTATCTTGTCATCAGTGTCATCATTGATGTCAACCTTTGGTATTGATATGTTGAGAAGGTGTGTATGGTTTTGATAAGGTGTTGCAAATGCAATAGGGCCACTTGGTTTGTAAGTGCTTTTGGGAAAAATGCATAAAGACTATATAAGATGACTAGAAAGTGTTCTATATTTTTTTTTTGTATTTCTTCATTCTTAAAGATGTGCTTGTGCGGTTTGAAATGAATGATCAAAGGTCTTTGAAGGTGTTATATCTAGAGTTTCAGGTTTTGGATCATGTACTAGTAGAATATATGTTTGACAGCGTGTTGGACTATCTCTGGCTTATGAAGAGAGTTGCTTGGGAGAAATAGAATTTCTCTGCATTTCTCCACATTGAAGATTCTTGTCTTGTGGTTTTAAAAATGTTCTAATATTCCTTGTACCTACCTTCCCTCAGTTTTTTTAATTTTCAATTGTTCGACAATCTTAGATCTTGAGTTATTTCTTAGTGGTAGTTTGACTAGTTACATAGGATGATAGTATTCTTAGTTTTATGTGTTTGCGCTAGTGTTTTTGAATATTTTATTGATGTTGGAATATTCTAGGTTGTGTAATATTTCTACATGGTACACATGATTTTTTTGGCCTTGGTGGAGTGTGAATCTAGTTGCTTGATTGTATTAATGCTAGTTTAGCCAACATGGTGTGTTAGCATCATTTACATATGAGCTTCATGGTTTGTGGAAGCCTCGTGCAGTGTGTTGATTTAGATTTGAGTCTTGGTTAACCCTTGATGTGGTTCACCCTCACTTCTTTCCACCATGGAGGTGTTTGGTATTGACCTATTCGGTGGATACACATTTGAGGTGAATATGTTTCATTAGATCCGACCTAGACAAGGTTATTTGAGGTTGTGGAAGGTATATATGCAAGGTAAAGTTTTTTGAGATGTGTGTTGTATGGAATTATGCATGTGTGATAATGTGTTGATATCTGATGTGAGAAAGAATACATACGACTACTAGAAGTAGTGAGAAGAAGGTGTCTATAGTTTATGTGCCAGATGTTGTTGGAGGTAGTGACCCGAAGGATGCAGATGGTGAAGAGCCACTATGGTGGTTTCTCTATTTGCTCTAAGGTAGTGAACCTCCTTATAACTATTTCTTTGTAATCCATAAGAAATTATCTTCTTGGGTAGTGAGCCCTTAACATCGAGTCTTTTTGTCTTTTGGATAGTGAGTCCTCTGGGTAGTTAGCCCTTCAGGTAGTGATCCCTTCAAGCAGTGGGCCCTTTTTCTTTTGGACAGTGAGTCCTCTAGGTAGTTAGCCCTTTAGGCAGTGCACCTTTTGTAATCAATATTGGTTTTCATATAGTGAGTTAATCCTCACCATGGTTTTTCTCTTATAGGGTTTTCCACATAAAAATTTGGTGTTCTATTATACATGGTTGTGAATTTATTCACGTTTCATTTGTTTACATTCAGGCTAATACTTAATAAGGTTTTGAGGTTTTTAATTCACAACTGATTCATCCCCCTCTTAGTTGTCCTATGTGTCTAACATATATAAGTGTGCAATTACATAATGGAAATGTAAAGAAACTTGAAAATATAATGTATGTCCCAAGAATTAAGAAAAAATTAACATTAGTTTCAACCATTTCTGATCAAGGTTTAAAAGTTGAAGTCTTGAAGATAGGTTGCCAAGTAAAGGATATGAAAGATCATTGTAATGTTTTTGCTGAAGGAATCAGAATAGGATGTTTTATAAACTTGATGTTAAAGTACAAAGTCATCATGCAATGGATTCTACATGTGTATCAACTGAAGAACTATGGAATAATAGGTATGGTCATTTAAATATTTAGTATCTTATTTCTCTACAAATAAAAGATATGGTGAAATGTCTTCCAATATTAAATAATGAATACATTATTTGTGATGGTTGTGCATTAGGTAAATAACAGAGTGAATTTCCAATAAATTCAAATCAAAGGAAAATAAGCATTCTTGAATTAGTACAAACAAATGTGTGCGGTCCCATGCAAATAAAGTCACTTGGAGGATCTTCTCATTTTCTTATATTCATTAATGATAGCACTAGATATAATTGGTTCTATCTCTTATGAAATGAGTGAAGTGTTTGAATATTTCAAAGAATTTAAAGTTATGCTGGAAAAAAAAATAGCTCACACTATTAAAATTCTTAGATCAGATCAATGGGGAATACACTTTAGATAAATTTTTGAAAACTTAAGAGATTATAAAAGGCCTTAAAATAATTTATTCTCATATCTTCCTATCCCAAGCTAGAGAAAAAGGATAATTGAAGTATATAGTTTTTCAAGAAAGAGAAGTAAAATTGCAAAAAATAATGGAGCCTTAATAATTTATCCTCAAAACCATAAAAAAATATTTTGAAAGATTTAAATTATCTAAGACTACATATAACACATAATATAATTTAATATTTTTTATCGACAAGGTAGTAATCTCTCTCTATCATGACTATCTTAATAGTATCAAAGACTCTTCATCATTACTTGTAGTATTGTTCTGTTGATTTGGATCGAGATTCCTCATTTGGCTAATAATATTAACAAAGGCCCTTCTTTAATAATATATAAAGTACCTTTTCCTTATATTCCGATAAATTTATACACTTGAATTTGTGAAAATTATAGATAAAAATTTTTAATACTTGAAAATCATGTATAACAAGTCAACCAAAGATCTTTAAAATATTCAAAAAAAAATAAAAAAATTATATGAAAATATCTATTATTTCTCATCACACTCATAAAACTAGTGGGTCTATCAAATGTTCATCTCCCATGATAGAAGAATATTGATGACAATGGCTACCTCATGAAATTCATATCCTCACATTGATGAGAACACCAAAAAGATAATAGATGTTGAATGTTCCTATTGAATCGTCCATAATAAATATGATCTTAATTTGTACAAGTATCATTACACACATTATAATCGTAGTCGTAGTAAATATCTAATTGAGAATATCATAATTCTTCATATGCTTTTTAGAATTTCACTTAATAGTCAAGACCTATATAAGTAGCATACTTATGTTTTTTTTTAATGCTAGGGAATTATTGTTACCTTTAAAAATAAATAAAGAGGGAAATAAGGAACTTTTTCTAAAGATTTCTTTCCTTCCTTTTTAGCGCGCATGGAAACTCACAATTTATCTATTCAAAATATCATAACGATTCATGTGGTTTTTAAAATTCTTTAATAGTCTAGACCTATATAAGTATGGGACTTATGTTTTTTTGAATAGTATGGAATTGGTTGTACCTTGAAAATAAAGAAAGGGGCAAATTAGATATTTTTTTTATGTTTTTTTGAATAGATATCTTTTTCTAGTTCAACATTGGCTAAGGACAAATATTTCTAGGTTTTCTATTTGTTTTTACTTTTCAAAATTTTTATCTAATGACGAAGAGTAAAGGTAAACTACTAAGTATAAATTATATTATTGTTAGTTTTTCATTGCATGTAGGGGTGTGTGTTGTCAACTAGAGCTACATCTTCCAGGTATTATGTATTACATGACAAGGGTATGTGTCAAATATAATTTGATGAATAGAATATGCACATACACCAAGTTTTATTAAGGATAATTTGGAGTGTTTAAATCATCCATTTGGTAATTCCATTGACGTTTCATACTTCTTGAGCCATCCTCTTCCTAGGCATCTATGAAAATCTTCACTATATAATATTTTTAAATGGATTTTTAAAATATTTCTATTGGTCCTTATACCAATGATTTAGCATATGGAAAATGTTTCCTTATTTTAGAATAATCTATCAATATAAATATCTCCCTCAAAATATATATCCTTTTATTTTTCTTCCAACTAAGAAACCCATGAGGATGGACTACTAGTGTCATTGACTCCCATAAATGATGTAAGAATGCTATGCATAAATGCCCTTCTAATATTTTGAATCAATTTAATAATATCTCCAATTATTCATTATTCTTTTATTTTTTGTAGTCTATGGTATAGCGTGTCATCCAAATCCTTCAAATCAATACAAACCGTAAAGTTTTAGCAATCATTGAATTTTTAATTCATATAGGAAACACAAATGCAATCAAAATGACAAGTACACATAGAAGAAGATATGTGTATATTGGACTAACTCATAGCTTAGAGAGGAAAGAGAAAAAGTGAAAAGCATATTGAAGTGCATTGAATATCCAAAGAAGGTAGTAACTCATACTCAATGCCAATATCCTCTTGAGTAGATGCTTTAGCTCCCCATCATTGCTACAACAAAATTTCATATATTTTATGTTCTCTAAAATAGAATTGTATTTCATGAAATAAGTCATTTGAGGTAAGAATGGGAGAATAATACTCATAGCTTAGATTTTCCTTCGATGAAAATTATGGATTTATCATCAAAATTAACTGTAGTTTTAAAGAAAATACATTAGATGTTTTATGTAACTACTTGAAACTTATTTTTCACATTGCAATACGAAGAAATTCCAAATTATCATAATTTTCTAGAGCCTTCTTGAACATATTTATAGAAATTATTATTTTCCATGGTGTGACCCAATCTTTTAAAAAAAAAAAGAATAAAAAAAATGTAATTAGTTGTTCAAAAGCTTTATTTTATCCCTTAGTATAAAAAACGAGGCTCTGTCAAATAAAAAAATATAGGGAAACCCTAAGGATATGCATACATTACAAGGCCAATTCTAGGATGTTGTATACAATTCCTCATTCTTTAAAACCCACTTGGCTATAACATAGAGTGTTGCAATAAGAAAGATACTTTATTAATGGAATATTATTTATGTGACTAAAATAATTAGTTATGAAAACAAGTAATTTCTTTTATAAAAAAAATTCCTACTTTGTAAAAACAAGATGATGGAACTATTTATGTTGTATTTTCTTGTTTTTTATATCTTAAATATGGTCTTTCATTCTTAATATTATATTATCTTCATAACCTAACACATTTATGTGCTAGCTAGTTAAAAATTAAATATTTCTAATTAATCATAATGAGCAGATAAAATTTTCTTTCAATCTAGGATTCTAGATTAAATTCAAAAGAGAAAATGTCATAAGAAAATAGGATCTATAATTGGGAAAATGATTATTTTTTATTAAATTTAGATCCATAAATGTCCATGATTAATAATTCCCTTTGTAAATTTATCTCCTTTTGACATGGAGGTGGAAAATAGGAAGTTTAGATTTGTCTTATAGACATGCCATTGATGTAATTTTGTGTGCAACTAGAAAGGCATTAAACTACTTGTAGTTTAGAAAATTGTATGCACTTGAAATTAGTACAATTTCACACTTAATTTGGACCTATTTAGCACCCTTACATTAAATAACCCTTTAAATCATCATTAATAGGCCCCTAAGACCCTTTATTTTGGATCTTGAGGCTTATTTTAGCTAAAAACCTGATAAAATAATCAAAAACATCAAAAACAATAACCCACACCAAAAATCTATGGTGGGACTCATACGACACCTTGGGAATATGAGTCCATCTAGGCGCGATGAGTCCCATTTGGGGATTTTTTAGGGTTTGAGCAAGAAAATCAACTTTTTAATTCAAAATTTTGGTTGATGTCTATTTTTGAGATCTGAATAATGGTAAAGTAGGTGTTAATTCCTATATAAGAAAGCTTATAAGTCATTATTTCATCTAAGAAAGAACTCTTTGAGAAATTTCAAGATCCAAGGCTTCAAGAATCTTCAAGCATTCTTTCACAAGAGAATTCAAGTAGAGTTGAAGTCTTGGAGCAACATTAAAGTGTTTTTGTGGGTCTTCAAGCTCACTTTCATTCAAGATCTAGCATTGTAAAGGGTTGATAATGGTTGTCTATGGTGAATCATGATGGATTCTAGGTTGGGGAGATGCAACTAGCCATCAATCCAAGCCTAATGACTTGTTTCCTAAGTGACTCCATCCTCCATTATCAATCTACATTCAGCCAAAGGAAGGTACAAGCATTATTAGGGCTCATTTGGGTGATTAGAGATCTCTCAAATTGAGTTATTCATCTTCATGTTTCATTCATGTATCTCATTCTAGCACATTAGAATAGGGTTACATTGCATTTTTTATTTCCTAATCTTGAACACACTTAAGTTTAGGGATTATGTTCACATTTGCATCCAAGTTTCATTGTTTCTATCAAGCTTTAATTACCAAATTAGGGGTTTTACCGAGGAAAACCCCCCATAAGAAAATCAAGTCTATATTTTGTTTTGCAAGTATTTTTTATAGGTTCTAACATGGGAATCAGTTTGGAAGGGAAGAACAGAGATTGGAGCACAAATATGAACATTGAATTCCCAAAAAAGAAAAATGAGACTGATACACCAAAAGTGGTATATGAGGCCCACTATAGGTAATTTTTCTAGATTTTTGCAGTTTCATATACCTTTTTTCCAGAAACCTGTTCCTACCCAGAATTCCAGATCTAGGACTGGTATGCCTAGAATGGCGTATGAGTCCTAGTGTGCAAATTTTTTAGAATTTCTAGCAATTTAGAGCTTATTCCATCCCTCTTCAGGTTTCCAAGTGCACACACTTCATCTTGTAGCTTTCTATTATGTTTTATATGCATTTTCAGGTCATGTAGTGAAAGGTTGCATTGCATTAGGTTTTATCATTACATCTTGCATTGCATTTTTCTTTCTAAGCCCTAGCTTTGTGGTGAACCACTCATTAGTTTACAATCAGCCCCTAGGACAACCCTATTGCAAGATCTCTTTCTCCTTTGCATACTTGAGGTTGAGATCTCTAGGGTTTTGTCCTTGAATGAGAGTGTTGGAGTTTTGTTATTCTATCTCCTAAGCATAAAATCCCAACAAAATTTCATCCTTTCACTACTAATGTCATTAGCATGGGTAATGAGTCTTTTCTTGGGATAATTGAGTGTATCATGTTATGAAAGATTAGATGTATAGTAAATTGACCTACTAGACACTTTTTTTCAAATAAGAGTACATCCATGAGATTCTCATGTGTTTATTTTAGATATATAATCTTAAGAAAATGGTTGCAATAACAATATAGAGAAAAATATGTTGATATATTACTTACATATAGTTTTTCATATAGAATAATATGAAAATAGATGCTTCTAATATAAATTTAGGTAAAAAATTTTATGGGATACTTACATAATTTTTTGTTTATAAAAAATCTAGAAATGGAAAGGAGAAATAAATGTGTTTGTCCCTTTCACTAGTATAATAGAATACAATATAATTTCTCCTTATAGAATAAATCTCTTTTATAGAACTTTGAACATAGTATTGAATGATAATTTTTAAATTTAATTTTTTCTATCACCTAGTGAACCGACAATTTTGAAATGTTGTTCTATGGACTTCTCTTGCACTCTTAGGATCTTTCACCTAAAAGGAGAGAGATAGAACCCCAAACCAAAATTGAAGTGGTTCACTCAAATAAGGTATTGTATGATCCAATTAAGCCTAAATGCAATGTTGTAAATGCAACTAAATGATGTAACTCACTGATTATTGATGCAAAACTAATGTAAAATGCAATGTTTGAAAACACAATGTGATATGCAAGAATGAACTAAAACATGAATAAATGCAAAAAAAAATTGAAAGAGGTTTATCAGAGTGAACCTGGAGGCAGATTGTAGACTTGAGAAGATTCTAGAATGTTGGAAAAATCACTGTTGGTGACCAGTGGGACTCATTTGCCACTTATGGTGAATCAATCCTCCTATTGGTAAAATCTCCTGAAACAGGTTTTCGACTGTCGGGAACTGGAATCTGACAAAATGACCTTTTTTAGCCTTAAGGTGGGACTCATTCCCCACTAATGGAAAATCAGTCCTCTTCCAAAATTCTGTGAAATCAAAGGTCAATTTTGTAGCTCTAGATCTGCACTTGTCTTCTTGTTGGGTTGACGACTTCAAATCTATAGAAAATGGATTGTAGGTTGTCTCCAAGCTTGAAATAGGGTTTTGTTGACTTGAAACACTTTGTTGACTTCTTGTTCACTTTTCAACACCTAATTGCTTAACAAATCTGCATACAAAAGTTTGCAAACACACATGCAAGAGGGGGAAAATGGTTAAGGGTTAGGGTATATGGATTTTCCTTGGTCAAATCCCAATTTGATAATCAAACCCTTAATAAAGAAATGAAATGAAATGAGCAAGGAATGATGAATAAACAACATTGAAATTTCTTAAACTCACCACAACCTTATTGAAGAAATCTGAAGATATATCAATGACTGCTCCAAGATGTTTGATTGATGCTTGCTTGAATGATGCAAAGTGCTCAAATGCTAATTGATGTTTAGTGAATGCAAGTGAATGAGGAGATCTTGATGAATTAGGAGATGTAAAATGAGGAGAAAAACACTTATTTATACACACTTATGCCCTAATTACCTAATAACACCTCATCACAGGCCGACATAAGGTATTTTAAAATAAAAAAATGAAAGGGATTTTGAATTATTTTGAATTTGGATCCAAGAGGGACTCATTCGCCACCCATGGTGAATGGGTCCCACCTTGGGCTTGTAAGTGGTTGTCGGGAATTAAGTTGCATTTAATGTTGTTTGTCGGGTTTACATTCAAAAATACACTTAATTAAGTCTTGTGAGTGCATAAAGGGGTCAAATAAAGCATAAGAAATGTGTAAATAGTGAAGAAAGCCTAGAAAAGCATGAAATCTTGTTACAAGATTTTACAACACTTTAAAATAGGACTTGATAAGTGATGAAAATGTGATTTTTAGGTGAATTGTAATGAAAAGAGTCTAGAAAAGTGTAGAAATGTGTTACAACACTTCACAACGCCTTCACAAGATGCCATAATTTGAATGTTAAGGACCTAATGTGAATGCATAAGTTACATTGCAAAAGTTAAATCAAAGCAAAATAGACCAAGCATCATGAGAGAAAGACCTAAAAGACCATGAAAATGTCAATGATCAATCCATTTTTCTATGGTACACCTGGGTTATGAACTCTCAATTCCTTTCACAAGTAGTCACCAGTGTCACCAACAAAGATGATACATGGAACAAGGATTATAAATCATATTAAAATATAAATAACCAAATATTTATATAGTAATCCTTAAGGATTACAAAATTTTCAATCAATTTTAAGCCTAATTGTTTTTTCATCAATTTTTGGTTTTTTGAATGTGTGTAATTTAAAGGAAAAGCATATAATTAATTTATTGAAAAGGTTTTATAAAATTACAATATTTGTTACATTATAAAGAGTATAGCTACAATAAAACCCTTATTTTTCTTATTATATATTGCTACTTGCATTGAAGCTTTATTGCTTGGACACATTTGATTGAAATATTTTTTGAATTATTTGGTTGTTAAAAATAAAATATATAAATAACAAATCATAGGAAATCAATTTAACCATTAACAACTAAATAACCATCATAAATCATATAGGATAGAGTGAGGTTAAAAAATTAATTAAATTTATAGTATTAATTGATTATTTGGACTCAAATAGATTGATTAGATGACATAAATGTGAGTTATTATGTTATAGATAATGATAAATAGAGAGAAGGATTATTAAGAATATAATCAATGAATTATTTGTATTTGTTCATACACTATAATGTACAAGTATGATTCAATATGGCTAGAAAATATTGAGTCTTAATGCAAGCATATATAATTCTCTCAAATTATATTTTCCTAAGCCCAAACAAGCTAATCTCTTTTCTAAATATATAATGTGAACATATTATAATGTGTAAACATTATAACATAGAGGAATTTCATCAAAAGAAAATTTATTAAGAATTTATTCATTTTAGAAACCTTTATAACATAATTTATTTTAACTCATACACTATTCACATGCGCAATCGTTTCATTATTTGATAGTTAACAATCCTATTAAAAATACAACCTCAAATTTGTAGCATTGATAGTGCAAGGATTATACTAATGATTTCCATGAATACATTACATTTAAAAATAATACTAACATGATCAATCAACAATTTATTCTGCAAGGTCAAATTTAGACTCAAGCACAATTACAACATTTCATTGTGAAATAAGTTTCAATTTAATTTTAGACATTGTGATTGCATGTCAACAAGGTAGAGGACACTTATTCAAATGAAAAAAATGTGGCCCCAATATTTTACTCTAGGGTTTGGTCCTTTTTCTTATGTGTTTCATTTAGAGTTTCATGTAGTGGTGGTTTTGATGAATCTGGACAAGATGTAGGACAAGCTTACAACCTGAAAGGTGAGTCAAGCTACCCTTAACCAAACATGGAATGGAATTTGGAATGAAATGGAATGATTTAACTAGGTTATTGGTGCAAATAACTATTTTGATGCAAAAACAATAGATCTAGAATTTCACAGATAAATTCAGACTTTGAAAATAAACTTAGGAGAGTTATGTGTACCTATGATATTCATTTGAAGTAGATTTCAAAGGACCATAGTGCCCTAGGTGACTATGTCCTAGTAGATATATTTTGGATTTGATTCAGAGTCCTTTAATGTATGATTTGAGCCTTCTTTTTCTAGGTGTCACACTGTCAGATCTTCATTGGGTACAAAGATAACAAATTTTTAGTATTTTTTAAAGGTGTAGGGTTTGAATTCAACAATAAATAAATAAGCTTCAATATTCCTATAAAATTATTCATACTTGTAACCTAGACACTAAAAGAGAGGGGAAGGGTTGTGCCATATAGGGGCTTTCCTTAGTCAAACCTCATGTAGGCTTTTCCACCTCAACAATGGCAATGCCAATGAAAGAGAGCTTATCCTTATGAGGAATAGAGGCTAAAATATAAATGAATGATGAATCAACAATGAACTACAATTGACCACTCAAAAATAGCTTCTTTCAAGGATTGAAGTCATATAAATCTCCTCAAGTCGCGATTATTGTTGGCTTGATTTTCTTGAGAACCTACAAGGGTTAGATCTCACAAACAATATGATAACATAAACATGAAAAAACTCACATAAACTTTGACATGATGCTTTGATGTTGAATTAATGCAATAAATATTCTCTTGGTTGCTCTTGACTTGCTTGATAATTCTCTTGACCAAAAATATTGCTCAATTCTTCTCTTATTGGAAATGACTGTGTATTTATACACAACTATTCTAATTTCCCAAAAATTAAATATCTGTAGCTGATATTTGACATTTAAAATTTAAATAATAAAATTTTGACTCTGTCATTTTCAACTTTGGAGGGAAAATAGGGGTACTAAGTCACCTAGGTGACTAGGTATGAACCTTATTTTGTAGGATCTAAGGTGTCGAGGGAAAAATATTAAATGAATTCTTTGGTTTTCTACATAGAATTTGTTGGTAAATATTAAAATAGACCATGGAATGCATAATTTAGGGAATTAGGTGTACAATTAGGTCCTTGTACTTAGGAGGATCAAAACATAGTTTGAAATTGTCATGGGTGACAATTCATGATGCTACACTTATCAAACTTGGAAGGATTAAATTCCACTATAAAAATCATATAAATATACAGGTCAGTGTAGGATCATGGGGGTCCAAAATAGGCCCTTAATTGGCAATGAAAATTTAGAAAAATAAAGTTAGGAAACTTGACATAAAAGTTTGAATAGGTTATTAACATAGTTTGAAAAATATGTAAGAATAAAATTTGCAGTAAATTGAATTTAGTTTCTAAGATACTAGTCTTCTTTTGGAAAAAGGTAAATCTATTTGGTGAAATTTTGAAATTTTATTATGTAATAGTACTAAATTTTTAGAAAAAAATAAAAAGCAGGTGAATGTCTGACGAACCTAAGTACAAGAAAAAAATAATGTATTTTTTTGAAAAATTCAATATAAGTAGAGGACAAATGCCTGGATGCACCACATTTTTTTTAATAATTTTTTTGTAAGTAAATAATTAGTTATGAATTTATTATTATTATTTTTTTAAAAATATTAAAACTTGTTTATCTGACCACCATAACTTGGTCAAAAATTTGGGAAGCATAGAATGTGTCACATCTTTCAGATTCAAAAAATATGAAATCATTTGAGAATTATAGATTTTTTCCAATCAACCAATCAATCAGAACTTTAGTAAGAATGCATGTAGAAAATCAATAATAATTATATGTTTAATTCCAACTAATTCATATCTTATATTGGGGGAAATATGACAATTTTATCGATAAACCCTTCTCATTTCATCAAATTTGGATTAAAAAAATGTCATTAGCCACTTTTGGGTCATATTGCCACTTTTTCAACCCCCATGATCCTCAACTCACCGATATAATTAATACACCATTAGGAATCTAAAAATGTATTTTAATAGCCATAACTTATAACTTAATTTATAATACTTAAAAAATTATCAAATGAAAAAGATACGAGACAACAAGATAATGAGATAGACTAGATCAATGTGCAAAATCCAAAAAACCACCATGATACATATCAGTCCAAATAGTGATAACCTCCACCCTGTTACATTCCCCTGGGAATAAATAAGTTAAGACATTGAAATTATGGGCGTTAATATC
This sequence comes from Sequoia sempervirens, assembly GCA_007258455.2. Classification (NCBI taxonomy): domain Eukaryota; kingdom Viridiplantae; phylum Streptophyta; class Pinopsida; order Cupressales; family Cupressaceae; genus Sequoia; species Sequoia sempervirens. The sequence continues at coordinate 93,240,941 of VDFB02168118.1, forward strand.
GTTAATGAATTTTCTTTCATATGAATGTGAAACAATGGAATAAATAATTGTTTTATTTGTGGCATTTGAAAATGAAAAAGGTGAATGGTTATTTATTTACGAAAATACATCTATTGTTAATGATGATGGTATTATCATTATTCTTGTAAAAAGAAATGAATTATTGCACAAATATATTCTAACTCAAGAATCTGGTGTCAAGTGGTTGCAGGATCGACATCGCAAGAAAGGAAAAGGGACTATCATCAGGGAGAGGATTCCGTTGACAAGGATTTAATTGTCATCAGACTTTGGAAAGATTATGACAACGAATAAACAACCTTGGCCTCGGTAAAAATAAAATAAAGATAATTACTAAGTAAATATTTAATAATAAAGTCTAAATTAAGATACAAATACCTTTTAAGACATTTTTCTTATTATAATAACAAGACTTCATTAGCCGAATTCAAAAGTTTGAATTATTGTTTTAGAAGCCTTTAATAAAATATGTGGGGAACGCATCATGAGGGTTCCTTGCACGGGAGATGGCAGACGTGTTGGAAGGATGAGGTCTTCGCCACTACCATCATGCTTTTGTAACGCCTGGTTTTCAAGACGCGCGATGGGGGAATTCGAAGGGACAACCTTTAAAAACGTTGGCCTCACCCGGGAATGGGGTTTGGGAAGTCTATCGTCCTTTATTCCTTATGGGTAAATCGTGTTATATTTTTTCCGCCATGACTAGGGTTTGTTTCTCGATTGCGTTTGGCATTTTCTTCCTGTAGAGGTAGACGAGAGATCCTGAGAACGAAATTGTTTTGATTACCACCCTTGTTCTCTTCTCATGGAGTCAATCTTCAGCAGATTCCGATTTCTTCTAAGAAGGAAGCCGAACCTGAATGTGTTCAATAGTAGCTAAGGGTCTGCGAATCATCAACTTCCAAATTTTTTTCAGGCACGTGATCCTTCATTCTTAGCATTTATTTTTCCTTATGCATAATAGTTTAAAACACGCGAATGTTTCCTACTGATTTATCTTAACTCGTCTTTCCTTCTTTTAATCAGTTGTCTCATTCTTATCTGATGATCTATTTTGCTTGAACCGATGAACCTCTGTTGGGACCCTGGAAACTTCCCTATCTCATTTGCTTAATCGTCCAAAATCTGATCTTGGTTTTGTTTCGTAGGATTTAGGAAACTTGTCTTTTCTTTTCTGAATCTAGGTTTTTCTTGCAATGCCGGCACCAAGCAATCACCCGGTCATGAAAATATTTATTTTATATATATAAGTTATGGGTATTATCACAGTCTCCACCCTAAACAGCAACCCTATGTTGTGTACGTCTCTCCCTTTCTTTGACATCTGTTGCACCTGTAACCTTGCTGGAAGTATGGCACTTTTGAACCAAAGCTTAGCTGGAACGTACAAACTCCTTTGTAATTTTGGAATGATCTTATAAGGCATGCTTGCCTGTTCTAGACTGTCATAGTTTCATTTAGGGTATATCAGAACTGAACACCTTTATCTCTTTCTTTTGGTCAACCATCAAACTCCTTATAAATGAACCAAATAGAATATTATTAATACCAACTGTACAACTTGTACTAATAGCCCTTGTGAACCAATGAAGCTCTTACTTGATTTGAATTATCGAATAATCACGGCGAGTAAGGGTGTGTGCTAACGGCACAAAAGTGCCAAAATATCAGCACAGTTGTGCCCAAGTATCCGGCATAGTGGTGCCTTAAACAAGATTAAATCCTTGGCCAAGGTAGATGCCAGTTCGGCAATGTCAGCTTCCATGATCCAGATACGCTCTGGTCAGGATGATCCAACTGCTAGGAGGTACACCTACAGAAGATGGATCGACCAGCAGTGTAGGTTCATGGACACCAGGCTCAGAGTTCCATGACAATTGATCCTTGTTAATTATCCTCGTGAAGGGCGGGTTCTTCAGTTGAAGAAACTCGGGAGACCAACAAGTCTTTGTTGGGCGGTAAAGCCCTTGATGATAATTTATTTTCCTTTCTGAATAGCATTACAGTTGAAGATGGTGACAAATGTGAAATCTTTCTCTTTCCCTAACTCCAGGTAAAAGATCTGAATGTTTTTATTTCCTGTAGTATCAGTTATTCATCTAGATCATATGTATAATGATTTAATTGAAAATGTTGACTAGATTAGTTAAATGGTAATTTATGTTGCTTAGTGGAAATTTTGAAAATTAGTTAAAGAGGAATGAGATAAATGTAAACCCTAGTATGATAGTTATTCTGTTATGGAATTTGTTAACTACTTCTTAAAAACAGTTGGAACCGTTGGAAAACCCTAGGTCTCTTGGAAACTATTAGTTGCAATTTAGCTGAAGGTAGTTGGCAGATATCTCTTTGTAACATAGATCAGTAGGGTTGTTTCACATGGTATCAGAGCAACCAGGTTCGGCACTAAACCTTGGGCTCATCATGCAGACTTAGAGAACTAAAACAATTGTTGATGTTGTTCCAGGATGGTGTTGATACGACAAACACCTCAGAAGAAGGTCCATGACCCGATATCTATTTGGATGTGGAAGATCAGACTATCATATGACTATTTAGATTGTTCTCTCCCATCAGATACAGAAACAATGGACGAAGCCCTAAAAAGACTCCGAAAGGAGAGGAAGAAATGGATGGCCTTGAGTAAAGAAAAAGTGAAAGTCAAAATAGTGGTTGAAATGATCAAAACCAGTACACTGGAGTATGCCAAACTAAAAATCCAACTTGAAACAACTTCAACTTCGGGTTACAGACCTCTTCCGTACACTGGACTCCGTGATCAAGAGGAACCCAATACTACTAGTGAAATTGAATCTTAAACATGAAACTGAGACTATTTATGGAAGTGTTAAACATTTTTGTAATCCTTGTAAGGAACCTATCATCAGAGAGATAGAAAATTTTGTACTATTATGAAATAAGACTATCGCAGGATGCGATAGAGAATTTTGTATAAATCAATCACAGGATGTGATAGAGAAAATTTTGTAATATTTATGTAAGGATCAATCGCAGGAAGTGATGATCCATATTCTTGCAGTAAATAGAATTTGTTTATATCAACCAGATTTGTGGACTTACTTCTTTAAATTTAAATGTCTTGATGTTTGAAAAGTTAAACGAGTTGTGCAAATAAATAAGGTCTAAAATATATAAACAATAAGACTAATTAGAGTCATTAATGAATATCAGGACATCATCAAGAATGGAAAATTTTGGACTAGGACTTGGGGTGGACCAAAATAATAACCCCATGGCCAAGCTGGACTAGTTATTAGTTTTGATGACTGCAACCCAAACTCGATTAGATAAGCTAGAAAGAAAAGTGGAAGGGCATCACTTCACTAGAGATGAAAGAACATAAAACCAAAGCGAACAACAAGGGGAAACTTCAAAAGACTTGACCCTAGAAAATAAGAAGAGTAGACTGGCTGATGAACTAGCCAAGGATATGAAGAAAATTAAACCCCCTAAGTTTGAGGGCTCTGTGTCGGGTGATACCGCAGAGGCGTGGTTGACAGAGATGGAAAAATACTTTGAGTTAAGAGATTATTCTGATAATTCAAAAGCAGCCTAGGCAGCCTATCAGCTGGCAGGAGAAGCTGCCACCTGGTGGGAAAACAAAAGAGCAAAAATGAGTATGGCAGCAGCTGAGGTGTCATGGGAGCAGTTTGTATGATTATTTCGTCAAAGGTAGCTTCCACAAACATACTATGACCAAAAATTGTTATACTTTGAGAAGTTGAGGCAAGGAACTCTATCCGTTAATGAATATTGGGAGAAATTCACTCGTTTGTTGAAGTATGTTCCTCTGTATCAGCAAGATGAAAACTTTCAAGTGCGAAAGTTTATAATGGGACTGAATAACCGGGTAGGAGGTCCTGTGGATGTTCTGGCTCCATGAACAATGGATGAGGCCTATGAAAAGGTAGTTAGACAAGAATAGAGGCTGAAGAAAGATGACTCTTTCCGGGACAGGAAGCAGAACAAAGGCAAGTGGGAGCAGACTCACCAAAATTTCAAAAAGAAGGGATACAAGAATGACAAATTTGAAAGCAAGAGAGACAAAAGGAATAATTTCAATAATAATAAGAAAGATGAAACCACTACAAATAAAGGAGCAGAAAAGAAAGGACCACCTGGAGGGTGCTTTAATTGTGGAGGTGAACATTATGCCAATCAGTGCCCACATAAGAATCAACAGGGACAACAGCAGTGGAAGCCCTTACCACCTCAACAAATGGCATTTCAACAACGAATTCATGCCGCAGTCGACAACCGACAAGCTGAGTATCAAGCTACCCCTATAGAGACTCCAGGTATGCTTTATGGAAACCCTATAACCATATTAATTGATACAGGAGCCACATAAAGTTTCATATCACCTAAGATATTGCATAAATTTCCTAAAAGAACTAGGTACATGGCTAATTCCTGGACTATAGAATACACTAATCAGACGAGAGCTCGGGTAGAGCAGTGTCTATTTGAAGCTAGGATAGAACTTCCAAGCTTCGCCATAGAGGTTAACCTGTATGTAACGCCTCTAGGATCCTATGATATAATCATAGGGATGAATTGGCTAAAGGAACACAAGGAAAAGGTAGACTGTTATACCAAAATTGTAGAGTGTATGGATGACTTGGGAAATTATGCAAAGATACATGGGGTACAACGAGAAGTCAGAACACGACAAATATCAGCCATGCAACTCAAAAGAAACAAGAGGAAGGGATGTCAAATATTTGCGGTCAAAATGGAGGAAGTTGGGGAATATAAAGAAAGCACATACCTTGATGATATGATAATGCAAGCCCAGAGTCAGAAGGGGGAAATGGAGATCGATTTCAAAGAAGAAACTTTTGCTGACAAGTACCCCTACCTTCGGGAATACCAAGACGTGTTTCCTAAAGAGTTGCCTGGGTTACCACCTAGGAGAGTGTTTGACTTCACCATCAACTTGGTTCCAGGAGCCGAGCCAGTCTCTAAGGCACCTTATCGAATGACTACTATGGAGTTGATGGAGCTAAAAACTCAATTGCAGGAATTGCTGGATAAAGGTTTGATATGACCTAGTGTTTCACCTTGGGGTGCTCCAGTCATATTTGTGAAGAAAAAGGATGGGACCCTTCGCCTGTGTATAGATTACAGAATGCTGAACAAGCTTACTATCTGGAATAAATACCCTTTACCTCGTATAGATGACCTATTTGATCAGATGAAAGGGGCAGTAGTGTTCTCCAAGATAGATCTAAGATCAGGGTACCATCAACTCAGACTAAAGGAGGAAGATATCCATAAAACAACTTTCCGAACTAGATATGGACATTACGAGTTTATAGTCCTGCCTTTTGGACTTACCAATGCCCCAACTGCATTTATGAATTTGATGAACAACATATTCAGAGATTGTTTAGATAAATTCGTATTGGTTTTTCTTGATGACATACTCATCTATTCTAAAAATGAGGAAGAGCATCTCCATCACCTTCAAATGGTTCTTCAACGGCTGAGAGAATAAACTTTATGGAAAATTATCGAAATGTACCTTCTTCCAGAAACAAGTGTAGTACCTAGGACATATAATCTCTGCTAAGGGAATCACCATAGATCTAGCAAAAATAGAAGCAATAGTGAATTGGCTGGTACCTAAAAATGTTCATGAGGTCAGAAGCTTTATGGGATTGGCTGGATATTATCAAAGATATGTCAAAGATTTTTCTAGAATTTCCCATCCCATCACATCTCTCCAAAGAAAAGGAAGAAGGTTTGAATGGACAGCAAAGTGCCAGGAAGCATTTGACACCTTGAAGGAAAGATTGACAACTGCGCCAATCTTGATCATACCAGATCCAAATGGGCATTTTGTAGTAATAAAAGATGCATCTGGAGATGGACTGGGAGGAGTATTAATGTAGGAAGTAAAGGTGGTGGCCTATGAATCTAGGAAACTGAAACAATATGAACAAAATTATGCACCACATGATCTCGAACTAGCAGCGATAGTACATGCCTTGCAAATGTGGTGACATTATTTACTTGGAAAGACCTTTGAGCTTAAGTCAGATCATCAAGGGTTGAAATACCTATTTACTCAACCCAACCTAAATGCATGACAAAGAAGATGGATGGAGTTAATATCTGACTATGATTTCAAGATCAGCTATATAAAGGGCAAGGAGAATAAAGTAGCTGATGCCTTAAGTAGACGAAGGCACATAACTGCTATGGCAACTATCCAAACCGATTTCAGAACGCAAGTTCTGCAAAAACTTAAAGAGGATGACTACTATAATCAGGTATGAGAAGCTCTTCAATCAAACTCACAGAATTCTAATTATGAAGGATTCCAAGTAGAAGAGGATGGACTTCTAAGATTCAAGGGCCGAATGTACATTCCAGATTCATCAGAATTAAGGACAACGATTTAGAAAGAAACTCATAGCGCATCATATTCAGGTCATCCCGGAATAACCAAGATGTTAGTAGATGTGAAACCACTATATTTTTGGAAGGGAATGAAGAAGGATGCAGCTAGGTATGTTGCAGGATGCTTCGAGTGTCAGAAGGTCAAAGTTGAACATCAACATCCAGCAGGGTTATTACAACCTCATAGTATACCAGATTGGAAGTGGCAGATCATAAGTATGGATTTCGTACAAGGGTTACCAACGACAAGGAATAGGCATAATACCATATTGGTGGTAGTAGATAGACTTACCAAGGTGGCTCACTTCATACTAGAGAATTTTTCAGATGGGGCTTCAGTAATTGCACAAAAAATTGTACAAGAAATATTTCGTTTGCATGGAATACCGAAGATCATTTCAGATAGAGATGCCAGAATAACATCAAGATTTTGGCAAACACTATTTTCAACATTAGGTACGCAATTAAACATCAGTACAACTTATCATCCTGAAACAAATGGCCAAACAGAAAGGGTTAATCAGATATTGGAAGACCTCCTCAGAATGTATTGTATGGATCAACAAAGTAAGTGGGAGGAATATTTGCCTTTGGTAGAATTTTCCTATAATAATTTGTATCAGTCATCTATTAAAATGGTGCCATTTGAAGCTCTATATGGCAGGAAATGTAGGACTCCAATCAGTTGGAATAGGATAGAAGACATGATTATTTTAGGGCCAGAAATGCTCCAAGAAATGGAAGAATACGTCAAATTAATTAAGTAGCGGTTGAAAGAAGCTAATGACCGTCAGAAGAGTTATGCTGATGCAAAGCGAACTCCAAGACAGTTTGCAGTGGGAGACAAAGTCCTCTTGCGTGTCAAACCTAAGAAAAGCTCAATAAAATTTGGAAAGACCTCAAAGCTCGACCCAAGATATGTGGGACCATTTGAAGTATTGGAAGTGATCAATCCAGTGGCTTACAGAATTGCTCTACCACTAGCTCTCGCCCGATTGCACAATGTGTTTCATGTTTCTTACCTTAAGAAATATTTTGCAAATTTTGAACATATGATTGACTGAAAATCCTTGTAGGTGCAGGATCCAGGGGTGATTACTTTAGAGCCAATTCGAGTGCTCGAGACGCCTAAGTTGTGCTTACGTAATCGGGAGGTGGTCCAATGTAAGGTCCAGTGGGACCAACATTCCGAAGAGAATGCCACCTGGGAGGACTATGAAGAAGTCCTTCAGAATTTTCCTTATTTATTTTCAAACCATATGGAATTTTGATTTTAGAACTTGAATTTATAAATAAGTAATCATCGAGGACGATGATTCATAAGGGGAGGAGTATGTTACATTCCCCTAGGACTTAATAATTTAAGACATTGAAATTATGGGCGTTAATATCGTTAATGAATTTTCTTTCATATGAATGTGAAACAATGGAATAAATAATTGTTTTATTTGTGGCATTTGAAAATGAAAAAGGTGAATGGTTATTTATTTACGAAAATACATCTATTGTTAATGATGATGGTATTATCATTATTCTTGTAAAAAGAAATGACTTATTGCACAAATATATTCTAACTCAAGCATCTGGTGTCAAGTGGTTGCAGGATCGACATCGCAAGAAAGGAAAAGGGACTATCATCAGGGAGAGGATTCAGTTGACAAGGATTTAATTGTCATTGGACTTTGGAAAGATTATGACAATGAATAAACAACCTTGGCCTTAGTAAAAATAAAATAAAGATAATTACTAAGTAAATATTTAATAATAAAGTCTAAATTAAGATACAAATACCTTTTAAGACATTTTTCTTATTATAATAACAAGACTTCATTAGCCGAATTCAAAAGTTTGAATTATTGTTTTAGAAGCCTTTAATAAAATTTGTGTGGAACGCATCATGGGGGTTGCTTGCGTGGGAGATGGAAGACATGTTGGAAGGCTGGGCTCTTCGCTACTACCATCGTGCTTTTGTAACGCCTGATTTTCAAGACGCGCGATGGGGGAATTCGAAGGGACAACCTTTTAAAACGTTGGCCTCAACCGGGAATGGGGTTTGGGAAGTCTATCATCCTTTATTCCTTATGGGTAAATTGGGTTATGTTTTTTCTGCCATGACTAGGGTTTGTTTCTGGACTACGTTTGGCATATTCTTCCTGTAGAGGTAGACGGGAGATCCTGAGAATGAAATTGTTTCGATTACCACCATTGTTCTCTTCTCATGGAGTCAATCTTCAGCGGACTTCGATTTCTTCTAAGAAGGAAGCCAAACCTGAACGTGTTCAATAGTAGCTAAGGGTCTGTGAATCATCAACTTCTGAATTTGTTTTCAGGCACGTGATCCTTCATTCTTAGCATTTATTTTTCCTTATGCATAACAGTTTAAAACACGTGAATGTTTCCTGCTGATTTATCTTAACTCGTCTTTCCTTCTTTTAATCAGTTGTCTCATTCTTATCTAATGATCTCTTTTGCTTGAACCGATGAACCTCTGTTGAGACCCTGGAAACTTCTCTATCTCATTTGCTTAATCGTCCAAAATCTGATCTTTGTTTTGTTTCGTAGGATTCAGGAAACTTGTCTTTTCTTTTCTGAATCTAGGTTTTTCTTGCAATGTCAGCACCAAGCAATCACCCGGTCATGAAAATATTTATTTTATCTATATAAGTTATGGGTATTATCACAATCTCTGCCCTAAACAGCAACCCTATGCTGTGTACATCTCTCCCTTTCTTTGACATCTGTTGCACCTGTAACCTTGCTGGAAGTATGGCACTTTTGAACCAAAGCTTAGCCGGAACGTACAAACTCCTTTGTAATTCTGGAATGATCTTATAAGCCATGCTTGCCTATTCTAGACTGTCATAGTTTCATTTAGGGTATATCAGAACTGAACATCTTTATCTCTTTCTTTTGGTCAACCATCAAACTCCTTATAAATGAACCAAATAGAATATTATTAATACCAACTGTACAGCTTGTACTAATAGCCCTTGTGAACCAATGAAGCTCTTACTTGATTTGAATTATCGAATAATCATGGTGAGTAAGGGTGTGTGCTGACGGCACAAAAGTGCCAAAATATCGGCACAGTTGTGCCCGAGTATCCGGCATAGTGGTGCCTTAAACAACATTAAATCCTTGGCCAAGGTAGATGCCAGTTTGGCAATGTCAGCTTCCATGATCCAGATACGCTCTGGTCAGGATGATCCAACTGCTAGGAGGTACCTACAAAAGATGGATCGACCAGCAGTGTAGGTTCATGGACACCAGGCTCAGAGTTCTGTGACAATTGATCCTTGTTAATTATCCTCGTGAAGGGCGGGTTCTTCAGTTGAAGAAACTTGGGAGGCCAGCAGGTCTTGGTTGGGCGGTAAAGCCCCTGATGATAATTTCTTTTCCTTTCTGAATAGCATTACAGTTGAAGATGGTGACAAATGTGAAATCTTTCTCTTTCCCTAACTCCAGGTAAAAGATCTGAATGTTTTTATTTCTTGTAGTATCAGTTATTCATCTAGATCATATGTACAATTATTTAATTGAAAATGTTGACTAGATTAGTTAAATGGTAATTTATGTTGCTTAGTGGAAATTTTGAAAATTAGTTAAAGAGGAATGAGATAAATGTAAACCTTAGTATGATAGTTATTATATTTTGGAATTTATTAACTGCTTCTTAAAAACAGTTGGAATCGTTGGAAAACCCTAGGTCTCTTGGAAACTATTAGTTGCAATTCAGCTGAAGGTAGTTGGCAGATATCTCTTTGTAACATAGATCAGTAGGGTTGTTACACACCCAGCTATGTAAAATCCTTTCGACCACTCCTCTAAAATAACAGATGACCTTCATGGTTACCATCAAATAAATAAGACATTGTAACATAGAAAAATAGGTTATAGGTTCACCAAAATGAAATGTAGAAATATTGACCTATTTTTGTCCATTTCATTAGGAAATGAGATCCCCACAAAGAATTGACTAAAAACCCTTAGGTGAATCAAATTAATGTGAGAATCTTCAGATTTCCTTATGCTTCAAGGACGAGGGTCAAGTTCAAACAACACATTTGGGAGAAAGACCAAAAATAGAAAACTGACCAAATTTTGCTAATCCAAACTAGAAACAACAATATGAAACTCAATATTAGCAAAACTAGAAAACCAATTGCAGATCTAAGAAGGGTAGAAAGGTGTTTACCAATCACCAAAAGTTATTTTTTCAAGGCTAGTGTAGACTCATTTGTCCATGAAAAAGTGGGTCTTTTGTCGGGGTTTTTAGAAATCCTTCAGGAGCCTTTGATGTTGATTTGTAGCTTCTAATTTTTCCAAGTTAAATTAGTGTTGGAAAGTCAGAAATTAGATATGTAGGTTAGATTCCATGATTTGACAACAACTTTGACAACTTTTCCAATCTTGCAGTTCAAATGGTCTTCAATTCTTCTTCAACCTAAATCTGTAATCACACACACACAAGAGAAAAAATGTTTGCTTTTGTTGAATGGGGGTTTTCCTTGGTGAAACCCTATTTTGGTAATCAAACCTTGAATTGAAATATGCATGAAAGTGGGAATAAAGAATGAATAAAGCTATGTTACCACTCAACGAACCCTTGAAGAAACCTTTGTAATGGGGATCTTGGAAGGTCTACAAGTTGCTTGAAATGACTTCAATGGATGTGGATCTTGATGCTTGAATAATGCTTTGAATGCTTGAACTTGATCTTGAAACCTCCATCACAATGGTAGCTCCAAAAACATGCTTGATTCAAGAATACTTTGACATGATGATTGAATTTTGAATGCTGGAATAAATCTATGATAATTTTTCTCTTGAATGCTCTTTATCATCAAATTTAGCTCTTGTAAAATTTATCTTGTTATCATCAAATTTATCTCTTGTAAATTTTCTCTTGAAATCATAAAAGTTCTAGGTGAAACTTAGTGAAATAACCTTTTATTTATAGGTATGTGCCCTTAATTTCCCAAAATTAAAATACTACAAGCTGACATTGAAATATGGATTTAGAGCTATTAAAATACCACCAAAAACATAATTTAAATTCAGGTTCAAAAAGCCTAGGGAGGACCCAATCACCCATGGGCTAATGGGTCCTAGGTCCCTATTTTTGGAACACACATTTCTCAAGTTAAATTGTTATGTATTGGTATTAATTATTGTCGGGTTTCCCCTTTGGAAAACACAATTTATTAGTCTTGTAAATATAAAAACAGGGCTTATTGAGGCATAATTAATTCCAATTTAATTAAGATGGATTAGAAAAGTGTGAAAATGTAAAGGGATACATGTTTCAACACTAAATTAAGGCATTATTAAGTCCATTTTAATTAGGAGGGCCCAAAAAAGTGGGAAAATGTAAAGGGATACATTTTTCTACACTACATTTAGCCCCCACTTTAGTGAGAGGATGAATTTGTGTCAAAATCACACTAAAGTAGACAATCAAGAGAGGTCTAATTGTACAATTGTTGGAAGGATAAGATGGAAAATATCAAGGAGGATGATCAAGCCCCCAAGATCTAAGATCTCATGGAAAAGCCAACAAAGGCACAAGGAGACACATGCCTATGTCAAATATATATACAACAAAACTGACAAGATACTCAATCATACAAGGTCAAAGACTGAATGAAAAAAGGGGAAAAGAAAAAGAAAAAGGGGTGGATTAAGCCTTGACTATTTTTCCAACATGATCTGGATCAAGCCTTAGCTATTTTTCCAAAAAAAATTACAAGTGCAACTCACTGTCCACTATGCAAACACCAATGCATACTCACATAGGCTAGTGAAATCCACTGTCCACTAGGTGAGCCCCCAAATTTGACTAAGTGAGAACATTTGTCATCGTAATAACCATACCATAGCTATACCTCTAATAACTTTGATAAGGCTCCACAAAAATATGAACTTCAAGCTACGTTATGCTAAACACTTATGAAAAATATACAAATAAGATAAAACATGTTCAAATGGGTTTTTCTTAGTTCATGTAAGGTTTCCTCTTAGGGAGCATCATTCCTAATGTATCCAAGAGAGGACAAGTCTAGGATAAAATATTCACAACTTAGGGAATGCAATGCATAGCATCACCACTAGTAGGAATGTCATATGCCAAGAAAGGTCACACTCTTTGAGGACATAAAACCCATGAACACCACCAAGAAGAAGACACATCACATGAAGTAAGAATACCACACTATGAAACATAAGATATAGTCAAAATTTTCAAAAATTATAATGCCACTGTATGCCCCTACTTCAATTTTTTTTTTAAACATGCTATGAGAAATTACTTTATTGTAGAAAATGATGAATTAATAAAAATAAAGAAGACATGAGAACTTATTTGGAAAGCCTTATGCCAAACATATGTTTCCAAATGAAGCCACATCATGAAAAAGGGGTTGCCTCCAAATAAATTCCCAAAATACATAAGGGATCCAAAGATTTCGGGTTAGTGTATGTCTTTGCTAAAATGTTATTATAAAGCTCGAGGAATCATCATCATTCCCCAAATAACTCATGGAAAAAAAAGAATGATACATAAAGAACGGAAATAATGAAAATATTTTGGGTCAACATGGAAGAGACTTAAATTTTTCGATGCCTTACATCATCCCCAAAATAAAAACACAAGACAAAAGAAAAGATAAAGGTTTAAAATGTATAGAAGAATGTAGTTACAAATAGAGGAATGACCATAAAGAAAAATCAAACAGAACAATACGGGGGATCAAATTACGCACATGCAATCACAAAAAGAAAATGAAAAGAAACATAGACAAAGACTAGTAAGGCACATGTGAGTCAACCTTTAGCAGGTCATCCACATCTAAATCTTTTTCATCATATGAGGAAGATGGAAAACTAGGCAAAGGGACAATGTCAAGTGCCAAAGTAGGACAATCACCAAGTTCAGCATGTGGTGAATCACTCTTTTTAGGAGGATCATCGTTTAAGCTCATGGAAGAGGAAAATCATAAATTTAACTCTTTATGCACTTCCTCATCAATTTTAGCAATTTCATTATCATCATCCAAGTTTATTGTGTTGGAAGAATGAATAAGAAAGCCTTTGATTTATTGTCATTGATGCCAACATTGACTATTTACAATTTTGTCTGATTCGATAAAAATTTGGTGGCACCTTGATCCGGTAATTTGATCCATATTTTCTCATGTTATAAGATCAGATTATGAAGTTACATTATGTTGCTTAGGACTAAAAAATACATTTATGATAAATATTTCAGCAATTTCAGTTGAACAGGTTGAAAGTAGCCGAAGATTGGCATACAGTTTTTGGGCTTATACAGTGCAAGATGGTATGAGTTGTCTGGTTCGCATTTCTTCGATGTTTCGAATCAAACTTAGAAATTTTGGGAGATGGTTTACGAGTTTCATTCATACATATATTCAAGATCACAAGTGCTTATACGATAATATGGATAATTGATGTTGGTTAGATTGGCCTATTTTGTGATTAGGTCTAATTCATGGCCGTCCTAATACTTGAAATTTTTCTATGAAGATTAATATGTATTGTGGATGTTAAGTGGATATATTTTAGATTTGTGTTGACCTAAATCAAGTGTTGCATGTTTTATTTTAGTGCGAAGAAGTTTTGAATCGAGTATGAAGCCGACAAAGTGATTTTGAATTAAAATAGGGATACATCTAATTAGGTTGACATAATTGATGTATGTGGATGTAATAGGATATATATGTGGAACTTTTTTGAGTTGAAAATTGTAATATTAATGTAGTGTGATATGTGCAAAATCTGATATTGTGTGAACTTGAGAATTTGTATGTGTGAGATCAGAATAAGGGCACGATTGTTGTGTATGTTGAGCAACTCCTAAGAAAAGAAATATTTTGTATTGAAAGCTTCAGTGGAATTGAATTCAACACAAGGAAGGTGTATCTTACATCAGTTCATAGTTTAGCTGTGTAGCCACTTTTGTTTTGTATCTATTTCTAGCTGTGAGCCTTATAAGGACAATGAGTCCTGGTAGTGAGCCCCTGTAATATCTTATAACCGATTATAATATATCATGAGCTAATTCTCACTGTGGTTTTTCCCTTTTTGGGTTTTCCATGTGTAAAAATATTGGTGTTCATTTGTTATGTGGTATTGTGATCTCTTTCATGTTTACAATCATAGCTGCAGTTAGATATGTTTTTATTAGTTGTTGGATTATGACTAAATGGTTTAATAGAATACTTATTCATCCCCCTTCTCAATATTATAGGTGTTCAAAAATTGGTATTAGAGCCTAGTTCCTTTTGAAAATCCTAACAACTTGAGGAAGATTTTGGAGTTTGAACACATGGCTGAAAAAAAGTGTCCTATTCCTTCAGAAGAAATTTCTATAGTTGAGTATGAAGAAGACGACAACATTTTTGACAAAGAAGAACTTAAGGCTACTCTTGAAGATCTTGAAAAAGTTGAAATTGAGAACAAAATTCTTCAGTAAATCCTAGGAGAACAAAATGAACGTATCAAAAAGTTGAAAAAATCAAGAAGTTTAGAGAAAGACATAGAGAAGTTAATGAGAAATCGAAGAAGGAAAATGAAGATATCACCAAAATGAAAGTGCAAGTGGAAGAAAAGAAGAGAATTGAGGATTGTTTGAATGCTAAGATACAAAGAAATAGTAATGAATGCACATAGCTTGAACAAGAAGTAGTAACCCTAAGATCCAATCTAGAGAAAGAAAGAGCCCATGAGGAAAAATTCAAAACAAGTACTATAATGCTTGGTGAACTAATTGAAATTCAGAAATGTTTTAAGGATAAAGGTGGTTTGGGACTTTAAGAAGGAAAAAGTTCAAAGAAAAATTAGACACCTAGAACAAGGTTGACAATTAGAAGAAGACTCAAGGCAATAGCAGATAGATCAAGAATTAAAGAAGAAATACTAGAAGACCTCCTATCAGATAACCAAATGCTTAAAGGTACCCATATTTCAATGGTATTTTCTTTTCATGTAATAAATTTGGACATAAAGATACAAAGTGTAGAAGTCAGATGATGAATAGATTTAATACTGGTAGAATGTTTCAATATGAAACCACTAAAAATGGGTGTCTAGAAGAGATTCTTTCATATGGCTTAGGAAATAGAGAACACCCACTTTCTAGTTGTTTCATTTGAGGGTAACCCTAGAGATCTCAATGCAAAGGAGAAAGAGATCTTGCAATAGGGTTGTCCTAGGGGCTGATTGTAAATTAATGAGGGGTTCACCACCAAGCTAAGACTTGGAAAGAAAAATACAATGCAAGATGTAACACTAAACCCTAATATGATGTAATGAATTACAAAATGACCTAGAAATGTAAATCAAACAAAACATAAAGATGTAAGAGTGAATCTATGCACCTAGAAATCTAGAGATGACTAGAAGGAGGTCTGAAATGTTAGAAATTCTATCTTTAATGTTGAGTGGGACTCATTCACCAAGCTGGGAAAATCAGTCCAAAATTTTGGTTTCTGTGCTGGAAAAAGAATCTGGCAAATGGGTATCTGAATCTGCAAAAATATGAATTTTGAGCTAAATTGGGACTCATTTACCATAAGTGGCGAATTAGTCTAGTTAGGGATTTTTGAAACTTCAAGCTCTAAATCTAGTCTTCAAGATCTGCTATGTTCTTCCCAACTAATTTCCAGATCTAAATCTTTGTAAATCAACCTGTAGGTGTTCTCCAATGTTCTCCAATACTTGATGACAACTTTGACAACTTTAGGCACTTTGGAAACTTTCTCCAATCTTTCTCTTCAATGTGTCTTCAATCTAAACTTACAAAACACACACAAAAGAGAGTGAAAAATGTTGTTTTGTTAGTGGATAGGGGTTTTTCTTGGTCAAACTCTGTTTTGGTAAGCAAACCTTGAAATAGAATGAAAAAGGAATGAAAAATGATGGATGAAAAAAAAAAGATGTTGCAACTCACCAAACTCTAGCAATGAAGTGTTGCAAACATGTATGAGATGGCTCCAATGGATGTAGACCTTGAATCTTGCTTGAATGTAATAGATCTTGAATGAAATGCTAGCTTGAATCATGAAACCCTACATCATAATTGTTAGCTGAAAAAAAACATGAGTCATGAATTCCTTGACATGATGCTTGATAATCTACTCTTGAAGACACTTGAATGTTTTTTTGAACTCAAACTTGCTATATGCATGAATACTTGAATGCTTGGGGTTAAAATAAGTGAAAGCCTTGTATTTATACTTAATTATGCAAAAAAATTAGAAATTACAACACTACAAGTTGACATCAGGTCTAGGAGGATAAAATCCCACCAAAAATTTGAATTAATTTTTATTTTGGGCCACACGGAACTCATTCACCCAAGGTGGAAAATGAGTCCCATTATGCATAATTTATGGGACCATTTTTAAAAATGCTTAGAAAGGTGTGGAATCAGGTTTGGGGCCCAAAAACCTAGGTGGGACTCATTCTCCCAAGGTGGTGAATGAGTCCTAGATCATTAAATCTGGGCCACAAGCTAAAAACACCTGAATTATGATTGGGTGTTGATTTGTGTAGGGATTATCCTAAAAAAGATGCATAAATTAAGGCTTGTTGATGCAAAATAAGGCCAATTAAAGCATAAATAATCCTAGTTATTAATGAAACCCCTAGAAAACTATGAAAGTGTGTTACAACACTTTACAACACTCCAAATAAGGTGGGATTAAGGTTAAAAATAGAAGTTTATTAGGTGTAGTTAATTAATAGAACCTTAGAAAAGTGTGAAAGTGTGTTACAACACTTCACAAAACTTTAGCAAGGTACCATTTATCTTTGTTAGTTCACAAGGGCCCAAGACCTAATGTGAATGTGTCAAACACATTACAACACTAAATCGAGGCACCAAACAAGCAAGGAAAAGTAGAAGGGATACTTTTTCTTTTGTCACATTTAGCCCCCACTTTAGTGAGAGGATGAACTTGCTTCAAACTCACACTAAAGTATATGAGAACACATCAAGAGGGGACCAAGTACACCAATTCTAGTAAAATAGGATGACAACGATGAAGAGGGGTGATCAAGCCTCTAGGATCAAGATCCCATGGAAAACCAACATAGGAATAAAAGAAAAGACATGAAAATGATATAAAGAGAATAAAAAAAGCACAAGAATGCACTGCCACAAACATAAAGAGAATGAAACAAAATGAAAAAAGGGGGGGATCACGATTTGACAGTTTTTCCATCATGATGTGGATCATATCTAGGTTTTTTTCCAAAAAAATCATACTCACTCTAAAGAAACATAACTTTAGGTTGTCCGTTGGGTGAGAAATCCAAGAGGTGACACATACACACATGACCGGTATGCGCTCACACAAAAACATGAGTGGCTAAGGGAAAGTCATGTCCTCGTTTAGATTCCTATCAAACCATACCAAAGTTATACCTCTTGATAACATGATAAGACACCACGCAAAAATATTTTTTGAACTTCGTGAGACAAGAAAAGCTTTATATGCTTGGAGCTCATGAAAAAACAATGTGGCTCTACAGGCATGCAAGTTGTGTTATGCAAGGTGGCCATATAACTGAAAATGAAAATGCAATAGTAAGGAATGTTTAAAGGATTCTTGCTTAGTTCATGCGAGGTCTTACCTTAGGGAACATTGTGCCTAATGTCTCCAAGGGAGAACCAATCAAAGAATAGAAAAATCACTTTAGGGGGTGTAGTGTGTCACATCAAGCCACTAAGAGGAATGTAATGTGCTAAGAGAGATCACGCTCTTGAAGGACATCACACCCAATGTCATCCATAAAGCGAAAGACACATTTCATAAAGTAAAACTACTGCACCATGAAACATGGAAAGAAAAAAAATATGCCAAATAATAATGCCAATGTATGCTCACACTTTAAAGAAATTTCTAAACACCATTTTGTAAGAAATTACTTTAAAGTAGCAAATGAAAAATGCTAACAATAAACAAGAGAGCTTACTTGGAAATTCCTTTTCCTAAACATATGTTTCCAAATGAAGCTACGTAATGAAAGAATAAGGGGTTGCTCCCAAAATGAAAACACCAAACACATAAGGGAACTATGGATTTGGGGTCAGTATGTTCTTGCTACATTGTTTTTAGAGAGCTCAGAAATGTCATCATTCCCCAAATACTCATAGAACTGGAAGAATGACACAAAGAGAGTGAAAACAAAGAAAAACCTTTCAGGTCAACATGGAAGAGACATGAATGTTTTGACGCCTTACGTCATCCCCAAAATAAATAAAAAAAGATAAATGAACAAGATAAAGAAAAATATTTTTGGTCAACATGGAAGATACATGAATGTCTCAATGCCTTACATCATCCCCAAAAGGAAAACAAAAGACAAATGAAAAAGGTAAAAGGAGAAAAGATAAAAGATAAAAGGTTTATGACATAGAGATGAATGAAGGTACAAATAGAGGAATGCCACAAAGAGAGAGAGATACATTAGATAGAACATCACAGGGGGTCACATTATGCACATGCAATCATAAAAGAAAAGTGAAAAAGAAATAATGCAAAAGACTATTAAGGAACTTGCGAGTTAACCTCTTATATGTACATGAAAGGTGGTTAACTATCCAAAAGAGACAACAAGTGACATATGAGGACAAGGATACCTAACCCCTTGTCCCCACTTAGTGCAGGATAAGGATGAGCCAAATAGGATAAAATAAGTTTCATTTAGAGGATCTAGGTGCTTCAACACAAGGAAGAGCACCACAATCCTTAAGATGTTGAATTTTTTTACTCAAAGCATTACATTCATTAGTAGAATGAACATGAACTCTTGTAATAAAATTTCTTTCACATTCTTGGAGGGAGAGATATTAGACGATCTTGGAGGAGTCTCATCAATATAGTCTCTTGATCAAATGTAGAGGATGTTTCTTTGTTTTGTGACAAAGATATCTCTTGCTTAGTACAAGGTGTCATACCTACACAAGACTCTTTAGATTGTGATATTTTGTTCTCTCCTTGACAGGCAGGTGTAAAATCTAACAAACTCAAATCCTTAGTGTTTTGTGTGATGACATTGACATTAAGTGAAGATTTCATTGTTGTTTCATTTCTTACAAATGATAACAATCAAGACCAATAGTTTCTATCAGTTCAGGATGCACTACTATTAAATTTGACTTAGAAGAATCTTTTGTAAGAGTGTTGATATTGAGCGAAGGCTTGTTTGATGGTTTGATTTCTATCAAAGGAAAATAACCAAGACCATGATTTTTTTTATTGCGTGTTAGGCTCTATAGGGAAACATATACCTTGTTCACTAGCACCCCATCCTTTTCCACTATATCCATGTTTTTTCATAAGTTCATAACCTTTTCCATAAAGCATTTTCATTTCTTTTGGATTAGGTGGTTGCTCATAATTAAGTTCATAAAAGTTTGTTGTGTAATTTGTTGTCTTTTTTTCTAAAGTGGTTGAGGTGGATGCTTTCAAGGGGTCTTTTGAATTTTGTGTTGACATTACTGCCTTTTCTTTTCCCTTTTCAGAACATCAAGTTCACCAAAATTAAACCACTAAAAATGGGTGTCTAGAAGAGATGCTTTCATATGGCTTAGGACATAGAGCACACCCACTTTCAAGTTGTTTCATTCAATGGTAACCTTAGAGATCTCAATGCAAAGGAGAAAGAGATCTTGCAATAGGGTTGTCCTAGGGGCTGATTGTAAACTAGTTAGGGATTCTCCACCAAGTTAGGACTTGGAAAGACAAATGCAATGCAATATGTAACACTAAACCCTAATATGATGCAATGACATACAAAATGACCTAGAAATGTAAATGAAACAAAATAGAAAGTTGTAAGATGGAATGTGTGCACTTGGAAATCTGGAGATGACTAGAAGGAGGTATGGAATGCTAGAAATTATGTCTTTAATGTTGAGTGGGACTCATTCACGAAGTTGGGTGAATCAATCCAAAATTTTGGTTTCTGTGGAGGAACAAGAATCTGGAAAATGGGTATCTGAATCTATAAAATAATGAATTTTGACCTAGAAACAGGGATTCATTCGAAAAAATTGGTGAATCAGTCCAGTTAGGGATTTTTGAAACTTCAAGATCTAAATATGGCCTTCAAGATCTTCTCTGTGCTTCCCAACTAATTTCCCGATCCGAATCTTTATAAATCAACCTATAGGTGTTCTCCATGTTCTCCAATGCTTGATGACAACTTTGAAAACTTTAGGTACTTTGACAACTTTCTCCAATTTTTCTCTTCAATGTGTCTTCAATCTAAACCTGCAAAAAACACACAAAAGAGAGGGACAAATTTTCTTTTGTTAGTGGATAGGGGTTTTCCTTGGTCAAACCTAGTTTTGGTATTCAAACCTTGAAATATAATGAAATAGGAATGAAGAATGAAGAATGGAAAAAATAAGATGTTGCATCTCACCAAACTCTAGCAATGAAGTGCTACAAACATGTATGAGATGGCTCCAATGGATGTAAACCTTGAATCTTTCTTGAATGTAATAACTCTTGAATGGAATGCTAGCTTGAATCATGAAACCCTACATCACAATTGTTAGCTCAAAAAAAACAAGATGCATGAAGTCCTTGACATGATGCTTGATACTTGAAAAATACTCTAAAATGATTGACAATCTTCTCTTGAAGAAACTTGAATGCTCTCGTTGAAAGCGGTCTCTCTTCATGACTTTAATTAATTATAAATACATGCTCCTTGGACATATCAGGTATGGAATGAGTAGGTAGATCAGTGTCGGTCTCTGTAGATTTCACATCATTAAGCACATCCTTTAATAATGTTAAAAAAAGCATTCACAGACCTGTTGTTCCTTTTCCCTGATGTTTTTCAATAATCTCTCTTAGAATTAGTTCTAAGAGATCATCACAACATTGCACATCACCATGTGCTATATCAGACTGCACATCACCATGTTCTATCTTAGGCTACACATCACCATGTGCTATATTAGGTTGCACATCACCATGTTCTATACTAGGCTGTACATCATCACTACTATTGTCTTCACCAATTGTATTTGTTAAATCACAAAAAGCGTCAACTTCTACGAGATGACGACATTGTATCTTTTCTTTCCTTTTTTTTTTCTCCACATTTTCTTTGCACTCTTTTTTTCCTATAAAAAATATATATATTAGATTATGTCTTATATACATAAAGCTCTTGCCTATATAATTTTATTAAACACTATTAAACAAATAATATACTACTTAGTGGATTTACAAGTTGCCTTGTCAAACCAAGACACAATAAATATTCATTATTCTTGGACACATTTTCACTACGCACACACTCATATTTTGTCACTAGAATTTAAACATTATGATCACTATCATCTAATTTATGCCTTAAAACCCCTGTTTTCATTTCTTGAAGTCCAAATAAACAATAATGTATAAATGAGCAACTTGAATCAGTAGAACTTTATTGAGTTCATAAGTTGATAAATGTTGACTTTTCAATCCACTGATAACTACAAATGAAAACTTAAAATAGATTTCAGTTTACAGATTAAATAGAATTTGTATTCAAAAACCAAGAAGATATTTATAATTAAAGGTATCAAAAAATGTTTCCTTAGGGATATATTCACAAGAGAAGAACTCATAAAAACATAACACATGAAGGATGAAGGAAAAGCATAGTCTATTTCATCATGAGATGTGTTAGAACCTTAAATTTTTTCCTAGTTCCATCATCACAATTAACCTTGAGCTCCATGACCTAAGCCTTGACTCTTATATTCCTTTTTATTTTTGATTGAGCCTCCCCACTATAAACAAACATATACATTTTTTAGGTCTGACTGGCACTGAAAGACCTATACAAATCCAAAAATTCATCATATATACTTAAGAAAAAACATGTTTAGCTAAAACATTCCAAATCCCTTAACAGTCTATTATCGCGATCCCTCAGCAATAGTCTAAACCCTTAGCAAGCTGGAGGTGTGTAATAGACAACATGAAGATATTTACTGCCATACCACAAAAGTATTATAATGAGGAAGTGTTTGGGCGGTATGAGAGAATTTAAATATATCATAAACCACCATATCACGAGAAGGAAAAATGAAGGTTGTGGTATAGTGAGGTAACCCACCATCCTACGAGGAAGATCATAAAGGCATGTGGTAGGATGGTATGAACCGCTATACCGCAGAAGGATGTGATGAAGCATGCAGTATGGGGGTAAGCCATATGGGACAGTTAATGTAAACCATAGTACCATAGGTTAAAAAAGTCAAGCTTGCGGTATAGAGGTATGGATCCCACTACCCCACGGTGACATACAAAAGAGCATGTGGTATAGTGGTTTATACCCCTCTATCTTGCGGTAATTATATAAAGTGTTGAAGATACAATGGTATTAAATGCAAAAATAACATCAACCGTTCAATCTTGTAAAATCAATGGTGCATGTTCAAAATCTAACTACGAGCAAAATATTTGGTGTATTGTTGATGTTAATGTTGACATGATTGAGCTAAGAAGCCATTAAACTAAGAATCTTACATTCTCTTTTCACTCATTTGCAAAAAATATCATTCAGGGAGCTAGGAGTTCGAGGAGGTTAAGCTCTGCAACCATCATAACCCAGGTAAGTGCACATAACTCATTGTGAATTAAGTTTTACGAGTAAAAGACTATTTGGAATTCTACATTTCATTCTAGTATAGGAGAAGTAAGATAGTTAAACTGTGAATTAAGTTTTATGAGTACAAGATTGTTTGGAATTTTACATTTCAGAAGTATAGGAGAAGTAAGATAGTTAAACATCATGTTTCCCAAGAAGAAAGAACCTGAAACTAAAAAGGACATCATGCCACTCAAGACAGAAAGAACCTGAAACTAAAAAGTAAGAATCTAAGGTTAAAAAGAGGTCCTTACAATAGCCTATCCTAGATATACTCTCTAAATAAAATGATAGATGATTTAAGAAAGTGTTTAAAGATGTGGCTCACAGTTGTAGAGATTCCCTTATCCCTATCTTCGAGTGGGAACTGTTCTGGTACTTTTATGAAAAAATGGAGGACAAGATTCTGGTTTCAATTCCATGGGCATTAGATTTGGCCAAGTTAATTGTACCAAATGTTCTTATAGATGTAGAGTTCATTAGAGTATTTTCTCAAAGTTATCATCATGCTACTAGGTCTATGAGATTTCTAGATGGTTCACCATTAGTTGTGTTGACTAAAGCAGCCATCATTGAATGTTTTAACCTAAACAAACAATCCCTGAGTAAAATTGATTTGCAAAGAAGTGAAGAAGATATACTAGAATGAGGAGAACCTATAGAAGTGATGAACTCCCCATTTACATGAAAAGGGGTGTGAACAATAGGGTGATTCCTATATTCCCTTCTTCTAATGAACCATTTGTTGTCACAGATTTCTAATTATATTTCAAGAAAACCTACTTTTATCTCTATCAAGTACTTGGGATAGATGCAGAAGAGCGAATGCCAGTTAGTTTAATGATGATGTCTATGAGGATCCAAAACCCTAAGACAAACATTGAATATGATTTTTCCTCATATCTTGAGAAAGCATTGCATGAAGGATTTCTACAAGTTGGGGAAAATATAGCCCCCATAACATTCAAGAAATATTATTTTCTATGCCACCTAATATTATACCAAAATAAAGATAGATGAACCAAAAGGATGTGTCTGGGTAAGATTGACCAACATGGGAATTGGATGCCATTGCAATGATGGTGTTATATATGGGACACCAGATATAAGAATTCAAGTTATGTGATATTCCATGATGACTTTGTGTACAAAATTATGAGAGTTCTTAGCCACCAACCACCAAGACTACACACACTTGTTCTACATCTATTAAGAACTTTGGCTTTGAAACCTGAGTAAGGCCATACTCATAACTTTGGTGATGGGTTTCTCTACCAAATATCACAATAATCATGATTTATGGATGCCCACAGGCCCCACATATACTGCCAAAGTTTTCCTCCCTTTAATTAACTTTTTTAGAGTTCATGTGGCATATTCTATGGATGGAAAATTATTTCATGTATAAACAAAGGAAGGGTACATTTCTACCCAATTTGACAACATGTGGGGAACTATCACTGGGATCTGATACACTTAAAGAGTTGCAGAATTATCTAAAAATAAGGTACTCTTTAGAGTTTGGAAAGGAAAGAGCTTTTGACCGTGAGGGTCACATGAATTTGGTAAGACACACCATCCTTACCAATTCTATGGTTACTCACCAGATTGATTATGAAGAAGTTGTAATAAAAAAATGTTTAACTGCTCAATAGGTATATGAGAGGAGGAGAAAATGGGAAATTATGAAAAGGCTTGAGGAAGAAAGAAAGATGAAGCACATTGATTTCTTGGGGTATTTCATAGAGGAAGAAAATAATCTCAAGAGGATTGAAATGATAATTGATAGGTTTCATGAATAATATAGGACTGTAGTGGACTTGGGGACGACGACACCTGCCAAATTGTCTCCCAAAAGGCCAATTGGTATTGTAATTACAAAACTAGTTGCTCCAGATACTATTTTAGTATGTCATGCTTCTCCAGGATCACCTCCTGAATAACCACCTTCTAAAAAAAAAGACACAAGACATAGAACCACTTGTTTCCTATGAAATAAGTGAGGAAGTTGGAGATATAAAAGAAGCAGTTAATGCGTTAAAAATTTTGAAGGATGATGTTGAAGTGAACCAACCTATGCCTAAAATTGAAGACCACAAGCCTGAAGCTAGAGCCGATATGCAAGTACAAGGAGAAAGAGAAATGCATGAGGATGAGAGGGTAATTGTAGCTCTCAGGTTCTTGGGAGATGAATTTATCAAAACCCCTGAATTTAAAGACTTTTGGATTAAGATGAAAATGAGAGAGTTTGAAGTGAGGTTTGAAATAAATAAGATGGGAGTTGAGGAATCCCAAGATGACCAGATAGTAGCCCAAACTTTAAATGAATTAAGGATTGATAATATTGATGTCAACCCACAAGAGGCTAAAGAGATGATTTTGAAAAGTAATTACTTATTGTCCCTAGTATGGAATTAAAGAAATTTTTTTTACTTGATCAAGTGAGAACATAGGAAGACCCAATGCTGATTGTTGAGTTTGACTCAGATGAAGGGGTAAGTGGCACAGGGTATAACCCTAAGATTGAAACCTTGGAATTCTGGGCCAAACAAAAGAGTACACAAAAACCAAGGTTACTAGATGTAGTGCAGGAAATGAAAGGGACATCTATGGTGAAAACATTAAAGGATACATCTCCTCTAGAAGCTAAAACCATGAGAATGCATTCAGATATGTTCACCCGAGCTATAGTTAAGGAGATGGAAGCTAGATTGGGAGATTACAAAAAGGAACAAAAGTTTTTAAGTGATGAAGTCAATCAATTGTTCATGGAAAATGTGAAGTTGAAGGAACAATTGAAAAGAGCAGGCCCCTCATAGAACAAGGAAATAATGTTATACCGACATCCTCCTACTCCACTAGTTGATATAGAAAGTGCTTCTACTAAACAAGTGAGAATTCTTAGATAGGAGATTGAAGAGTTAAAGAAAGCCAACAATGACAGTAAGGAAGGAGTGAATAAGAAAATTTGCAATGTTTTAGAGAAGGTCCTCAAGCATAGGATAAAGCTAATTATGGATAAGTTGGAAAGTTTGTATGATTGCTATAGCTCACTGACATAGGAAATTGATCAGATGAAAACACATGTACCCATACTGGATCCCCTTTTTAAGAACTAGCAGCCCATACACCACACATTGGTAACCTTTTGCATAATCTTACAGAGGAGTACTGAGGCTCATGCGGTATTAAAACCTACATAGCAAATGGCCAAAATAGTTATAGATGAATTCTAATAAATACAAGGATAGGACCAAAAGATCATAACAAGAATAGATTCATTTCATACTTTGAATCAATGATTTGCACCAAAAATATTGACAGATGATGACCACTTGAAGGACCTCAATGAATGGAAGAGTGAATTTGTCCAGATTGTTCCATTGTGCATCAATTGCATACAAAATGATGGTGAGTTGAGTCTTGACTAGTTTGACTTAATCATGGATGGAGTAATAGCATTAGATGCTGGATATTCTAAGTTTATCATGGATGGAAAATCATTACTAGAGAATTGATGCAAGATTCACCTTGAAAATATATTGAAAATTCAAGAATACAAATGGCCATAGGATTATACAATGTATGAGTGGGAGCAAAAGTATTTGGGTCCTCCCGAACAATAGGCCTTGGGGATGTCATAGTGGAAGCACCACACAATCAAATACACTAATATGGAGAAAGGACCTTGAATAGATCTTCAGTGATCACAGGTGCCTTATGGAGATTAACGAACTATGGTGTCATGAGTGTTGCAGACTTCATTAGTTATCTACTTTCTCTATTTTATGTTTTAAGAAAAACTAATGTTTAGTTTAGTTTATACGAAGATGCATGGATTTTGAGAAGATTCCATATTTTTTAACGGTTTGGAGCTTGTTACTTCTCTTACAAAAGAGAAACCAAGACTGAATTTTAATATCATCATCATAGGAATTTATAGAAACATATATGAGGAGACTTATGTTATATTGTAATATCTATTTGAAGTAATCAATGGACAAGAAGATTTAATCTAGTGCTTGAATTTTGGTCTCAATTATTTGTTGATAATGTTGTGTATGATTATATTTTTGATGTATTTTAGGTTGAAATATAGGGGTATATTATGAATTGGTATCAATTATTTGTTCATAATCATATGCATTGTTGATTTCATTGCATTGCACATCTTTCAAACTCAAAGCATTACTTCACATTGCATAGCTAATAACTAGATGCTAATAGATGAAAAAATTTCAATTACAATATAGTTTTTACAAAGTCAACCTAAGAAGTTATGCAATTACTTCACATTGCATAACTAATAACTAGGAGCAGTTTCCAATTGCATTTTCTTGTCATGGGATTCCATGAAACCACATTTCTTTGAGGAATTTTTTCAAACAGTTCACTGCCTTGTCTATGCTACCACATTTTTCATACATATTATCTAACAAAGCATTTTATCAAATATTTCACTACCTTGTTGCTATGGCTAAAATCCTAAAAAAGTTGTTTTGAACAAGCTATGGATGCTTGGAAAAAATATATCAAAGCATAATAGTAAGCAATAACATAGACAATGCAGTGAACTGGTTTAAAAAATGCCTCAAAGAAATGTGGTCTCATGGTGATGGAATTCCATGAAAATCCATAACAATTTTCTTCTCATGGCATTCATCATGGCATTCCATCACCTTGAGACCACATTTCTTTGAGGCATTTTTTCTAAAGTTCATTGCCTTGTCTATGCTACCGCATTTTTCATACATGTCTACCAAAGTATTTTATTAAACAGTTCACTACCTTTGCTGCTATGGCTAAAAGCCTAAAATAGGTGATTTCAAACAAGCTATGGATTCTTGGAAAAAATCTATCAAAGCATAATAGTAAGCAACAAGCTATGGTCTCATGGTTTTTTTTGGCATGAAAATCAGCGTGACTTTATTTGCATTTTTTTGTAGGTTTTAAATGCATTTTTGGACAATTTTACTATTTTAAATGGGGAAAAATCTCTTTGGTCAGTTTTGTGCATTTCTTAATTGTAGGATTCTCATAGTTAGTGAAAAAGGTAGTGTTCATGAAGGAATGGAAAAGATTCATAGAGCCTTTGAATTATACTTGTACTTTGCAATGGCATTAAATCATTTAGCAAACCATTTTTTCTTCATAGGGAAACATTTTCTTGTGGAATAGTTGACCGAGATCGCTTTTGTTTCAACTGATCACCCTCTCATGAAATCTCATTCATATTATAAACTTACATGATCTTATCATAGTAAAGGTGATTATGACAAAACTGGTTGCTACTACATGGCATCAATCAAGGAGATCTAGAGGCCATAGGATTTTTTGGACATGTTCAATTGAAGCTGGGAGATATTAAGATTTCTCTCTCAAATTTTGAAAAGGTTCTGGAGGTCTACCATGAGAACTATGAGAACTTAAAAGTTGTAAGCCATATATATGCTTCGCAAGGGCAGGAAAAGAAGGCTTTGAAAATTTTAAGAAAGGAAACTCACATAGATCCACGTGATGCCCATGCATTTATCAAGATGGGTGAGTTATTAATATCGACAAACCCTAGTGCAGCCTTAGATTCTCTTAACACAACAAAGTCTCTTCTAAAGAAGAGCAGAGAAGAAGTACCCATTGAATTGTTAAACAACATTGGGGTTCTTCATTTTGAGCATGATGAACTAGAGTTGGCTCAACAAAATTTTATGGAGGCATTAGGAAATGACATTTGGGTTGACTTCATAAATAAAAGTTATAGTGTCGATTCTACAAATTTTTTGTGCACTTTAATGATATGGAATTCTTCCATCGAATAAAAGAAGGTGGTGTTTCAATTGAGTTAACATGGGAAAAAGTCACAAAAATATTTAATCTTTCTAGGTTGTTTGAACAACTACATGATACTAAAAAAGAAATTCTTTTATACAAGCTACAATTGTTCAAGTTTCTTGATTATGTGGATGCATATCTATGTCTTGCGACCATGGCTTAGGCTCGAAATGAGATCCAAATAAGCCTATAATTGATTGGGGATGCACTTAAGGTGGATAAAAACTCATAAAATGCTTTATGTATGCTTGGCAACATGGAATTGAAAATAAATGAGTAGCTTAAAGCAAAAGAAACAATTAAAGTAGCACACTAGCTTGTCTTGGCTGATGAAGCAAAATGAAATGATGATGAAGAATGAAGGATTCAGATGGAAAGGAGAAAGAAAGAGGAATAAATTCAGAGGGTGATGCAACAAGAGGAGCAATTTGAATGTTTGAAGGAATTATGGAAGAGTAAGTGTAAGGACATGGATGTTACGATGATGAGGCTGGTTAGTATGAGAAGAAACAAAAGAAGAAAAAGAAGAACGAAAAGGACCATAAGGCTTATGATTCTTATATGGAGGTACCTCATGTTTCCATGGAAGATGAGGAAAATTTTATGAGTGATAAGGCACTAGATGATGTAGAAAATTCCCAAGATATTCTTGTAGTTGAAGGTATAGAAGACTTTGACATGATAGTGAGACAAATTCTCTAGTTTCAACAAAATCATGAAGGAGACATGCATACTTTGATTCTAAAGGTGATGAACCATTGCAGAAATAGAGTCCGAGAGAAGATGATCCATATAATGATGATGTCTAGGCTTCTTGAGCTTTAACCAAACCTAGCTCCTATTTTCCAAAAGAAAAATCCCCAAGGCCCATGGGAAATGAATGATGAGCATTTGAGTTACAACTAGGTTTCATTTCGAAAAAGGGGACATTACATTGTACAATATTTGTTTAACAATAGAATAATTTAATCCACCCATTTGGGACTATAAAATGAAAATAGATGAATTAATCTATTTTCAATTATAGGTTCTTTTAATCTAGAATCTGATAGAAATATAAAGCATAATACATTGAAGGACACATAAAATGTTCTAAAATAAAGACTAAAATAGGTTTCCCATAAATAAAAAGAAAGAGGAAAAATGAAAAGATAACATACAAATGATTCATTTGAGGTTTTTGATAAGATATCATTTAACTATGTCAAATGGATTTGGAAGGGACAAATAATATTTTATTGACTAAAATTTTGAGGTATCCTATCCATCGTCATTTTATGCATCATCTTCTCTTGGAATTTGTTGAAACTCAAATGCTCATAATTCATTTCCCATGGGTGTTGGGGATTTTTCTCTTGGAAAGTAGGAGTTGGGTTTGGTTAAAGCTTAGGAAGCCTAGACATCATCACCATATGGATCATCTTCTCTCAGACTTTGTTTCTACAATGGTTCATCATCTTCAAGATCAAAGTATGCATGTCTCCCTCATGGTTTTGTTGAAACTGGAGAATTTGTCTCACCATCATCAAAGTCTTCTAGACCTACCGCTGCAAGAAGATCTTGGGCATTTTCTGCATCATCTTGTGCCTTATCACTGATATAATTTTCCTCATCTTCCATGGAAACATCAAGTTCCTCTATATAATAATCATAAGCCTTGTGGTCCTTATCCTTCTTCTTTTTCTTCTTTTCCTTATTTTGTTTCATCTTAGACTGACCAACCTCATCATCGTCATCATCCTTGTCCTTACACTTGCTCTTCCATAATTCTTTCACATGTTCAAATTGGTCCTATTGTTTCATTACCCATTAAAGTTCTTCCTCTTGCTTTCTCCTCTCCATCTGAATCCTTCATTCTTCATCAACTTTTTCATTTTGCTTCATTAGCCAAGAAAATTTAGTGTGCTACTTTAATTGTTTTTTTTTTCTTTAAGCTAGTCATCTATTTTTAGTTCCATGTTACCTTTCATACATAAAGCATTTGATGAGTTTTTATCCACCATAAGTGCATCCCCAGTCAATTCTAGGCTTGGTGCATTGTAGAAATAGATTCCAAGAGAAGATGATGCATACAATGACGATGGATAAGCTACCTCAAAATTTTAGTCAATCAAATATGATTTGTCCCTTCCAAATCCATTTTACATAGTTAAATGAGATCTTATCAGAAACCTCAAATGAATCATTTGTATGTTATCTTTTCATTTTTCTTCTTTCTTCTTTTTTATGGGAAACCTATTTTAGTCTTTATTTTAGAACATTTTTTGTGTCCTTCAATGTATTATGCTTTATCTTTCTATTATATTCTAGATTAAAAGAACCTATAATTGAAAATAGATTAGTTCATCTATTTTTATTTTACAGTCCCAAATAGGTGGATTAAATTATTCTACTATTAAACAAATCTTGTACAATGTAATGTCCCATTTTCAAAATGAAACCAAGTTGAAACTCAGATTCTCATCATTCATTTCCCATGGGACTTGGTGATTTTTCTTGTGGAAAATAGGAGTAATAATAACTCAAGAGGATTTTAATGTCATAAAAGGGGCCACTTACATGTTAGAATAGAGACCAGGAAATGTTTATGTTGCAAATGGGGCAGACATTGTACTAGCTAAAAGGGGTCAATTTGATATTGCAATGAATTTTTTTACATAGTTACAAGAAGCTGTTGTAGGAAAAATCTTTGTTCAGATGCCTTATGTGTGGGTAAATCTAGGAAATGTTTACTTTGCACAAGGACAGTGTACATTTGTAGTGAAAATGTTTAATCTACAAATGGTGCAACCATTGTAAAGTGTTAGCACAAAGACTAGGAAATGTTTATTCTTTAAATGGGGCAGCCATTGTGCTAGCTGAAAGGGTTCAATTTGATATTGCAAAGGAAATATTTACACAGGTACAAGAAGCTGCTACAGGAAACATCTTTTTTTAGATGCCTAATGTTTGGGTAAATCTAGCACATGTTTACTTTGCACAAGGATAGTTTGCATTTGCAGTGAAAATGTATCAAAATTATTTGAGGAAATTCTATTTTGGCATTGACACCCAAACTTTATTATATTTAGCTTGAACACATTATGAAGCAAAATAGTGGAAAGATTGTAAAAAAACATTATTAAGAGCAGTAGATTGTAATGAGCGTTTCAAATTTGTGTTTAATGTAATGAGGGTTTTGAATTACCTCTGAAGTCACTGCAGAGGGCATCCCCAAATCTGACTTCACTATAGAGGGCCTCAACAACTTCAAATTCGTTATAGCAAATTCAGAATTCCTTGCCTACCTTTTTAGAAGTCTCCAGGTCCCCTCCAAATCTTTATCACCCATGCAAGTAGTTGCTATAACTGATCAAAATGCCTTGAAGTGCTAGGCTAATGAATGAAGCGAGTTCTGCAATGAACGAATGAAGTGAGGTCTGCAATGAATGAATGAAGCGAGGTCTGTAGTGAATGAATGAAGCGAGGTCTGTAATGAATGTGAATAATCATGTCAATACATCATGCCAATAATTGGTTGAAATTTTTTTAAATTTTTTTGTCTAATTTGTATTTGATGACTAGCTATTTAGTCAATTTTATTTCTATGACTAAATAATTTTTTATTCAACCACAAAATTAGTCATTTATTTACTCATTTATAGCTGAGTTGCAAAAAATTGGTAGAATTTAGTCATTTTTAGTTGTTGTGACTAAAAGTTTTAGTCACCTAGTCATTTATTTGCCAAATTCTACTAGTGGTTTGGGGGAGATGTTTTGAGAAGCTACATAAGTGTTGGTGTTGGGTGATCCCACAATACCGGTTTACAATTTTTGGCAAAATTGGACACTGAAATATTTTTTTCTAACTAAATCTTCACTTTCAGGCACCTATAGCGGCTAAACCGTGAGGAATTTGAAGATGATGCAAACTATTGATTTGTGACATTTTTTCTATAGATTCTAAATATATTTTTTTCAAAATTTTTGGAATCATATTTCACTTCTTTTTCCATCTCCTTTGAAAAATAGTTTTTTCAGTAAACAACATTTTAAGGATTGACACTCACCGTATAATGCATAAATTTTTTCCATGAAGGATTAAATTCTATTTTTTTTGAATTTAGATTTGTAACTATGATATCTAGTGCATCTAATTGGTTTCATAGTGTTTTATTGAATATTTTTTCCTTAGTCAAGTTTCGAAGTCAAACCAATTACAATTCAGACATAGGCAGACCATATAACGTTTAACTTTTTTGTATGTATCAATTTTATTTTTTTTGTTGGATCAAGGACTTCAATATCTAGTGCACTCATCTTTTTCATTTTTTTTTTTTTGAAAATATGCTATTTTTCCACATGTGTAGAACATAGAGCTTAATTTTTAGTCAAAAACCTATGTTTAACAAAACTAGAAAAACAAATACATAATAAAACTAAAACATATTAAAATTATATTCATTGGATAGCTTTTTCTAAGGACTACCATCATCTAGTTGGGTCTATGAAGTCTCCTCCATTTTCATCCTCAACTCGAGCTTTGAAGCACAAAATTCTAGAATTTTTTGGTGCCTCAGGGGGAGAAGGGGGGAAAAGGGAGCTTTGAGTGAACCAAAGGGGTTCGCTCAAACCAGGGTTCGAGTGAACCTTCTTTTCCATAAGCCTTCACTTTTGGATTTTTACTGGGAATGGTGGGCCCCATCATTAAATGGGTTTGCTCGAAGGGGGGTTCTATTGAACCCCCTTTGTGTTCGCTCGAACCAAAAGTTCGTTCAAACCCCCAATTTTTATTTTTATTTTTGCATGGGGTCATTTTTTGCAACTTTTCAGGTTCCTCACTAAAATTGTAAACCATTTTTGTGGGTTTACCCAACTAGAATTGTTAAGTTATGATGCATATTTGAAAGGGGGAGTTGATACAATTTTTTTGAAGATTGTTTTGAAGTTGAATTTTTGGAGATTCACTTTTGGAATATGTTTCCTTCAATGAAAAGGGGGGATATTGTTGGAAGAATGAAGAAGAAAACCTTTGATGTATTGTCATTGATGCCAACATTGATTTTTGACAGTTTTGTTTGATTCAGTAAATGGTTTTGGTGACACCTTGATCCAATAATTTAGTCGGCTTTGCTTGTGTTATAAGATCGGCTTATGTAGTTAAAATATGTTGTTTAAGACTGATAAATACATCTATGATCAATATTTTAGTGATTTTGGTTGAACAAGATGAATGCTACCAGTAGTAGAAGATGGACATACATTTTTTGGGCTTATATAGTGCAAGATGGTATGATTTATCTGGTCCACATTCCTTCGGTGTTTGGAATCAAACTTAGAAATATTTGGAGATGGTTTAAAAGTGTCAATACTACATATATTCCATATGGCGAGTGCTTATATGATCATATAGATAATTGATGTTGGTTAGATTGGCCTATTTTGTGATTAGGTCTAATTCTTGGTTGACCTAATAATTGAAATTATGCTATGAATATTAATATGTATTGCAGATGTTAAGGGGATATATTTTAGATCTGTGCCAACCTAAATAAAGTGTTGCATATTTGATTTGAGCGTGAAGAATTTTTGAATGGAGTATGAAGCAAACAAAGTGATTTTGAATTAAAATAGGGCTACATCTAATTAGGATGACCTAATTGATGTATGAAGATGTAATAGGGTATATATGTGGAACATTTTTGAGTTGCAAAGTGCAAGATGAATATAATGTGATGTGTGTGAAATATGACATTGTGTGAACTTGAGAATTTTTAGGTGTGAGATCAAAATAAGGGTAGAATTGATGCGTATGTCGAGTGACTGCTAAGTAGAGTAGTATTTTGTATTCAATGCTTCATTGGAACTGAATTTAGCACATGGAAGGTGTATCTTACATCAGTTCACACTTTGGTTGTGTAGCCACTTTTTTTTTGTATCTTTTTTTTTTTGAGCCTTATAAAAATAGTGAGTCCTAGCAGTGAGCCCATGTAATATATTGTGAGCTAATCCTCACCTTGGCTTTTCCCTTTTTCAGTTTTCCACATAAAAATCTTGGTGTTCATGTGTTATGTGGTGTTGTGATCTCTTTCATGTTTACATTCATAGCTATGTTTTGATTATTGTTTGGATTAAGACTAAATGGTTTAACAAAATATTGATTCTCCCCCCTCTTAGTATTTTTGGTGTTCAACATATCAAAATAAAAGGTCTAATGATAATATCCATAGAAGATGCTTGTTCTTGTTGTGGTTGAGGTTTAGGATTTTCCTGTCTCAATGAAGATGGAGGATCATCATGCATTTCTTGAGGTAAGTTTAGATTTTTATTTTCTATGTTGTTCTTTTCTTCTTTTTCTTGCAACAAACAAGCAATAGAACGACATTTACACCTACACTCTCTAGCATTTTGGTTTTTTTTCGTTCATTTTTCAACTTGTGATTATGTAGGAGTAGGTTTATCAACCATAGGTTTCTTTTCTTCCCTTCAGGGAGGAACAAAAGGAACCACAAAAGGTTGTTCAACTGCTTTCTCTTTACCTTTATAGACTTGTTTTATTTTAGGAGGCATAATGGGACTTAATTGGTTATCTTGTGGTCTCTTATAGGAAATAGGTCAAGGATTTGCTATGTTTTGGTCTTAGTTACTATGTCTTTCTTATGGATGTTGGCCTAGTTTTTCCTATATTTAATGTTGTAATGTGGTCAACACATTCACATTAGGTCTTTGACCCTTGTGAATCAATAAGAATTCTATGATGTCTTGTAAAAGTGTTGTGAAGTGTTATAACCCACTTTCACACTTTTATAGGACCCTTTTATTATAATTCACCTAAATAACCTATTTTTATCACTTACCAAACCTTATTTGAAAGTGTTGTAAAGAGTTGTAACAAACTTTCATGGTTTTCTAGGCTTGTCATCGATAATTTTACCGTTTCTTATGTTTAAATGACCCCTTAATGCACTTTATGGCCCTACTTTAGTGTGTTTTGAAGAATAATCCCGTTAAACATCATTAAATAAACTTTAATTCTTGACACCCATTAAAATTTCCCTGGTGGGACCAAGTCACCACCTAGGGTGACTTAGTCCCACTGGGCACAAAAATAAAAATTATTTCAAAATTTTGGCAGGATATTATTCTCTTAACCTTAAGGTCAGCCTGTGATGTGGTATTTTTAGGAAATTTTGTATAATCAAGTATAAATAAAGGGTTTTCCTCTCATTTTCACTCCAATACATTAATTCACATACATACATTCATTCTCTCATTCACTTAATCATTCTCAAGCATTCTAGGCATTATCGAGTCTACATTGGAGCATCTACATGGATATCTTTAGATTTCTACATCAAGGGTTTGGTGAGTTGTAGCATTGCATGTTGTTCATTCATAATTCTATTTCTATTTCATTTCATTTTCAAGGGTTTGATTACCACATCAGGGTTTGACCAAGGGAAACCCCTATTCACTAACCCTTAACCCTTTTCCCCTCTTTACATGTGTGTTTTGGAGGTTTTGTATGTAGATTCTTCAAAGAGAAAGGTGTTAAAAGGTGTCATCATTTCATCAAAGTCATTGAAAGTCAACAAAGGCCCAAGAGAAGCTTGGAGACCATCTACAAACCGAATTTTGTAGATTCAAATCTAGACACTTGTCAGGAACCAAAGTGTAGACTAAGAGCTATAGATTGCATCTTCGAAATCCCTGAAAGCTATAGGTGGACTAAGTTTCCATCAGTGGTGAATTAGTCCCACTACTAGGCCTGAAAAGTGTTTTCTGTATATTTGGATACCCTTTTGGCTGAAACCTGTTTCGAAAAAATCTCCCTGAAATAGGACTAAGTCGCCCAGCTTGGTGTAAGTGTCTTAGTTGGCTTCAACAATAAATTTTGCAGGATTCTAGAGCCTCTCTACATCACATTCCCATTTCTAGGTGCACCTATCTAGTCTCTTTCATTTATGTTATTGTTTGTTTGCACTCTTAGGTCATTTTGCATACAACATTGTGTTTTCAAAAAAATTACATTTAATTGGTTTTGCATTAATAATCAACATCTTTTATCAGTTTATTGCATTTAGGACATTAAATTTAGGAACATTTCATTCATACTTGCATTAGTATTGAGTGGGGACATTGCACATTTTGGCCTACCTCTCTCCTTTTAGGTGAAAAACCCTAGAAGTGTTAGGGAGTCATGTGGTGCCAAAATCTTTGTCCACATTTTGGTGAACTTGACGTGACTTGCATTTTCCTTACTATTCTTCTACATTTTATTTTTCTTTTGTGTGTTTGCATGTTTGTAATGTGTTCCCCATGTTCTATTTAATGTTCTCTCTCTTTGTGTCATTCCTCTATTTGTACCTTCTTTCTTCTCTATGTCGTACAATGCTTTTTCATTTTTCTTTTTGACTTTTTCTTATGTTTTCCTTTTGAGGATGATGCAAGGCATTGAGACATTCATGTCTCTTTTATGTTGACCCAAAAGGACCTTTTATTTCCCTTTTCTATTTTCCTTTTTCTTGTGTTTTCCTTGTAGGGATGATGCAAGGCATTGAGACTGAAATGTCTCTTTCATGTTGACCCAAAAGCTTTTTCATTTCCTTTCACCTTTTATTTTTCATTTTGCTTTTTTTCATTTTGGGGATGACACAAAGCATTGAGATACCTTATGTATCTTCCATGTTGACCCAAATGGTTCTTTCTTTTTCTTTGTTTTCGCTCTCTTTGTGTCATTCTTCTAGTTCTATGTATTTGGGGGATGATGATAGTTCCAAGCTATCCAACCAACATTGCAACAACGAACATACTAACCCAAAATCCATAGATCCCTTTATGTGTTTGGTGTTTTCCTTTTTTGGGCAACCCCTTCCTTTCATTTCTTTTTCCTTTTCTTCACATGATGGAGCCTTACTCAGAAACATATGACTTGGCTATGTAGGGGATTTCCAAGTTTGCTCCCATGTCTTCTTTCTTATTTTTTATTTTTATTTCCTTTTCTTGGTTCTTAGTGCAACCTTCTTACTTCATACGATGTGTTTGTCACTTTGTGGATGAAATGGGATGTAGTTTCCTTCATGAGCGTGATCTATCTTAGCATATTGCATTCCTCTTAGTGGCTTGATGCGACACACTGCATCTGCTAGGTTGTGAATTTTCTATTCTTTGATTGGTCCTCTCTTGGAGACATTAGACACAATGTTCCCTAAGCTAAGACCTCGCATGAACTAAGCAAGACTCCTTTGAACATCTTTTGCAAGTTTCATTTTTCATTTTTTATATGGTCACCTTGCATAACACAACTTGCATTCTTGTGGTTCCATTGCATTTGTTCATGAGCTCCAAGCATACAAAGTTTTTCTTGTCTCATGAAGCTCGAAATGCCATTTTATTTTGTGGCGCCTTATTAAAGTTATTAGGAGGTATAACTTTGGTATGGTTGAATGGGAAGCCCATTTCGAGGCATGACTTTCCCCATAGCCACTTGTGTGTGTGAGAGTGCATACCAACTGTGAGTGTATGTTTCTCACCTTTTAGGCATTCTCACCCAGCGGAAAACCTTGAGTTTCATCACCTCAGAGTGAGTATACATTTATTTTTCTAGATAAATAGTCTAGATTTGATCCACATCAGGATGGACAAATGACTGAAGCTTGATCTGAATCTCTCTTTTCCTTCTCCTTCTCTCTCTTTCATTCTTTTTCATCATTTTCATGTGTGTTCCTTTGTGCTAATGTTTGGTTTTCCATGGGATCTTGATCATCCCTCTTGATTGTTGTTGTCTCATCTTTCCAAAATGTGTGCATTTGGATCCCTCTTGATATGCATGTTGGGCTACTTTAGAGTGAGTTTGAAGCAAGTTCATCCTCTCACTAAAGTGGGGGCTAAATGTGTCAAAAAAAATGTATCTTTGGACATTTTTATGCTCATTTGAGTCTTTCTTATGGATTTTGGCCTAGTTTTGCCTAGATTTAATGTTTTAATGTGGTAAACATATTCACATTAAGTCTTGGACCCTTGTGAATCAATAAGAATTCTATGATGTCTTGTAAAAGTGTTGTGAAGTGTTGTAACCGACTTTCACACTTTTCTAGGACCCTTTTATTACAATTCACCTAAATAACCTCTTTTTATCACTTACCAAGCCTTATTTCAAAGTGTTGTAAAGAGTTGTAACAAACTTTGATGCTTTTCTAGGCTTTTCATCAATAATTTGATCCTTTATTTTGTTTAAATGACCCCTTAATGCACTTTCTAGCCCTACTTAAGTGTGTTTCAAAGAAGCATCCCATTAAACATCATTAAATATACTTTAACTCTCGAAACGCATTAAAACTTCCCTGGTGGGACCAAGTGCCGACTTAGTCCCACTGGGAACAAAAATCAAAATTATTTCAAAATTCTGGTGGGATATTATTCTCTTAACCTTAAGGTCGGCCTATGATGTTGTATTTTTGTGAAATTTTGTATAATCAAGTATAAATAGAGGGTTTTCCTCTCATTTTCACCCCAATACATTAATTCACATACATACATTCATTCACTCATTCACTTAATCATTCTCAAGCATTTTAGGCATAATCAAGTCTACATTGGAGCATCTACATGGATATCTTCAAATTTCTACATCAAGGGTTCGGTGAGTTGTAGCATTGCATGTTGTTCATTCATCATTCTCTTTCTATTTCATTTCATTTTCAAGGGTTTGATTACCAAATCAAGGTTTGACCAAGGAAAACCTCTATTCACTAACCCTTAACCCTTTCCCCCCTCTTTTCATGTGTGTTTTGGAGGTCTTGTATGCAGATTTTTCAAAGAGAAAGGTGTTAAAAGGTGTCATCATTTCATAAAAGTCATTGAAAGTCAACAAATCCCTAAGAGAAGCTTGGAGACCATCTACAGACCAAATTTTGCAGATTCAGATCTAGACACCTGTCAGGAACCAAAGTGTAGACCGAGAGCTACATATTGCATCTTCGAAATCCCTGAAAGTTGAAAGTGGACTAAGTTTCCATCAGTGGCAGATTAGTCCCACTGTTAGGCCTGAAAAATGTTTCTGTATTTCTAGATACCCTTTTGGCTGAAACTTGTTTTGGTAGAATCTCCTTGAAACATGACTAAGTCGCCCAGCTTGGCGTAAGTGTCCCAGTTGGCTTCAACAACAAATTCTACAGGATTCTAGAGCCTCTCTGCATCACATTCCCATTTCCAGGTGCACCTCTCCAATCTCTTTCATTTATGTTATTATTTTTTTGCACTCTTAGGTCATTTTGCATACAACATTATGTTTTCAAACAATTTACATTTCATTGGTTTTCCATTAATAATCAACATCTTTTATCAGTTTATTGCATTTAGGACATTACATTTAGGAATATTTCATTCATACTTGCATTAGTCTTGAGTGGGGACATTGCACATTTTGGCCTACCTCTCTCCTTTTAGGTGAAAAACCCTGGAAGTGTTAGGGAGTGTTGTGGTTCCAAAATCTTTGTCCATAGTTACTTGGATGGTCTTTTGGTTGAATCATGGTTTCATCAAGATAGGAGGCTCAATTGTGGGTTGAGGTATATTACTAAGGGATAACTCTGCTATGCACTTTGCCTTAAACTTTTGATAGGATTTGAAAAATAAGTCCTCAAAAGGCCTAATGGGTTTCATAGATTCAATCCAAAATAAATCCAATTATAAATTCTGACGAGAAGACACAAGATTAAAGCCACTATGGTGCATAGTAAAGATCTCATTTCCAAATGGAGACTTTAAGCATTTATGTACTACCGATGGGATGAATTTCATGGAGAAAATCCATGAGTAGCCTAACTTCACATGAAATTTGTTTGACAATGGGATGATAGAAAATGAGACATTTAATATTTTTGGTCCAACTTTTAAAGGAAGAGTTATCGAACCTATCATAGGGCAAGAAAAACCATTATGAATTTTGATCCATGCTTTCAATTTTTCATAAGTATCTTGATAAAGATCATGTACAAACAAGAATTCTTCAGTGATCACATTCTCTACATAAACGAGTTCAATTAATATATCATGAGTAGGCTTGTTATTCATTCTTCCAACTATGTAAAGAGGATCATCAGGTGCATGTTTAATTATGTCATGTCATGAGAAAGCAACGTTAAGGGGAATTTTGATTAGGCCCTTACGAGGTTGAACTTCAATGGTTCCAATCATAGTATTTTTAGCACTTTCCTCGTTGTATTTTATATTTTCATCATCTATGTCAACATTCATCACATCATTCTTAGTTTCACTAGCTTTGAGAAAGGAGATGTTATGATTTGGCATAGTATTAGTAAATATTTGTAAGTTCTAGTTAGGTGGATCTATAGAAATAGTACCTTGATCATTAACACCTCCAATTTCAATGTGATTAGAATCAAAGAGGTCTTGTATAATATGTTTAAGACAGTTACAATGTTCCGTATCATC
The DNA here is from genome assembly GCA_007258455.2 of Sequoia sempervirens. Classification (NCBI taxonomy): domain Eukaryota; kingdom Viridiplantae; phylum Streptophyta; class Pinopsida; order Cupressales; family Cupressaceae; genus Sequoia; species Sequoia sempervirens. The sequence continues at coordinate 93,282,344 of VDFB02168118.1, forward strand.
TCCATTTTGGTGATGAAAATATAAAATATGCATTTTTTCTATAGTTTTGAGGTAAAGGCTTAGTAGGATCATGAGCTCTAACATGAGGTAAGGAAATTAAGTTCTTGTGTAAGAGCTACAACATGGTGTTATGAAGGGTATCAGGTAAAGGGGTAAATTGTCTATTTCTATCTCCAAATGTGTATGGATTTTCATCTTTATAGTAGCCAATTGGTTGTCAACATGTTGAGTTGTTTGAGGGGGATTAAGTTTTAAAAATCCCTTATTTTTTTATTGAATGGTTGATATTTGGTGTGAGGTGTTGATTTAGATTTTTCATGATGGCTAGAGGGAGTTTTCATTTCACGACTACTAACCAAATTTTGGTAATCACAAAGGGTAGTAAAAAACTATGTGAAGGAGGGAAATTTCATCATCCCAATCCTATCTTGAAGTTTATTTTTCAAATTCTCAATGAACATTTGTTCAAGATCAATATCGATAATCTTAAAGTTGGTTTATGAATAAATTTGATAACAGGTGATAAAGTCGGTGACATTTTCATCATATTTTTGATTACATCTAATTGAGTCTGCTAAGGTCATCTTAGGACCCATGTGTAGTTGGAAATGGTTAAGGAAGGAATCAATAAGTTCATTAAATGAATGGATTGAGTTATTCGGTAAGGAACAAAACCATTCCAAGGTAGTGTCTTTCAAGGATCTAGGGAAGAGCTTAGCTGAGATTTTATCCTGAAAATGAGGTCACTACATAAGGTTGTGTATGTGGAAACATGGCTAACATGATCTCCTTTACCACCATATTTCTCAAATATAGGAATCTCTATACCTTGTGGCATTTTCGTTCTCAATATCTCCAAGGATAAGGGGTTTCTTTTAACATATTGTGAAGGTTGGCCATTTTGATTTTGATTTAATGTAGCAATTTATTGTTGGAGGGATGAAACAATTTTGTAATATTTGGTTAAGGATGAGATCATTTTTTGTGTTGTGAGATGGAGGTGAATAAGGTGAAGGTGTATATGTGTTCAGAGGAAAAGTGAATTGTAAATTTGTGAGGGGAGATGGTTGAGGAGATATGAGATTTGAATGCATAAAGCTAGAGGGATTCCTAGTGGAAATACTTGAGGAAGTATTGAAATTACTAATAGATTGTGGGTAAGTGCAAAAATATGGGGGGAAAAAAGTGGCCAATTTACTTTTCATCCTGAAATAGTGAAAACACAAGCACGTTATAGTAAAATGCGCTCGCATTATGGGTTGGAAGTGACCAAGTCAAGGATCAGTCATTACCAAGCCATAATGTTAGCACGTTATAATACACTCACGTTATAATGTGCTCACATTATGGTTTAAATTTCCAAAAACACGTGCATTTTTAGTTCAAAAAATGTGTATTTTTTGAAATAAAAAAAACATTTCCAAAACACGAGCGCGTTAAAATGCCTTTACATTTTGGTCAACTTTGAAATTTTTTTCTTCTCTTTTTCTTATCTCTTTCTTCTTGTTATCTTTCAGGGAAACTATATACATGAAATGAAAATTTAAGTTATATTTCATATATATAGTTTAAGTTGACATTTACATATGTACATTTACTTTCTTATACTTTAGTTATATTTCATGTATATAGTTTTAGGATGTTTGAGAGTGGTTTTAGATCTCTAGGAGTTATAATTCAAATTCTATTTTTTTTTAAGATCTTACGATTTTTTAGAAAACCAAATTTTAGTAATCAACATGTCAAATTTAAGTAAGCAACAAGTTGTATCATCTTTCTCGCTCTATATCACTCATTTTTTATACCTTATGCTCTAGACCTCTCTCATACGGTCTCTCCTTCCCTCTATACTTGTATCTATATCACCTCTCTCTCTCTCCCTCCATCCCTTCCTCTATTCCTCCTTCCCTCCTTCCCTCTCTAATTTTCTCTTTCTCACCCTCTTTATCTCCCCTCTCTCTCTTCCTCCCACCGACCTTCCCTCTCTACTTCACTCTATCTAACCTATCCCTCTACCTCTCTCTCTGAATCTCTCCACCTTCCTTCTTCCCTCTCTCTCTTCATGTATCCCACCCACCTTCCCTCTCTACTTCTCTTTATCTAACCTATCCCTCTTTGCCTATCTCTCACCCTCCCTTCTCTCTCTCTCTTAATCTCTCCTCCTTCCTTCTTCCCCCCTCTCTCTCATTCTCTCTATCACACTTCTCTCTCCCTCTATCCCTCCCTCCTTCCCTTTCTACTTCTCTCTTTCTCTCTCTATCCATCTCTCTCTATCTCACCTCTCTCCCCCTCCCCACTTCTCCCTCTCTCTCTCTACTTCTCCCTCCCTACTCTCCCTCTTTATCTCTCCTTCCCTATATACCTCTGTCTCTGTATCTCTCTCTCTCTATCTATGTCTCTGTCTCCATCTCCCTCTCAATCTCCCAAGATTCCTCCTTTACTTTGTGTTTCTCTCCCATACACTCTCTCCATCCCTCCCACATCTTGATCTCTAACTCTATCCTTCCCTCTCTACTCTCTATCTCATCATTCTCTCTCCCTCCATCTCTCTCTCTCTCTACTTCTTCTTTATCTCTTATTCGATGTATACTTCTCTATCTCTCTCTCCATATCTCCCTCTCCCTCCCTCCTTCCATTTATCTCCCTCTCTCTATTAATCTCCCTATTGGAAACTCAAGGGAAGACAACTGAGAGGGGGTGGGTGAATCAGTTGTCACCGAATTTCAAACTTATTCAACTTATTATCTTTATTATTAGATCTGATCATTAATCATAAAAGCATAAATGAAAAACACATTAGAAGCACACATAACACCAATATTTTTTACGTGGAAACCCTATTAGGGGAAAAACCACAGTGGAGGTCAGTCCACGAGATTATACCCTTTTAAAAGTATAAGAAAATATGAATGGGGAATGCACATGCATTTAGGCACACTACTTAGAGCTCACTACTCAATTACAAAGGAAGACACATTGTCTTACAAAAAGGTTCTAATTAAATCAATTATACTTTGAACTGAGAAAATAGCATCTGCTAATGCCTAGTTATAGTTCCAGTTAAGCTCATGAACACTTTTTTACTCTTCTTCACTCTTCTTCACTCTTTTGCACTACCTTCAAATGATCTGAACAATATTCACACATAAGACTGATACACTTTGCATCCTCACACTAATCCACACTTTGAAATGATAAAAAAATCTCTCTTATATATCTGCAACAAGAGATTATATCGCTATAAGTTGGCTTCAACAAAATAACAAGAAAGAATATAAACAGTCAGCTCAGATCAATATAAATTATTCATGCGAATCAACCAAGGTTAGCGACAACATAGTAAAGATTGAAAAAAACAACCTCAAACATGAACCACTTGATTTAATTACTCCTTGAAGATCCACAACATGCTTCAACACCTTGTCGGCCAAGAACATGAAAAACATGAACACGCAAGAGAAAATCTCAGATCACGAGCACATCGATCAATGCGGACATGCAACACAGATATAGCAAAAAATAGAAACATCCAAAAACATCATGAAACACCAGCAAGGCATCCACAACAACTGAACTAACTGAAATCACATGATCTTCATTCAAGAACACAAACTGAAGTAACATAAAAACTGTTAGAATACAAATCTTCATAATTTGATCAAATCTTCACGCGGATCTTTGAAACTTGATGTGGATAAACTAGATATACTTAGCAAGAAACCCATTAGTCCACAACCTCAGAACAACAATTTATTGAACACACCGATAGAAAGAACTTTGCTTCACATTGACAACCTGCAACACTTCTTATTACAATTTTCTCAATATCCTCAACATATAGAGCTTATAATGCAACAATGCTAATATTGTTGACATCAATGACAACCACATATTAGCAACACACCACAACATCCAACAATCTCCCCCTTGGCAACACATGATTTGAAAAATACCATCAACATAACAACACTTACTCCTCCTTAGGTTCAAACTCTTCTTTCCTCAACTCTTCTCCATGATCTTCTCCCCACAAGGATCTCTTCCCCAAATAATCACTAATTGTTCACATTAATCTTCTCCCCCTTTGAAATCAATGTACCTGAACATATGACTACTCTCCCTAAGTAGCAGCCACCATATCATCAATTTGGATCAGAATTTGATCATGAAATGCACATATTGATGCAAATTAATGCATCCTAGTTCTGATTAGGAGGGGTAATTACCCCTAACTTCCCTCTGATATATTACTCAAAAGTATCCTTAGGCAATGGATTTGTAAATATGTCTGCAATCTATTCCTTAGTAGGTACATACTCCAATCTAACTTCCTTTTCACTAACTTTCTCTCTCAAAAAGTGAAACTTGATAGATATATGCTTAGTCTTGGAATGCAACACTGGATTCTTAGAAATTTTGGTAACACTTGATTTATCAAAGAATATAACAATAGGCTCATCATACACAACTCTGATATCCTTCAACATTTGTTTCATCCAAAAAAATTGAGTACAATTATTAGCAACAACAATGTATTCTGCCTCTGCAATAGATAAAGAAATAGCATTTTGCTTTTTTCTTAACCATGAAATCAACTTCTTTCCCAAGAAAAATGCTCCACCACTAGTACTCTTCCTATCATTCACATCTCCTGCCTAATCATCATCAGTAGAGGCATTCAAAGTAAGATCATCATCTTTAGGATACCATAGACCAAAATCAACTATCCCCTTCAAGTATCTGAAAATTCTCTTCACAGGAGTCACATGAGATTCTTTAGGATCAATTGAAATCTAGCAACAATGTATACAAAATTCATTATATCAAGCCTTGTTTGAGTCAAATAAAGTAATACACCAATCATTGATTTGTATCTAGTTTGATTTTTCTTCGGAGAATCATCATCAGTTTTCAACTTGCATTTGGTCACCATGGGTGTACCAACTAGCTTTGAATCTACCATACCAAATTTCTTCAGCAATTCCTTCACATACTTGGACTAAAATATAAAAATTCCTTTATCTAACTAAGTAATTTGCAATCACAAGAAAAAATTCATCTCTCCAATCACTAACATCTTAAATTCATTCTCCATCTCATTAGCAAACTTCATACACAAGCTATCATCTCCTCCAACTATGATATCATCAACAAAAACTTCCACAATCAAATATTGATCATCATTCTTGAAATATAGATTACTATCAGTAGTACCTTTGTTAAATCCAAGTTTCACCAAGTACTTATCTAATCTGGAATACCAAACTCTAGGGGCTTGTTTGAGTCCATACAATGCTTTCTTCAACTGACAAACCATATCTCCCTGATCAATCAATTGAAATCCATCAGGTTGTTCAACATACACCTCTTCTTCCAACTCACCATTTAGAAAAGCAGACTTGACATCCCTTTGATAAAATTTGTAGTCTTTGTAAGAAGCATAAGCAAGAAACAATCTCACAGCTTCAATTCTAGCAAGAGGGGCAAAGGTTTCTGCAAAATCAGTACCTTCCATCTGTGAATATCCCTTACATACTAGTCTTGCTTTGTTTCTAACCACTTCACCTTGTTCATTCAGTTTGTTTCTAAGGACCCATTTAGTTCCAATTACATTCTCATCCTTAGGTCTGGGAACAAGAATCCCTGTATCATTCTTTTCAATTTGTTGTAGTTCCTCTTTCATTGCTTCAACCCAATGTTCATCTTTGCATGCTTTATTCACATTAGTAGGCTCAGTCTTTAAAATCAAACAATATTCTTCTACAATCTTTCTCCTAGTCTGGACACCTTTTTTCTTATCACCTATGATCTGATTCTCTGAATGATTCAATCTTACATACCTCAGAGTCTTCTTAGAATGTTCTTCAACTTCAGGATCTTCTGATCTCTTTTCTATTCTTCCATCAGTTTCTCCTTCTTCTTGATCTCCTTGATTTACCAGAATTATTTGCACTTGAATTGAAGTTTGACCTTTGTTTGTACTGACATTTTGATCATTAGAATCATATCCACAGGTTCTGGATAGTCCAGCTATGTCTTCATTAACCTTAACATTTTCGCTTTCAACCATTTTATTCAATCTCTTATTGTAACACTAGTAGGCCTTGCTATTAGTAGCATAACCTAGAAAAATTCCTTCATCACTCCTAGCATCAAACTTTCCAATATCTTCATCTCTTTTGATATAACACTTGCTTCCAAAAATCTTGAAATATCTAACAGTAGGTTTTTGACCAGTCCATAGCTCAAAAGGATTCTTACCAGTATCACCTTTGATTTGTACCTGGTTAAGTGTGTACACGACAGTAATCATAGCTTCTCTCTAGTAGATATGAGGTACATTTCCTTCCAACATCATGGTTCTAGCAGATAATTGTCTCTTTATTCCATGCTCTTCACAAAAAGAATTAAACTCACCGGAAGTGAATTCACCACCTCTGTTTGATCTCAAACACTTAATCTTTAGACCTGTTTCTATCTCAACTCTAGCCTTAAAGATCTTAAACCTTTCCAGAGCTTCATAGTTTTCCCTTAAGAAAGTAGCCCACATCATCCTTGAATAATCATCAATCAACAACATGAAGTATGTGTAACCTTGTCAACTTCTAGTTCTAGTAGGACCACAGAAATCAGTATGCACAAGATACAACAATCCATTTGGATTTTGTTGTTTACTCCGAAATGAAATTCTTGTTTTCTTTCCTAACTATCATTCTTTACATTTGGAATTAGTAGGTTTCATCAGCTTAGGAAGATCTCTCACATCCTTAGTTGAACTTATCTTGACAATATTATCAAAGTTAACATGACACATTCTCCTATTCCACATCCAACTTTCATCAATTTGATAAATAAAAAAAAAATTACTAGCAGCACTCAGGTGGAAATATTATCTTTTATTTTTGTACCTAATGCAATCATATTTCTAGAATTTCCCAATATTTTTCACTTACCATCCATGAACTAAAGATTGTATCCCTTATCAACCATTTGTCCAACACTTAAAAGATTATGCTTCAAACCTTCAACATACAAGACATCATCAGTATTATGCTTACCATCAAGAGAAATGCATCCTCTTCCACAGATCACACCAGCTGTATTATCACCAAATCTCACAACACCACCGTCATACTTTTCCAAATTCACAAACTTACTTTTATCCCCTATCATATGATGAGAACAACCATTGTCAATTACCCATTCATATTTCTCTTCAACTCAAGCAGCTAGGGATTTCTCCACATTTGTACAACTAGCAGATTCAGTAGACACATGATTATTTTCCTTTATAGCAATAAACACAAATTCATCTTCACTTGCATTTCCTTTTTCAGATTCATCATCTATCACACCTTCATCAACAACATAGTAACACTTCTTTTGAAATTTAGGCTTATTAAATATTTGCTTGGAAAATCTCTCAGGAAACCTTGATGCAAAATGACCTATGTTATTGCAAGAGAAACATTTAATAGGAAACTTTCCTTTATACTTACCTTGTCCTCTGGCTTCTCTTTTCACAATCAATGCTTCAAGTTCTTCAAGCTCTCTTCTTCATCAAGTTGTTTCATTTCATCCTCATACTTGAATTTCTTTCTTGATGAAATTTCACCCAGATCATATCTCTGTCTATCTCTTCTAGAAGTAGTAGCCTTGAATCCAGATTCAACCTTAGGAAGGGAATCACCAAATTCACTCAACTCAAAAGCAGTAAGCTTACCAATCAACATATCTCTGGTAACATTTGTCACATTTCAGAACTCTTTAATAGCACTAGCCTTAAATTTGTAGGAATCAGGAAAGGATCTAAGCACTTTAGCAACAATCTCTAATTTTTCTATCTATCCACCAACACATTTGATACCACACACAAGTTCATTCACTCTTTGCATGAAAGTAGTAATATTTTCATCATCACTCATTTTCAACTTTTCATATTTCCCTTTTAGACTTTGTAGCTTAGCAATTTTCACATTAGCATCACCTTCATATAAGGTCTCCAACTTTTTCTAGATCTCATAAGCAGTCTTCAGATCCATCACATTTGTCATCTCAGTATCAATCAAAGCACTCAACAAAGCTTCCTCAGCCCATATATTATACTCAGCATAAGTACTATTCGGTGGAATAACATATCTATTACTTGTAATGCTCCAATAGGGTTCACCAATGCATCTTAGATGGCACTCCATTCGATTCTTCCACAAGGAATAATTTTTTCTATCAAATCTAGGACTATCCTTCTTATAAGTCACCATCTCAGATCACCTCAACTTGTTAAACTTCTTCGAAGGAACCACAAACTTTGATACCAATTGTTGGTAACTCAAGGGAAGACAACTGAGAGGGGCGTGAATCAGTTGTCACCAAATTTCAAACTTATTCAACTTATTAACCTTATTCTCAGATATGATCATTAATCATAAAAGCATAAATGAACAACACATCATAAGCACACATAACACCAAGATTTTTTATGTGGAAACCTTGTTAGGGGAAAAACCACGGTGGAGGTTAGTCCACAAGATTATACCTTGTTAAAAGTATAAGAAAATATGAATGGTGAATGCACATGCATTCATGTACACTACCTAGAGCTCACTACTCAATTACAAATGAAGACACATTGTCTTACATAAAGGTTATGATTAAATCCATCAGACTTTGAACTGATAAAATAACATCTGCTAATGCCTGGTTACAGTTTCAGTTAAGCTCATGAACACTTCTTTACTCTTCTTCACTCTTCTGTACTGCCTTCAAATGATCTGAACAATATTTGCACATAGGAATTATACACTTTGCATCCTCACACTAATCCACACTTCCAAATGATAAACCAATCACTCTTATATATCCACAACAAGAGATTACATCGCTATAAATCAGCCTCAACAAAATAGAAAGAAATAATATAAATAGTCGGCTCAGATCAATATAAATTATTCATGTGAATCAACCAAGGTCAGCCAAAACATAGTAAAGACCAAAAACAACATCCTCAAACATGAACCACTTCATTTAATTACTCCTTGAAGATCCACAACACGCTTCAACACCTTGTCGGCCAAGAACATGAAAAACATGAACACGCAAGAGAAAATATCGGATCACGAGCACAACGATCGATGTGGACATGCAACATAGATAGAGCACAAACTAGAAAAATCCAAAAACATCATGAAACACTAGAGAGGCATCCACAACAACTGAACTAACTAAAATCACATTATCTTCATTCAGGAACACAAACTAAAGTAACATAAAAATGCTTAGAATATAAGTCTTCATAACTTGATCAAATCTTCATGTGAATATCTAAAACTTGAGGTGGATAAACTAGATATACTTAGCAAGAAAAAAATTAGTCCGCAATCTCAGAACAATAATTTGCTGAACAAACCAACAGAAAGAACTTCGCTTCACATTGACAACCTGCAACACTTCTTATAAAAAAAATTCTCAATATCCTCGACATATACAACTTATAATGCTACAATGCTAATAGTGTTGACATTAATGACAACCACATATCAGCAACACACCACAACATAAAACACTCCCCACCTTCCTCCTCTCTCTCTCCTTCCCTATATACTTCTCTCTATCTCACCAATAGCTCTGACTCCCTCCCTCCTTACCTATTTAATTCTCTCTCTATATATATCACCTATCTCTTCCTTCCTCCCACCCACCTTCCCTCTCTATCAAACCTATCCGTCTCTACCTCACTCTATCTCCCCCTCCTCTCTCTTAATCTCTCCACATTCCTCCTTCCCCCCTCTCTCCATCTCTCATTCTCTCAATCTCACTTCCCTCCCTCCTCTCTCTATATCTATTTGTCTAATTCTCCCTACCTCCTCCCCCTTCTATATCTCTCCTTCCCTACATATACTTATCTCTATCTCTTTCTCTCAATCTCTATGTCTCCCTCCCTCCTTCCCTCTCTCCCCCTCTCTCTCAATATCCTAACTGTCCTCCTCTCTCTCTCTCTCCATCTTTCTCTCACTCTCCTCTTTCCTCTCTACTCTTTATCTCACCCTTCTAACTGTCTACTTCTACCTCACTATATCTCCTTCCCTATATACTTCTCTCTATATCCCTCTCCCCATCTCCACCTCTCCCTCCCTCCTCCCCTCTTCCCTCTCTCTCCCTCTCTTCAATCTCCCCGCCTTCCTCCTCTCTCTCTCCTATCTTTCTCTCTCACTCTCTCCTTCCCTCTCTACTCTCTATCAAGTGTCGTTCTCCCTCCCTCCCCCTCCTCTCTCTATCTCATCTCTCTCTCTCTCTCTCTCTCTCTCTTCCTCCCTCCTTCCCTCTCTAATATTATCTATTTACCCATTTCCCTCCCTTCCTTTCTCCCACCCACCTTCCCTCTCTACTTCTCTCTATCTAACCTATCCCTATCTATGTCTCTCTCTCCCCCTCCCTCTTTCTCTCTATCTCTCTCTATCTCTCCACCTTCCTGCTTTTCTCTTTACTTCTCTCTCTATGACCTCTCTATCTCTCTCTCCTTCCCTCTTTACATCCCCCTATCTCTCTCTCCATCTCACCCTCTCTCCTAATCTCCCAAATCCTATATCGAATATCATAAATCCAAATCCTTATACCCTAAACCCTACACCCTCGAAACTCATCCCTATAGGTCCTCAACCTTATAACCTATACCTTGAACTGTTGGACTCAGGGAACACTAAGATGGGGGCATGAATTAGTGTTCAACAAAATTTAAACTTTAATTCTGATCATAAACCATTTGTAGAACATAAACAAAAATAAAGATGCAAGCACATGAACAAGATAATCAAAACACCATAACACCAATATTTTTACATGGAAACCCTATTAGGGGAAAAACCACGGTGGAGATTAATCCATATTTTATACTCTATTAAAAGTATGAAGAAAAGGGAATGCACACGCATTTAGGCATACTGCCTAGAGCTCACTACTTAAGAGAAATAAGGATCACTGCCTTACAAGAGAAAGAAGGCTCATTTCCTTACAAAAGTTTGGATTACAAAAAGGAGTTGAACTGAGAAGATAGCATTTGCAAATTATTGATTATAGTTCCAGTTAGGCACATTAATTATATTCTCGATGTTTTGTCCAATTCTACACTTCTACTTTGCTTTACACAAACTCTTCTTCTGCATAAACAAAATTTTCTCAACAAATCTTCTGATATTCACTCACATACATCTGCTCTTCTCCTTTTTCACACAGACACTTTGTACTCTACTTATGCACAAATCAAGATGATTTACCTGATCTCATATATATATCCACTACAAAGATTTAAGTACTTCAAGTTAGCTTCAGCAAAATATGAAATATTCTTCACATGTCGGCTCAAATCATGACCAATCTTTGATGCACACCCACACAAATTAGCTAGACTATAGCTACGACTCAAAAAAAAAAATTCAACACAAGAAACAATTAATCAATTACTCCTTATACATCTGCGACATGCGACATTCACTAGGTCGGCCACAATGAGGAAATAAACAGAAAAACATCCTACCAGATCTCCAAGCTCATACACCGATTAATGTAACATCACAAAACTTACCAATAAGGTAACATATATACTTAAAAAACTATCCTGGGGATCCACAACACAAAATGATGATCTAGTGAAGCATACAGATCGACAAACTAACCGACACCCTATTCTTTCTGCTTTATGTTGGTAGAACACTGTTCTCTACTTTTCCTACCGGTATGAATAAATTCTAATCTGTGGACTGGGATAATTACTTCAGTTTCCATCAATTACAACACTAGAATCCATATTCCAGCAATATCCCCAAGCCATATTTCAACAATCTCCTCCTTTGGAATTGATGGCAACACTTAGTGAAAAATAATTGTCAAAACCAGAGATACACTGCCAAAATTTCAAAACTTTCAAAACACAACTTTCTTTCAAAACACTACTCCCCCTTAAAATGTCAAGGAATTTTTCACAACACTCTCTCCCCCTTTGAAATCAATGAAAAAGTTTCATTTCTTTCTCTCTCCCCCTTTTCGAATTAGAAATAGGATAAAAATTTGAAGAACTACAATTGCTGCACAAGTAAGAAAATGATTTTATACTTATCTTTGATTTCTAGAAGAAATTTCTTCCAAGCATCTACTGCAATCCCAATGATTATGATCAAGCTATTGTTTTCTAATGTCAAGTTGATGATCTAGATGAGGGATTCGAGAATTGTAATTGCTTCTTCTAACTTCTCTCCTTTCCATAGAACCTCAATTAGCTGCTCCAATCTGCATTCAATTAAATCCTTCACTTTCCAGAAAGTGTACATAAGAGTGTTTCTGGAAAAGTGAACTTTTGCATGCTAAGTTTGCAACTCCTGAATCCTTTTCTTGATTGCACCATCCTGGTCCTGAACCATGTTATAATCTTGACCAATTGTTTTCAACTCACTTTCAATCTACTCCAGCTTGTCCATGTATCTCCCAATAATATGAGGCCAACAAAGACAATAATTATAGATGTTATTTGTTGATTTAATGCATTGCCTCAACACATTCATCTTCTGTCTCAATTTGGTAAGGGGTAGCCTGAACTGCTCCTTCAAATGTAGAATTATTTCTTCCTCTTTCCTATCCTGAGGCTTAGAGGCCATAGCCTCCCTGATACATTCAATAATTTCTTCTGGAAGCACATTCCAGGGGGTGATCCCATAATAGTGGTTTATAATTTTTGGCCAAACCGACCCCATTTTTTTTATAACTAAATCTTCACTTTTGGGCACCTATAAGCAGCTAAACCATGAGGAATTTGAAGATGATGATGTAAACTAGAGTTTCATGAAATTTTGTATATAGATTCTAAATATATTTTTTCAAAATTTTGGAATCAGATTGCACTTCTTTTTCCATCTCCCGAAAACTAGTTTTTTTCAGAAAACAACATTTTAAAAAGTGACACACCGTATAACACATAACTTTTTTTCCATGAAGGATAAAATTCTAATTCTTTCAAATTTAGATTTGCAACTCTGATATCTAGTGCTTCCACTTGGTTAGATAGTTTTCATTGAATATTTTTTCTTTAATCAAGTTTCTAATTCAAACCAATTATAATTCGGACATAAGCAGCATCATATAATCGAACTTTTTTTGTATGTATCAAAATTCAATTTTTTAATTTTTGGATAAAGGACTTTAATATCTAGTGTACTAATATATATTTTTAATAATCTTCTATTTTTCTACATGTAGAATAGAGAGCTTGATTTTCGGTGAAAACCTACATTCAGAAATAAAAATAAATATAATAATCAAATTAAATTTATTTAAAATTATACTTTTTGGGAAGCTTATAATAAGGACTACATAATTGCAAAATAAATTTTAAATGAATTCATTTGATCCCCAAAAGGTAAATCAAAAGTGGTTTTTATCAGCATTTTGATAGGTATAAAGGAGACTCTGTTATAGGTATGGTTTAAAACTAGCGGGGTTCTATCCAAGGGGGTTTGATTAAGGTAGTTTGATCAAACCCTCTTCAATTGGAATCTTTAAATGGAACTTTCAAGGCTTAAATCATTATATTTTCTAAAAATATGTGATTTCAACAAAAATCAGTTCCTAAATTGTAAACCACTATTGTGGCAGCATTCTGCAAACTTTCCAATCCAATGTTGTTATGCACAAAGTAACTTCCTAGAGTTCTCTCAATCAGGTCCTGCTCATATGAGGGTCCATCTAACCATATTTTAACAATCTTCTGCATTCCATATTCCTCCTGAACAATCTCTAATAGCGTTGTTTTGAATAAAGCACCTTCTTCATCCCTTCCTTATGCTATTATTACATCTAGTTCAACTTATTCCAGTTCATCTCTCTGAGTGTACTCATTAGAATCTTCATCTAGTAAATCCACAATTATCTATCTTTTTCCTTTTCCTTCAGATTCTAGAGACTTGTGTGCCGGTGGAGTGTCATCGTCAAACTCTAGAGCCATTTTCTCCTTCCTCTCCATCTTATCAGAAGATGATCCAACTTCAAGTGCTTTTACCAGAATGGAAATGCTAACTACTCCATACTCTCCCAAAAATTCACTAAAGACATTTGCATATTCTTGCTTACAATTTTCTAGAGTATTAGAATGTTCAAAAAATTGCTTACAAACCGGTTCATTTTCCTTCCATACCACATTATCATTCTGAGGCAAGCAATTTGGAAAATACATCATGATACATATGACCAAAGTACCAAACCTGAAGGGGTAGTCTATATCCTTTGTTAATTGCACATTCTCCATCAATTGTTCTTTTAGCAAACTCCACAGGTGGAAGTCTTGGTCCTCCATTATCATTTTATGAGATATGTAAACTGCGCCTGCCGAGATTACGCCTTCCCTGTTTCTGAAGAAAATTTTGTATGAAATTTGATGTGCCATGTACCTTGTTATTAGATTTTTAATTGTTGAAATTATCAGAGCCCTTTGATCTCTTGTTACTCCGATTAGGGTTTCAACTTCAATGTTCCAAATTTACTTCTTTTTCAGAATATCCCTGACATTGCATAATCTAGTTAAATTTCTGATCACCTCTTTTGAAATGAGATAGAGTTTATCTAGAGTGAGAGTGTCCTCATTCAATCCTTTTAAGATAAACCTAACAACTTGCACGTTGACAAAATAAGGAAACTCATTCCAAATGTCCAAACTTTTATGTTTCGCATCTTCAAGCCACTTCAATTCATCGGCCAACAACATATTTCTTACATCTTTGATCTTCCTACTATTATATTCATCCAAATTCACAATTCCTTTGATTTGCTTCATTTTTCTTTCTATACCGAACAAGTTTTTCGTCTGAGCACAAAACTAGGAATTCAACAAGGGATCATAAATACTGGATGAATTCACTGCCAAATTTACTTGACTCCTTTGAAATTATGTTGCAGAGGTTCTCCTTTTATTCTCCTTCAATGCAAGGTGACAAATGGGGGTTCCAAATAACCTTTTATAACTTCGTGCACCTAACCTTTTTTTGCCACATTAAATGTGTTTCCCTAGGAGTTCTGGTTACCTTGTTTTCTTAGACAACAAGAGAAGAATTCATCTGCAGACCTTCTAGATCTTGAATTCCTGCACAAATTATCATGGAAACATTTGAAGATTGATGGCACAACTACTAAAAATTTCTTGCATTATGGTGCCAACTACAGACAGGGGGACAAGGGATTTTTCTTGAAAGACTCCCCCTAGGCTAATGTCCTGAGGTCAATTTCTGGAGGAATTACCAAAGATTACTTCTGGTACGGGCTTATTTCCTTCATTAGATTCACTCTTCTTTACCCACATTTTCTTCATCTTATCTCTTATCTCTTCCATAGTCACTTTTCCTTTTCCTTTGTCATATTTTTGTGAAATTCTTCCTTTGTATACTGGACCTCTTCTATCCATGTTTATGTTCCTACAGAATCTTGCAATGTGACCAAATCTATTGCAATTGTAACACACCAGATTTCTTTGTCTAGACCATTCATTCCATTGATTTCCCTTTGACCTGCATTGATTAGAAACATGCCCAATTCTTCCGCAGGTGTAGCATTTAATGTTCCTTACACTGACAAACATACTTTTGCATTCAGTTGACTTATGACTAAACTTTTTGCAACTAAAACACTGACTGGGAAATGATGGACTACTTGAATTTATTTTACTTCTACATTGTGAAGCCATATTACCAAATTTATTGCAAGAAAAATAGTAACCATTAAACTTATGAGCATTAGGTTGTCTTACTAGATACCTTGTACCTTTGTTCATCTAATTTATTTGTCTGGAATCCTTGTGTTTAGATCCAGAGATTTCTCCTTTATCATAGCCAATACCTCACTTATCATTTGCATCCTTTTGTCCTTTAGTTAGCTCATCAAGCTTAGCAGAACTGATCCTAAACTTCTCCTTCTATTCATTTGCAGTAGTGAGTTCATCACTTAGAATAACTATTTTTCTTTCAAGCTCTTGTTCATTACTTTTGGATTGTTGTAGTTCAATCTCCAGCTGAATGAGTCCACTATTTATTTTGTTGCATTCTTCAGATTTTTCTTTTAAGGACTGGGCCAAATTCTCCTGATTCTTCTTCCTTTCTTCAATCTCCTTAGTTTGCTTCATTGCCATAGATTCCATCTCAAGCTTTAGAGTAGCATTATCCCTAGCAAGCTTTTCACATTCTTCAGTTATTTCTTTTAGGGTCTGATTTAGGTGAACATCTTCAAAAAAATTATTCTCTTTTTGCTTCAGTTGATCACAAAGTTCCTTCCTCTTTTCTCTTGACTCATTGATTTTATCCTTCAATGATTGAATGAATTTTTTGGCATCCACAAGATTTGATTTTAATTCCATGACTTCTGCTTTAGACTGATTAAGATCATCAAGTTCCACCATAAGCTATTGTTGAAGACCACCAGAGTCCATTGAAATTCAAGATCCACCTCAATTTGTTAAGCTTATGCAGAGGAACCTTGCTCTAATACCAATTGTTGTACTCAGGGAACATTGAGAGGGGGGGTGAATTAGTGTTCAACAAGATTTAAACTTTAATTCTGATCATATACCATTTGTAGCACATAAACATAAATAAAGATGCAAGCACATGAAAAAGATAATCAAAACACCATAACACCAATATTTTTATGTGGAAACCCTGTTAGGGGAAAAACCATGGTGGATATTAATCCACAATTTATACTATGTTAAAAGTATGAAGAAAAGGGAATGAACATGCATTCAGGCACACTACCTAGAGATCACTGGTCAAGAGAAAAAAGTCTCACTTCCTTACAAAAGTTTGGATTACAAGAAGGAGTTGAACTAAGAAGATAGCATTTGCAAATGCTTGATTACAATTCCAATTAGGCACATTAATCAGATTTTGGACTTTCTGTCCAATTCTACACTTTTACTCTACTCTGCTCTACTTCACTTCACAAAAACTCTTCTTCTGCACACAAAAAATTCGCTCAATAGATCTTCTGATATTCACTCACATACATCTGCTCTTCTCTTTTTGCACACACACACTTCATACTCCGGTTATGCACACATCAAAATTATTTACCTGATCTCATATATATATCTGCTACAAACATTTAAGTACTTCAAGTCGGCTTCAACAAAAATGAAATATTCTTCACATGTCGGCTCAAATCATGAGCAATATTTGATGTGCACCCAATCAAGTTGGCTAGACTATAGCTACGACCCCAAAAAAAATAACTAACACAAGAAAAAATTAATCAATTACTCTTTATACATCTGTGACATGCGACATTCACTAGGTCGACGACAATGAGGAAATAAAAAGAAAAACATCCTACCGGATCTCCAAGCTCGTACAACGATTAATGCAACATCACGAAACTTACCAATAAGGTAACATATATGGTTAACAAACTATCCTGGGGATCCACAACACAAAATGATGATCCGGTTAATCATACAAATCGACAAACTAACCGATACCCTGTTCTTTCTACTTTTTGTCGGTAGAACACTGTTCTCTACTTTTCCTACTGGTATGAATAAATTATAATCTATGGATCGGGATAATGAATTCAGTTTCCATCAATGACAACACTAAAAGCCATAATCCAACAATCTCCCCAAGCCATATGCCAACATGAACATTATCCCTTAACAATAAGAATAAACCCTAAACCGTACATTCAATCTTGTACCCTAAACCATCATTGTATAAAAAATTTCACAAAGAAATGGGCTGTCACAATGATCTACATCACTATGACACCCCATTTATTTGAGGCATTTTTTCATACAACAAGAACTACCTTTTCAATGTTACCACATTGATGCATTAACAAGGTAGTGAGCTTAGTGCTCATTATTCAGACCCCATTTCTATGAAGGTATTTTTTCATACGACAAGCACTAAGGTCACTACCTTTTCAATGTGACCGCATTGACAAGGTAGTGAGCTTCATGCTCATTGTATGAAAAAATTCCTCAAAGAAATAGGGTCTCATGGTGATGTACTTGAGCTTAGTGCTCATGTTTAGACCTTATTTCTATGAAGGCATTTTTTCATAGAACAAGCACTAAGGTCACTACCTTTTCAATGTGACCACATTGACAAGGTAGTGAGCTTAGTGCTCATTGTATGAAAAAATGCCTCAAAGAAATGGGGTCTCATGGTGATTTACATCACAGTGAGACACCATTTATTTGAGGACTTTTTTCATACAATGAGCACTACCTTGTCAATGTGTCAATGAGAATGCATTGACAAGGTAGTGCTCGACGTTGTATGAAAAATGCCTCTAAGAAATGGGGTTGACAATATAGGATTGAGGGATTAAGTGTTTAAGGGTTAAGGGTTTAAGGGTTGAGGGATTAAGGGTTTAAGGGTTGAGGATTAAGTGTTTAAGGGTTAAGGGTTTAAGGGTTGAGGGATTAAGGGTTTAAGGGTTGAGCGATTAGCGTTGAGCGTATAAGGTTCAGGGTATAGAGTTGAGGTATAGGGTTTAGGGTCCAATGTATAAGGCATAGGTATAAGAATTGAGGGTTGACCTAGTTTAATGTATAGGTTATAGGGTTGAGGGGTTAAGGGTTTGAGGGTTGAGGGTATAAGGTTGAAGATAAAGGGCTGAGGGTAAAGGGTTGATATTATAAGGTTGAGGTTCCAATGTATAGGCTAGAGGGTTGAGAAATGATGGTTGACCTGGTTTAATATATAGGTTAGAGGGTTGAGGGATTAAGGGTTTAAGGGTTGAGGGTTTAGGAGTTGAGGGACTAAGGGTTTAAGGGTTCAAGGTTTTAGGGCTGAGGGATTAAGGGTTTAAAGATTTAATGGTTGAGGATTTAAGGGTTGAGGGATTAAGGGTTTAAGTGTTGAGGGTTTAAGGGTTGAGGGACTAAGGGTTTAAGGATTGAGGGATGAGGGTATAAGGTATAGGGTTGAGAGAGAGAGAGGGAGAGAGGGAGCAGGAGAGACCTAATAGAGAGAGAGGGAGAGAGGGAGAGAGAGGGAGAGGGAGAGTGTGTGTGAGAGACAGAGAGAGAGAGAAAAAAAATCATCGAGAGACCCCATTTCTTGGATCTATTTTTTTAAATAGGCCACTACACTCCCAATTTCACCAAATTGGCAAGCTAGTGGGCCCACTAGCTTTCCAATTCGGTGAAATTGGCAACCTAACTTGGTCTATTTTAAAAAATGGGTCCGAGAATTCCAATTTCATTGAATTGGCAAGCTAGTCAACCTGTTTGAAACAATGGTTCCAAGAAATGAGGTACATCACCGGGAGACCCCATTTCTTAGACCCATTTTTTCAAATAGGCCAAGTTAGGTTGCCAATTTCACCGAATTGGCAAGCACTGCCAATTCGGTGAAATTGGAAACCTAACTTGGCCTATTTGAGAAAATGGGTCCAAGAAATGGGGTCTCTCGGTGATGAAATGAGGTCTCCTTTTGATTTACATCACTAGAAGACTCCATTCCTTGGACCCATTTTTTCATATAGGTCACTACGTTGCCAATTTCACCAAATTGGTAAGCTAGTGGGTCCACTAGCTTGCCAATTTGATGAAATTGGAAACCTAACTTGGATTGTTTGAAAAAATGGTTCCAAGAAATGGGGTCTCTCAGTAATGTAACGTCACCAAGAGAACCCATTTCTTGGACCCAATTTTTCAAACAGGCCACTACGTTGCCAATTTCATCGAATTGGCAAGCTAGTGGGCCAACTAGCTTACCAATTCGATGAAATTGGCAACCTAACTTGGCCTATTTAAAAAAAATGGGTCCAAAATATGGGGTCTCTTAGTGATTTACATCATCGAGAGACCCCATTTCATGGACCCATTTTTTCAAACAGGCCACTACGTTCCTAATTTCACCAAATTGGCAAGCTAGTGTGGCTTGCCAATTCAATGAAATTGGAAACGTAGTGGCCTGTTTGAAAAAATAGGTCCAATAAATGGGGTCTCTTGGTGATGTAAATCACTAGGAGACCCCATTTCTTGGACCTAATTTTTGAAATAGGCCAAGTTAGGTTGCCAATTTCACCGAATTGGACAAGCTAGTGGGCCCACTAGCTTTCCAATTTGGTGAAATTGGAAAGATAGTGACCTTTTTGAAAAAATGGGTCCAAGAAATGGGGTCTTTCGGTGATGTAAATCATGAGGAGAACCCATTTAATCATCGAAAGACCCCATATCTTGGACCCATTTTTCAAATAAGTCACTACGTTGCCAACTTCACCAAATTGGCAAACTAGTGGGCCCACTAGCTTTCCAAATCAGTGAAATTGTCAACCTAACTTGACCTTTTTGAAAAATTGGGTCCAAGAAATGGGGTCTCTCAGTGATTTACATCACCTGGAGACCCCATTTCTTGGACCCATTTTTTCAAACAGGCCACTGTGTTGTCAATTTCATTGAATTGGCAAGCTAGTAGACCCACTAGCCCACTATCTTGTCAATTCAATGAAATTGAATACCTAACTTGGCCTATTTGAAAAAATGGGTCCAATAAATGGGGTCTCACGGTGATTTACATCATTGGAAGACCCCATTTCTTGGACCCATTTTTCAAACAAGCCACTATGTTGCCAATTTCACTGAATTAGCAAGCTAGTGGGCCATTCGGTGAAATTGGCAACATAGTGGTATGTTTGAAAAAATGGGTCCAAGAAATGGGGTGTCCATATAAATCACTAGGAGACCCCATTTCTTGGACCCATTTTTTCAAACAAGCCAAGTTAGGTTGCCAATTTCACCGAATTGGCAAGCTAGTGGGCCCACTAGCTTCCCAATTTAGTGAAATTGGGAACATAGTGGCCTATTTGAAAAAATGGGTCCAAGAAATTGGGTCTCCCAGTGATGTTTGAAAAAATGGGTCCAAGAAATGGGGTCTCCCATTGTTGGGAGACCCCATTTCTTGGACCCATTTTTTCAAATAGGCCAAGTTAGGTTGTTAGTTTCACTGAATTGGCAAGCTAGTGGGTCCACTAGCTTGCTAATTTTGTGAAATTGGGAACATAGTGGCCTATTTGAAAAAATGGGTCCAAGAAATGGGGTCTACTCTTGATGTAAATCACTAGGAGACCCCATTTATTGGACCCATTTTTTCAAACAACCCAAGTTAGGTTGACAATTTTACCTAATTGGCAAGTTAGTGTGCCCACTAGCTTGCTAATTCAGTGAAATTTGCAATGTAGTGACCTATTTGAAAAATTGGGTCCAAGAAATGGGGTCTTCTAGTGATGAAATGGGGTCTCAATTATTTCCATCACCAGAAGGCCCCATTTCTTGGACCCATTTTTTCAAACAGGTCCCTACATTGCCAATTTCATTGAATTGGCAAGCTAGTGGGCCCACCAGCTTACCAATTCGGTGTAATTGGTAACCTAACTTGGCCTGTTTGAAAAAATGGGTCCAAGAAATGGGCCATTTTGAACTCCATTTTCAAACAAAGCTACTACATTAAAAACTTGGCCTTTGCTCATTGTATGAAAAATGCCTCAAAGAAATGGGGTCTCACGATGATGTACATCACTGTGAGACCCCATTTCTTTGAGGCATTTTTTCATGCAACGAGCACTACATTGTCAATGCTACCACAATGACGCATTGACTAGGTAGTGCTCGTTGTATGAAAAATGCCTCAAAGAAATGGGGTCTCACTTCCCTCCTTCCTCCCTCCTCCCTCCTTCCTCTAATATTCTCTATCTCCCTTGCTCCTCTCTTCCCTTCCTTCCTCCCACCCACCTTCCCTCTCTACTTATTTTTTATAACCTATCCATCTCTACCTCTCTCTCTCTCCCTCCCTCCTCTCTCTCTCTCAATCTCTCCACCTTCCTTCACTCTCTACTCTCTCTATTACCTCTCTCTATCTCCTTCCCTCTCTACTTCTCCGCCCTCTCTCTCTCTCCCTTTTACCCTCTCTCTCAATATCCCAAACCCTATACCAAATATCATAAATCATAATCTCTATACCCAATACCCTCAACCTTATAAGCTAAACCCTAAAAATTATCCCTCAATCATAGACTTAGACCCTAAACCCTACATTCAATCTTGTACCCTAAACCCAATACCCTCAAACCTATACACTTAACCTTGTACCCTCAACCTTAAACACTATGTTGGTTATTTTTTTTAGAACCAAACTGATCTCTAGAAATACCTATGGACTTTTCCATTTCCAATAATCAGTACTCCAAAGGGATTAGCCAAAAAATGAGTGGAAGATGCAAGAATTCTACTCCTACACTTTGGGCTTTGTGAAACCCATGAGGGTGATCCCACAATGTATACTTAGGAATTCACACAATTATAATTAAATACATCAAGTGAATAAAAAATAATTCTCATACAATTACTAAACAACATAGTACATCAAATAAGTTGGAAACTGATTTATCAATGTCCTATACTTGGAGCATGAGAAGGAAAAACATCAACACAAAACAACTACAGTGGTATCCATTCAAAAATTTGTAAATTAAAAGTGAATAGCTGATGAATCAATACAAAAATTGAACCATGAGTACTTTACACAAACCAATTCCTTTATCCCATGTAATGGAGTCAATATCAACCTATATAACTAGACAACAACTCAATAATAGCAACATACAGTCACAAGAAATACTGCATTACAACATTCCCCTATTACATTCATGATCGCTACTACTTACAAATATCCTAGCACCTGATTCTTACAAGTTAGTGATCCCATCCAAGAATTTACATTAATTGATTGAATGAATAATAAGGAATGAAATCAAACATCCATTGAGAAACAATAGAGACAGACAAAAGGAATCATGGATTATGTTCATTGGGTGATCCCACAAAGCTAGTTTACAATTTCTAGGAGATTCTGAGTTTTGTTGAAATCACATATTTTTAGAAAATATAATGATTTAAGCCTTAAAAAGTTCCATTTAAAGCATTCCAATTGACGAGGGTTTGATCAAACTACCTTAGATCAAAACCCCTTAGATAGAACCCCACTAGTCTTAAACCATACATATAACGGAGTCTCCTTTACACCTATCAAAATGCTGATAAAAAACAACTTTTGATTTAACTTTTGGGGGATCAAATGAATTCGTTTAAAATTTATTTTTTGTAAATATGTAGTCTTTATTATAAGCTTCCCAAAAAGTATAATTTTAAATAAATTTAATTTAATTATTATATTTATTTTTTATTTCTTGTGAATGTAGGTTTTTCACTGAAAATCATGCTCTTTGTTCTGCACATGTTGAAAAATAGAATATTATAAAAAAAACTTGAAAAATATTAGTGCACCAAATATTGAAGTCCTTGATCCAACAAAAAAAATTGAATTTCGATACATACAAAAAAAGTTACGTGTTATACGGTCCGCCTATGTTTGAATTGTAATTGGTTTGACTTCGAAACTTGATTAAGGAAAAAAATTCAATAAAACACTATCTAACCAAGTGGAAGCACTCAATTTCGGAGTTAAAAATCTAAATTCGAAAGAATTAGAATTTTATCCTTCATGGAAAAAAATTTATGTGTTATATGGTGAGCATCACTCTTTTAAAATGTTGTTTTCTGAAAAAAAAAACTAGTTTTCGAGGGAGATGGGAAAAGCGGTGCAATATGATTCCAAAATTTTTGAAAAAAATATATTTAAAATCTACAGAAAAAATGTCATGAAACTCTAGTTTGCATCATCTACAAATTCCTCATGGTTTAGCCGCTATAGGTGCCTGAAAGTGAAGATTTAGTTAGAAAAAATTATTTCAGTGTCCAATTTGGCCAAAAATTGTAAACCACTATTGTGGGATCACCCCATTCATAGCTCATAAAATGAGTACAAGGAAAGACAATAGCCATGAAATTGGTATTAATTTGTATTGCAATTGCTATATTGTTATCAAAATTACATACATAACAATGAACTCTAAACTTAAGAAAAAAACCCTAAAACATGCTTAGTATTTCCCTTACAATTCACAATGTTAATTGCAAAACAATGAACCCCTACTTTCTAGCCCTAAATTCCTTCTTATAGAAATGAAGGAGCAAAAAAGCCTCAGGCCAGAAAGTACACATGTCAAAACCCTATTGGACCGCCATAACAAAGATTCTCCCATTCAGTTACAATGCATTCCCAAGAGGTGGGAGACATGTGGGAAAATGAAAGTAGTCTCTATTCATTGTTGGAGATCAGATCCAATCTTCAAAATGGGTACAACCAAACAGTTACCTCAAAAAAATTTCCCACACATAGAAAGTGAAAGAAGGAAAGTATGAAAGGAACAAAAAAGAAAAGTCAGGAGATATGTCCACGTCTACAGCCTTATCATTAATTCATTTGGAGGAGAAGAACTATATTTTCCATATTTTATCAAAAGCCTAATCTGTACTAAATCTAGGCTATGTAGTGGGTATGTGCAGGATCATCATGGAAAAAATAGGCCCTTAAGTGGCAAAAAATTCAAAAAAAATAGAGTTAGGCAACTTGACATAGAAATTTGAATAGTATATCTATATTATTTCAAAAATATGTAAGAATAAAATTTGTCGCAAATTGAATGTAGTTTCTAAACTACTAGGTTCTAAAAAAACAAAAATCTATTTCCAGGAAAAAATTTGAAATTTCCAATGTAGTAGTACTTAAATTTTAGGAAAAATAAGGAGGTGTCTTTCTCGACTAATTCTAACCACAATAAAATAATAATATTTTTATTATAAGATTTTTAGATATAAGCAGAGGACTCATGTCCCAATGTGATGCATATTTTGTAATTTTTCTAAGTAAATAATTAATTATGACTTTTTATTACAACTTTTTAAAATATAAAACTTGTATTTCTCACCACCTTAACTTGGTCAAAACTTCATGAAATTCAAATTTTTTTTGATCCTATAGTATGCAAACCATAGAATGTGATGCATGTTTTGGATTCAAAAAAATTGATACCATTTGAAAGTGTAGATGTTTCTTTTCAACTCAGCCTATCACCAGTATTTAGTCATAATTCAAATAGAATGAATAATAATTACTTATTAAATCAGTAAAGCATACAATTTATATTGTGGAAAGCTAAGACCCCCCTGTGAAAAACCCCTCTTTTTGTTTCATCAATTTTGCTAAAAGAAGTTGTCAACCACACATCCACTATATTGCCACTTTTTGGCCCATCACAAGTGATCCTAAGACAATCTTCTAGAGACATGCATTCATCCACTTTATCATACTGCCAGATTTAAAAAATTACAAATCACTAACTCTACCCACCTTTATGTCAAAACCTTACCTTTCCAAATAATTCACTTTTCAATGCTAGGAATTTATCTTTAGTGGCCAATCAAAATTCATGACCTCATCAACACTCTATCTATAAGGTGCATACTTGGTGACAATATGGTTAGCTTCCTTAAATAAAATTCTAGTAGGATAGTCTCAACATGAATTAGCATATCCATATTTATCTTCAATGTCTCGATATCAAATTTCTGACAAATTGACATAGCCAGATCTGAAATAAATTTATTTGTTTCATTTCTTCACTCCTGTAGAGTTTTGATGCTTTCATCATCCCTAAAAATGGATGAAAGAAGTCCATGATGTGACTCATTAAAGGATTTCACCAACTCCTTTATTTTGTTTTCCAATGGTTCAAGATTTCCCCTATATCCTTCAATTTTACTTACGAGAAGCATGGTAGGTTTAAACTTTTCAGGTGGATTAGGATCCTACTTAACTCCAATTCTCATCAATATCAAATCCTGCTTCCTAGGGATCCAAATTTCCATGAGTGGAATGGCTCTTTCTTTGTCAATGTCAAAACTCCTGATAGCATCCACCATTGATGAATAACTGTAGTCAATACTATTCAACTTGTTATTCACTCTTCTTTTCAAATGTTCAAGCACTATTGTGTCAATATTCATATTTCTCTTGAAAGTCTCCTCATCATGATTATCACATTTCTCTTTGTATTCACTTAGCTGTCTAAGCAACTCTTCCCTATCGATATCCCCTTTAGCCTGTGGCCCTCCTAATGTATTGGGTTCTACTATTCAAATGGGCACACTTACCATGTTATATGGTACAATTTCCCATGAAGAACTTACTTCAGCAGCAAACTCTAGGGGTATAACTTCTTATGAAGTAGTGGGGGAATGAACATCATTTTGCTGGCTTTCGAGGTTGCAATCTTTGCAACATATCCTCCAATAATGCTACCTTTGTCTGCAACTGCATATTATACTACTCAAGGTCTCCATATTTAGCTAATAAGTTATTGCATTATGTCATGAACTTATCCTTTTCTATAGTCATAGATTCTATACTGGCCCTTGTGAATTGTGAAACATGAATTGACAAATTTGCAGCTTCTAAGGCCGATGTTTCTATCACTCTTTTTATTATTAGGCCTCCCTTGTAGTTAGGTGGAGACTCAACAATATTGATCTTTCTTGTGCTTGGGGATAAAGACCATATAGCCAAGGCTTCCCATTCCTCAGTAAAAGCATACCCCTATAATGCAAGTGTAGCTTCTTCTTCTGTATCATAGAAAGGCTTGTCAAATTTTTTATTGTGTCAAAATCTATGGTAGAAACAAGATCCCATTATGGTAGCAACAAAATGCCACTGGTCCTTACCAATTCTCAAACCTCCTTTGCAGTCATTTTTTGGAATCTACTTCTCATTTCATTTAACAGTTTTTTCTAGATGATAGCATCTGTCAATTCTAGGTGAAGGCTTTTTTCTATTGCCAGGATTTTTACATATTCATCTCTTTTAGCCATTTATGCAAACTCCATAAAAGCTTGAGACTTTATAAATGAGTCATCATCTAAGAACCTTGCACATGCTTCAACCCACATATCATCTTTCCCATTGAGTCCAATGAGATCAAATTTAGTCAATCTTATCTCCAATTGATGCATTGCCCTTACTACAGGTGTAGTGGGAACTCCTTCTTGCATTTCCTGCTCTAACACCCAAACATCATCATCTGATTCCTCATCGTCATAGTCTACTAGACCAGTGGCTTCAACCTTTTGTCTTTTCAATGGTAGCTCCCTTGGTGGTAATTCACTAGGTGGTGGGGAATCAATGTTCACAATTTCAAGCTCTATCGGCCTTGGTGGAGTTGGTGGTGGTACTTGTGGCACACGAGAAGGTGGCTTGTACTCCTCTTGTTGAGAGGGAGTAGGGGATTTATCAAATTTCTTTGCCTTACTCTTTCTCCTTACAAAGAATTTTATTCTTGGTTCCTCAGGGGCTTGTGATGTAGATTCTTCTCCTATAGCATAGATTTATCCTCCACTCAGTCCTTCTATAATTGGAGCTTTCCCTTTATCTTTACTTATTACCCCTTTAGTTTCAAGGTGGCCGACTATTGAATCAAAATCCCTTGCTACATGCTCCACCTTTTGTATTATATCTTCGGCCTCTGGGAGAATTTTGAAATCAGGTTTTTGCTTTTATTTTTCTTTGCATTTTATTGAACACAATCCATCTTTCTAGTCTCTTTTCCTACTCCAAAGTGTCTGACACATTTCTTATTAAATCTTCTGGATATTGGAAAATGTGGAAAAAATTGTAGCTCTTGTTTCTTTCTTTCAGCTAGGCTATAAAACCTTCAGGGTCATATCCATCCCTCTCATCTGACCTCCT
>VDFB02168118.1:93310114-93650114 GCA_007258455.2 Sequoia sempervirens
TGACTTTTAATAGGGATGTCTTCTAATACCAACCTATCATTTGTACATCGAGGAGGGATATTAGGAGATGGCCAAGTTTGATTATCATGGTTATTGAAACTAGGTAAGGTGATATTTAGAGATGTGTCTATGATCTTAGGCTCTTGTTGTCTAACATCTTCCAAAGGGGAATAAGGAGATGGAAAATCATGAATTTCAAGGCTTGTAACTTCCTTCACCAAGATACCTTTGTCACTAATAGGAGAGGTCTCGGGAGACTTGAACAAGTATGTGTGTTATGATTATCTACACTTCCATTCACACCAATGGGTAAGGTGGGAGTTTGGTCAAAGCTATGTTCCTCATAGTTGTAATCAAAATAAAACTCATAAGAGGGGATATCATGCTTATAAAATACATACTTAATCCAATCAAAGACACATATTGTGAAAAATAACATGCTATGCAAAAGTAAATAAAGTGCAATGCTATTTTCAGATGTAAAACAAATTAAGTTGTTGAGTATGTTACACAATAAGCTGAAAAATGGAGTGTTAGAAATGCAAATGTGAAATGATACAATGCATGAAATGAGCTATTATAAGATAGATCTAATGAAATGCATGTTATAGAAACTCAACCAATTGATATAGATAGGTAATGGCACCAAACAAAAGCTTGAAAATAGGGTTTTCAACTCTGTAAAAGCCTGTTTTAGTGGTCAACAAGGACTAATTTTCCCAAGGTGGTGACTTAGTCCTAGTAGAGATTTTTTTGAGATTTTTCAAAGTTTTATGATGGATTTTGATGGTCTCTGTATTATACAATGTATTCCTAAGATGCAAATGCAAAATTTTAGAGATTTTTAATGATTTAAGATGTTGAAAATGCAACCTACATGCCCTTTCACTAATGCCAGATGTGAAACCCTAGAATGCAACTTAACTAATGCTAAATGAAATGCAAGAGAATTCTAGGATGATGAAGGACTCCAAATTAGAAAAGAGATTGTTCGAAAAGCAGGTTCACCAAAAATGTAAACAATGATTTTGGCACCTTAATGCTCTCTAACTCTTATAGGGTTTTTCACCTAAAAGGAGAGAGATGAGCCAAAATGTTAATGTATACACTCAAGATTAATGTAATGATGGATGAAATGTGTCTAAATGTAATGTACTAAGTGCAATAAACTGATAAAAGAAATGGATTATTGATTTAAAACCTAAGAAATGCAACTTGTTGGAAAACACATTGTGATATGTAGAAATGCCTAAGAAATGCAACTAAATGATGCAATAACAAAACATAATGGAAGAGGTGCACCTGGAATCAGAAGTCTGATGTTGGGAGATTCTGGAATTCTGTAAATTTGACTAAAATGTTGACCGAGACACTTAGGCCAGTTTGGGCGACTTAGTCCTAGTTTCAGAAAAAACTGCCCAAAAACCAGTTTCAGCCAAATGTGTATCCAGATCTACAAAAATCACTGAGAATTAGGTCTAGTGGGACTAAGTCTCCCAAGGTGGTCACTTAGTCCACTTTTGAATCTCTGAAAATTCAGAAGTGGAAATGGATGCCCTAGGTCTGCACTTCGGTTTCCTACAGGTTTCTGCTTCTGAAACCCTGATTTTTGGGCCTGAAAGTGACTTTTAGGCAATATTTTGACTTTTTGAATGAAGAGAAGACTTGAGCAACCTTGCAACTTGATCTCCAATGATTTCCAAGCTTCAAAAAGTCCTAAATCTGCAAACACACAAGAAGAAAAGAATAAATGTTGATTGTTAGGGCATGGGGGTTTGCCTTGGTCAAACCCCTTTTAGGTAATTAAACCAAAATGATGAAATAATGGAATGAAAGATGCAATAATAGAGTTGATTACCTTTCCATGATGTTTGATCTTGATTTTCTATAGCAAAACATGAATAGTCTGCCCTTAAATGTCCTTGGAGGCTATCTTGATGACTTGCAATCATAAAACCATAGCTTGCTTGACTTGAGAACATGAATAATTATGAGTTATGAATTAAGATGAGCTAGGAGATTATGGGAGAGATATAAAATGAGGAGAAAAACACTTATTTATACACTCTTATGCCTAAATTCCTGAAGAATACCTCATCACAGGCTGACCTTAAGTCTTAAAGAATAAAAACTCGAAAGAAATTTGAATAAATTTTGATTTTTGTGCCAAATGGGAATAAGTCACCCTTATGGGTGACTTGGTCCACTTGGAAAATTTTGAGTGGATGTCAGATATTAAGATGTATTAAATGTTGTTTATTGAGTTCTTCTTGAACAAGACACTTAATTAAGGCCTATAAGTGCATAAAGGGGCCATTTAAAGCATAAGAAAGGTGCAAATATTGATGGAAAGCCTAGGAAAGTGTGAAAGTTTATTACAAGACTTTACAACACTTTGAAATAGGTCTTGGTAAGGTTATTTAGGTGAATTATAACATTATGGTCCTAGAAAAGCATAAAGATATATTACAACACCTTACAACACTCTTGTAAGACATCAATAAATGTATTTTATTCAATTTACAAGGGCCCAAGACCTAGTGTGGATGTTTAAAAACCTCTCAACACTAAATCAAGGCCTCATTAAGTCCAAATTTTCATCAATTATTCCCATATCAAGCAAAGTATACACTTTTTGGCAACACATTGAATATCCAAGAATTTAATATACAATGTATGAGAACCCCTTGGTTATATAGCCGAGGTGAGACATAAGAATAGACAAGACCATGACAACTGTCTTAATCCTATGACATGACACAACTAACTTGATGTAAAAGTCAAAAAGATAAGATCTAGACATGACAACTAAGTCTTCTAGAAAGAATATTAGGACCTAACTAAACTTAACATGTGAATATGTCCCCTAAGTCCCTAGTAAGTGAATCAACTAGGTACAAGACATTTATTCACACCAACAAAACTAGACATATAAATCATAAGGGTATACCTCATTGTTATCCATTCCATAAGGTTTAGGTTAACATAACAATTTGGCATAATAAATTTTCCTAAGTGAAGTATTTGTCCATTACATATGGGGACACAATCATGATATTTGTTATAAAATATTTTGAATAATGATCCTCCTTTGGTGCGGGTAATGGGGTCCCTAATATCTACCCTACTATCCTCTAATAAACCAATAAGGATTTTATGACTAATAGATTTCTTGAAATATTTTAATGCCCAAGGAGATTATTTAATTAGATCAGGGGCTTAATTTCTATTAGTAGGCATGGTTATAGTTCCAAAGGGTAAAGATTAACCAAGACTCTTGAATTCTAGAAGATAACTTAAGACCAACATGTTATAGAATATAGAAGACATAGTAAAATGCCTAAAGCCAAAATACTCTATGAAATAATTGTAATTACTTTCTTCATAAAAGATGAATCATGGATTTTGTACTTACCAACTGTAGGAGTTGATAGTAAGATTTCACAACCTAGGATCACCTACAAAACAAAAGATATCTTCCACAAGAGAGTATGGAAATAAAATAGCTTTCTTGATATTGATGCAATAATGTACAATGATCAATAATGGATCAATGATAGTGCATCCCCTATGATATAGTTATAAGATATATTTCTTATATAGGCATGATTAGAGATTGGATTATACAAGATTATGACAAGTGTCTTAATCATATGACATGAGAAAAATAATATTAAATAACCTAAGACATAAGAAGTAAATGACATAAGATAAGATAAGAACTTATGACAATTGAGACTTCTAGAAATATTCCTAGGACCTAAGTAAACATGTGAATAGAACCTATTAGGTGAACTAGTTAGGTAGAACATTTTATTCACACCAACACCCCCCTTAAGTGCAACTTATGGAGAATTAGACAAATGCAAGAATACAACTATGATACAAAGATGCATGGATTATGGGTTCCAACTACAAGCCACGTTGGGTACCCATTTATAAAATAAAACAAATTGAAGGAGAAAAACCACATGGGAAAATCCCCTCTCCAAAGGAGAATGCATGAAGGCAATCATGTATAAGTGACAAAAGAAGTGATGAATGGAGGACTCAACATAACCCCCACAAATTACATCCATCAAAACTATACAATCAATCCCATAAGAGGGAAAGAGAGACTATGTAAACCCCCCACAATGTATAATATACTATAGAAGTGGTAGATGCTTGAATACAAAACATGATCCAATGCCTACAAATAATATTCCTCCCCCTAGGAAGAAAAAAACATGTATAGATGCAAGAATGCTTCCCATTTTAGATAGTTTTGATAGGAATAAGGATGAAGATGTTTGATGATGCGTTTGAAATTTTCTCATGTGTCACCATGCCCATGAAAGATGATGATGCCACAATCAAAATAGGTACATGCCCAATCAATAGAGAAGGTGACAAACTAGGATCAAGTGATAATTAATGTAGAACAATCTCTAAAGATAATGATGGTTTGATAATAGTAGTGCAATGACTATCATAAAAGAGTAGAGATAACCCCTCAAATGCGTCCTCCAAATGTACAATATGAGATTCACAAAATAAATCTAATATACCTATCAAATGCCTATCCCACAAAGATAAATATGAAATACTATGATATTCCCACTAAGTAAGAATAACAAGAGCCTCAATTAATGATTTTTCACAATAAATCAAAGAAGGTGAAGGATCATCAACTATCTCTATAGGTGGAGAAGGAGCAACTTGAGATTCAAATACATACCATCAAGTGATGGACAAGATGGAGACTGAAGCAAGAGTTGGATAGTATTATGTGAGGTATGAAGATAAAATTCATCCCCATATTTATTGCTCCCAAAATATGTGCATTGAAATTTTTTATAGATGATTCACTCCTCAAATGATAAGACATTCAAATTTACAAAGGCATCAACATTCAACATCAATTAGAACTCCCTAATATGATGAATAATGAAAATGAAGCCCTCCCAAAAAGATAAAACTTATCCAGGTCTTAGGTTGTCCAAGTAATTAGTCACAATGTGATATTTGCAAAAATCGAATAAAATGTACCTAGGAATTAATCTGGAAGAAGTGCATCGATATATCAAAAGAGCTTCTCAATACCTTTTCAATGCCAATAAAATCACAAAAAATGGATAAATAAGAAAAAAGTGACTAGCTCAGAAGTCTAAAAGGGAGATCGACTTCAATCAACAATAAATTCTCCAATAGAAAAATATAATAATGATACCTACACCACTACAAATATTATAACCAATTTTTTGATGATATCTTGTTTGTGAGAATTTGATACTTGAGTCAAAAGTTATGACAATTTGAAAAAATTAGCCCAATTAGGGAAAAAAATGGCCCCCCTAAGGGTTGGCAATAGTTGCTCCATACAACTAGGCACATGATAGCAATGGCCAGGAAATGGTGGTGGATGGGTAGCAATGGTTAGCATGTGCTATCAATGGTCAGTCGACCATCAAAATTAACCTTGTCACATAATTTTTTTTTTAAATTTGAAAATATTTATGGACTGTACCTAATGATGTCTATACAATGTGATGCTTGCATAGTACATAGAATATTCTATTGAAGATGTTGCCTGCAAAAACAACAACTTAAGTGATGTCAACAATTATACAAACCATATGGACTATACAAACAAATATTTTGTAGATTCTACCAAAACCCTAAAAAATGGACCAAAATTTTTAGTCGCCATAATATCAAGAATTTAATATGAAAATAAGGGCTTTTGGGCCTTCTAGACTCAATGGTGAGGTTCAATTTGTCCCAAAGTGCAACCAAATAAATATCATGCTAAAATAACCCTCAAATTTGAGGATTTTATAGATTTGGAGCTCTGATGCCATGTAGGAGTTGGTAGTGAACTCCAAGGAGTTGATAGTGAGCTCCCAAAACATAGGATCACTTGCAAAAAAAATGCCTTCCACAAGACAATATGGTAAGATAATAGCTTCCTTGCTATTGATGCAATAATGTACAATGATCAATAATGAATCAATGATAATACATCCCCTATGATACAAATGCACAAGAGGTCTTGCTTACATAGGAAAGGTTAGATATAGGATTAAACAAGATTATGACAAGTTTTTCAATCCTATGACATGAGACAACTAATATTAAATGATCTAAGACACAAGAAGTAATGACGTAAGATACAATAAGATCTTATGACAACTAGGACTTCTAGAAAGATTATTAGGACTGAAGTAAACATAACATGTGAAAACGACCTACTAGGTGAATTAGTGAGGTAAAACACCTTATTCACACCAACACCAATAGCTTCACATTCTCAATTATTCTGCCCCATCAGTTCTACAAGTTCAAATCTCAACAGTCTTATGCAACTATAAGGAATTATAAATAAGTACCTTTAACTTCAACTCTAGAATAACAGAATCACTAGTAGCTTAGGGCTCAATTCAAATGGTACTTTACACAAAAAATGGTAATTGTGTTCTTTAAATGTAAAGACTTATACTCATCCCTTTCTACTCATTTGCATAATTAATGTTGGTTGACACCTGGAATTTAACCAATTTTAGTGAGAAAGTTAGCAAATTTGAATCTTTTATGTTCTTAGTCATAGATTTCCCTTTAATCCCTCAGATCAATTATGGTATAATAAATCCATGGAGGTTTAGTTTTTAACCATTGAGTTTTTATTGCATGGACATAGAGTTTAACATGATCTCAATCACCAACTACTTACCATTTGTATACACTTGGGCCCATTAATCATTTCATATATTTGTTGCTTATTCATGAACTTCAAATACTACTTGTCCTTCAATTATATGGCTATGTATATCAAGATGAAAATATTATGAGTCTATGCATCTAGATTTAAGGATTGGACCACCCACATAGGAGCATGATAAAGAGACTAGCATGCAACAATGATAAATTTTCATCTGGAAAACATATACAACTAGCACCTCGTTGGGTTGATGACTCATATCTCTAACTAGCCAAATGACACATGTCATACTCTAATTCCTTCTTCATAGATTTACTAATCAAATGGGGCACACCAAAGTCGCATTCAATAGTGGATAATTCAAAGCCATTGGGGCACATGGGTACCAACTATAGTAGGTAATATTTTAGTGTGTGCAACTGAAGCTAGTGTGTAGGCTAGTTACCCAAATGTAATTCTAATAAGGGAAAAAATGCATTGTGGGTTAAGTGGTTGAGTTCAAAGAATACTTGTATTTAAAAGAAGGTTCCAAGGGTTGTGGCCAAGGGGCTCTATGTTCTTGCTTTATAGCTAGATATATGGGTTATGGGATTAATATGTGATAATGTGAGAAGCCAATTTTAACATTTTGAATCATCTTTGAAAAACCTAAGGGTTAATAAATGGAAATAGAGCACACGTCTTAAGGTTTGACAAATTGATCCAATAGTTGACATCATACATTGACACCAACCACAAAGTACAACAAATTTACTAACAATATCCTTTTAGATATGACACCAAATTCCAAGAATGTTAGATATGGTCGAATCTTGAATTATGTTGGAGAAAGGATAGAACAAAAATAATTGAGTCTTATCAACCTGTGATGTAGAAAATAGAGACCCTAGATCTAATTAGTAGATTACCCAGATCAATCTTTTCTTGCATTAACTTTAGAAATCAAACCACAAAGGTATTGAGATTGGCTAACAACCTAGAAGGAGAGCCAATCTTCCTTGGGCTTAATTATTTTATTACCAAGGAGATTGATTCAATTAATGTGAATTTATTGATCTAATTTACTATGAAAACCTAATTTGAAAGTATAAATTATTCACACAAACAAAAATGTATGAAATAATGACAAATCTAAGAAGGGTAGATATTTGTGCACTTTCCATAAAAAATTGGGATAAAATTGGTTGGTCAAGGATGAGGGCGCCCTTGATTGATAAGGGTGATTCTAGATCTACAAAACCTTGATTTGTAACTTATAGGTATGTATTGTTATTCCCCATCCTAAAACTTGTCGTCTTCAGATTTGAACCTACAAAATCATAACAAAGAGGGGGAAAGGGATGGCTATATAGGATTTTGCCTTAGTCAAATCCCTATTTTGGTATTTATATCTCCACAAACAGTCAATTTGTTGATGGATAAAGTGTGTGCTTTGAACCTTAAGTGTTTCTATGGTTGTAACAAGCTATAAAATACAAAATAAATGACAAAACCCTACTCAAGTGTGCTAGATAAGGATTCCTAAACGACGCAATCAATATCAACCCAAGAGGAAAGCAAATACCGAAGAGAAAATTACAAACAAAAATACCTTACTTAGGGCAACAAGGAGATCAAAGTCTAAATATGAGAACACATTGAAAACAAGTCATTAAGTTCTTGAAATAGGCCAAAGCTATCTCTAAACCCTAGATTTTGTCTTGTTCTTCCATTGACATCAAAATCCAATCATTGTGCTAAACTTTATTACATCTAAAAATTGCTTAAAATTTTATAAAATAGGATGGGGATTTTAGGAAAGCTTCACTTTAGTTGTGATTGCCTTGTTGATTTTGAAATAATAATTCATGTTTATATAGTGGAACATAGGAATAAATTAAAGTGTAGGCCGACTTATTTAATTTTGAATTTTTGAGATTAAATTACCACCAAATCTCGAAATTGAATTCATGTCACATAAATTAAAGATCAATTTTTTTGGGAAAAAACTTAGTCTAGGGTGCCCTCACCCTTGACCAACAAGTTTTCACACAATAAACTATGATCCTTGAATTTAGGGTATGCTTAATCAAGACTTATCCAAAAAATGAGCATTTTCCAAGGTTAAAATGATGAAATGTGATTGAGAAGGCACTTTTAGGATTGTATTGACATGTTCTCCCGAGTTGAGGGGAAAAGCTAAGGCTAAGGAGTGGTCCTAAAATTCACTAAGGGAATGGACACCAAAGTGAGTCCCAAATAAAGCGTGAAATTATGCTTTCACCTTTAGGGAATACAATTTATGACACTACACAACCTAATTTTTTTTGTAGGGCCCACTCAATTTTGAGTAAGATTGGTGAATGGTTAAAAAGCACATAATCTAGCATATATTCAACTAAAAGAAAATAATAGTTGGAAATGGTTAAGTGAAGTTGCATTGACATCATAACAATCAAGTCTCTTGATACCTACTATGCAAAGTGGACCAAATATACAAAAATAGAGATGTGGTTTGGTGGCCAATATTTGGATTGATAAGGTCCAAGATATTACACATATAGAACCGTGTCTATCTCTCTTTTGTTAAATGTCCATGGGAAATAACCTTGTTTATTAGAGGTCACCTCAACCATATTGAAGTCACCATTAAGAACCCATTGCACTAGTAGAAGGTCATTAGCAAACCATTGCCAAAGTAAAATCCTTTTAATTGCATCATTTGAGGTAAATATATTGACAAAGCCAAAGGCTAGATTTTTATTATTGAAAAGGACCCATAAGGCTTTATTAGTTGGGCCACAACTATGGGTAATATAGTAGGTTGTCACTTGGCATCAATGAATGTTACCATGCAACCTCAACTTTGTTCATGATTATTGCTGAAACAAATATTATCTTGGCACAATACATGATTCAAAACTAAAATAAAAGTCTTTAACAACCTTAATCTCTTAGAGACAAGAATTTATAGAAAGGAAATTCCATATCAAAAATTCCACACCTTGAATTTATGGTTTGGTTATGTTAGAATCCTTATATTCCATGAGATAATTCATGGGGAAAAAGGGTCTAAGGATATTTCCTTGTAGTCCAACCCTTGCAATGTAAAAAAACTTGTTATGGTCATTTTTTTTGGGGATTTAGGAGAGAAGGCTCCAAATTGCATTGCCTTTTCTTATGAACAAATTCTCTTTCAACATCTTGGGTGTTGAGTGGGGGAAGGGGTTGATGGGATTTGAGATCACTTTCCTCCCTTTGGTTGTGGCATAGCAAAAATCCCAAAATCAACAAGGAAAGAACACTAACTAGAAGAAGAGTTCTTGAGAATTGAGGCTTACTGGCCTCTTGGATAGACTCATCTAAGGCCATGAGGGATTTGCATTATGGCCTTAATGACCACATACATAATTGCTAGGCCTTGGAGTTGGATATAATTGTTTTTATAGTTTTCAACACTAGTAGACTAGTCTTTAGGTTTTCTTGCCTTGGCAGTTGGAGGCTGGTTTGAACTTGTATGTAGTTAGAGGAAAACCTCTAATTTTGAGGTTAAAAGCTTGGATTGAAAGCAAGTGTTAGGTATGTTGGTATACAAATACATTGCACATGGCATGGTATATCAATGATTTATTATAAATATTGGGTGTGGTCAATCTCTACATAAACTCTACATTGTGACTTAGATAAACATTTTTTTTGGGTTCAACACATACGACCCTCCCAATAGAGGAAGTAATTTGATGAAGAGCCAACATGGCATGGGTAAACTAAGAGATTCAAGCCAAATAGGAACCTTAAGAACTTGTTGGTTAGACACACCGAAATCCCTTGTCTTAGGGAAAATGACAAATATCAAGCTATGTACATAGTAGTCCATGGCAAAGGACTATGCTTGCATGGTTGGCTACCATAAAGTGGAAGAGAAAGAGATCTTTAGTTAAATTCTAGATGGCATCTAGCTCAACCACATAGGAGAATCCACACAATATTTATCTAGTTGTGAAGTATGCTCTTAAATGACACACACTGCTAAAATAACTAATGAGTGCAAATTACTCAAGCCATTTATATGCATTATCAAAATTAGAAACTAGAAGAAAAATATTGATGATTAGCAAAATACAGACTTTGTAATAAATTTTGAATTAAAAACTTGTAATTTTTTTTTGATAAAACTTTAATTCCTCATAGTTTATCATATATCTTCAATTCTAAATACTTTATCATTAGCAATCAAAATAAAAGATTCAGACACACTAAAATGAACCGCCCAAAAACTAATGCAATAAATACAAGCAAGATTAGAAAGTCTTACTGTTCCATTGCTAAATCCCATGAAAAAGGAAGCAAGGGATATAAGCATGCAAACAATACCAGCCTCCCTTGCCTACTCTCCAAAACTCATTATGTTCTTTAAAAAAATATTTTTTACAATATTTCACTATGTTGTATTTGAATGCGAGGGATCTTCACTAGTTAACCCACAAGATCTTTACCCTACAGAGCTAAGGGTACATAGCAGGAGAAAATTGCCGCGTCAAAAAGAGAGAACACAATCCAATTCGTTTTATCTGAATTATGCAGGCAATCCGGCCGATGTTGAATAGAAACGGCCCGTATCAAGACTTCGAAGCCCCTCCCAATGAAAGGGCATTTGTGACATTGAAGTTCACAAAACAGATCTGCAAGATTCCTGCGAACACTTTTTCGTAAGCTATGTCACAGAATTTGACCCATCAAAAACTTTGGCAGTAGCGTTCTCTCAATGGCGTTGATGAGCAACAAGAAGAGAAAATTGCTGCACCCTCTGTTGAACCAAACAATCAAAATCAGCAACAAACGTACAGATGTTGAAAGAAAATGGGTGCAATGGGAACCCGTTTTCTCTTGTTCTGCAAAGCGGGTTCCAGTTTTATTCTTTTTATTCACAAGAAGTGTCAACAGCTACACTGCCTCTTTCTCGCACTTCAGAGATAACTGGGATAACTATGAGGGCAGAGGAGTAAGAGAAGAAGAAGAAGTAATCAAACAAGCATGTGGGTTACTGCAACAGAAAAGGTGGGTCCAAGCCCAATCTGCAATAAGGTCTCTTGTTCTCCTAAAGACATGCAATACAACTCCCCAGTCTATATTTAAAACAATAATGACTGCCCCTCAATCAAAACCAGCACTTTTGAACTTGGTGATCAAAGCCTATGCTGAGGTCAACATGGCGTTACAAGCTACAGACACCTTCTTCCTCATGAAAGATAATGGTATAGTGCCCTCTTTTTCCTCCTGCAATTTCCTTCTTGAAGCTTTGGTTGTGTCTAGACAAACCGATAGGGCTTGGGAAGTTTTTTCTGAGATGATGTCAATGGGCATTAGTCCTGATTTGTTTGGTTTTAATAAAATGCTTCAAGCCTTCTCCAAGGAAGGGCAACTAGATGCTGCCATTGCGTTGTTGTCTAGAATGAATGAATTGAATTGCAAGCCTGACACATTTTCTTACAATGTAATTATCATTGGACTCTGTAAAAAGAGGCAAATGGAACAGGCAGGAAGACTTTTTTGGGAAATGGTAAACAGGAGTGTGGTTGCTAATCATATTACTTATAATGTCCTGATTGATGGTTACTGTAAATCTGGGAATCAAGATGGGGCTTTTGAGATTCTAAAACACATGCTTGCCCAAGGTGTGAGGCCCGATTTAGTGACCTACAATTCCTTGATTAATGGGCTCTGTAAAAGTGGTAGGTTAGAGCAAGCCAAAGGGACTGTAAATAAGATGTATGAGCATGAATTGGAGCCAGATCGTGTCACTTACTACACATTGATTGATGGGTATCTGAGACTTGGAGATGTACACGGTGCTCTAGAGCTGCATAGCTTAATGACAAGAAAAGGTATTCAAATTGATGTTTTTAGGTACGGCGTTTTGTTGAATGCACTCTCCAAACAAGGGAAAATGAGGGAGGCAAAAGATCTTTTTAATGAAATGATTGGAAAGGGTTTGAGTCCCGATAGAGTTGTTTATAACACACTTATCGATGGGTATTCAAGGCTGGGGAATACTCAGGAAGCTCTTTGGTTACACCAGGAGATGGGAAGAACAGGCATTGTGCCTAATGTCATTACTTACAACGCACTGATCAAGGGCCTTTGTAGGAAACAAATGATTGGGGAGGCAGTAAATCTCTTAAAAGAGATGTACACAATGGGTTTGGTTCCTGATACCGTTACATATAATACACTGATTGATGGGCATGGTAAGAGCGGCAATATGCAGGAAGGCTTTTTCCTGCTTGAGGAGATGCAGGAAAGGGGTGTTGCACCTGATGTCGTAACATATGGTGCATTGATAAATGGATTGTGTAAGGAAGGTAGGTTGCATGAAGCTGAAGACATTTTGAAGGAGATGGTGAGCAGAAATGTTGCACCAAATATACAAGTGTATAACACTCTTCTCAATGGTCACTGCAGGTTTGGTAACATGCAGGAAGCATTCAGTTTACAGAGAGAAATGCAGAGAATTGGCATTATGCCCAATCTGGTTAGTTACAACTCTCTTATAAATGGGCTTTGCAGAGAAGGCAAGATGCTGGAAGCAGAAGCTCTTTGGAATGGACTTGCCGATGGGGGTTTGATTCCAGATATTGTTACTTATAACTTGATGATTGATGGGTATGCGAGTTCAGGTGATACCTATAAAGCACTTAAGCTGTATGGGGAGATTGAAAAGAAAGGTCTTGAACCAACTGTAATGACCTATCATGCGTTGATGAATGGACTCTGCAGGGAAGGTAAGATGCAGAAAGTGGAAGAGATATATAAGCAGATGCTGGAGAAGAATCTACTTCCAGATGCAATAACTTTTAACTTACTCATTCATGGCTACTCCAAATCTGGTGATCTTTGTAAGGCATTTCAGTTGTTTGAACAAATGAAAGAATATAAGCTTTTGAAAGATGAAATAACATACAATGGTTTACTTAAAGGGCTCTGTATTCAAGGGAAGATGCTGGAATCGAAAGAGCTTTTCATTCAAATGGCAGAGAATGGAGTGGTTGCCAATGCTAATACTTACAACATACTCATAGATGGGTATTCCAGGGTTGGTAATCACATTGAAGCTTACAAGCTGCATAGAGCAATGGTAGAGAAGGGTCTCACACCCGATGTAGTTGCTTACAGCGAATTGATCAATGGTCTATACAAAGAAGGCAGATCACAAGAAGCAGATCTACTCTTAAGCGAGATGCAAGAAAAACACCTTATACCATCTAACTTTACCATAAAAAGATCATTTGATATGAATAACATGTGTTAGTGGACTGAAAACTACTTGGTGAAGTTTTGAGCATTACTCCTTAAATTAATGCATTCTCAAAAGATGTGTTGCTAAAGCTTCTATCAGCACACCAGTTTGGCTAGTGCAGCTTGCAGGTTAATCAAACACGGAAGCTGCAGAGAGTGCTTCATAACTTAGTGAAGTAAAAGGAAATTGCTTGATTGAATTCTCACCATGAGATGCATATGAGCAAACATTATGCTGATGTTCCC
This sequence comes from Sequoia sempervirens, assembly GCA_007258455.2. Taxonomy (NCBI): domain Eukaryota; kingdom Viridiplantae; phylum Streptophyta; class Pinopsida; order Cupressales; family Cupressaceae; genus Sequoia; species Sequoia sempervirens. The sequence continues at coordinate 93,324,336 of VDFB02168118.1, forward strand.
TGCCAGAATAGTGTTAATTATAGACAAGCCACTTACAAAAGAAACGGTTTGAGCTCTGTGATAGTGAGCATTAGCAAGAGGTGAGAGGTAAAGGTAAAGTGCACCGTTTTTGTCATTAATGACTAATAAGAAGCCGACTGAGGAATTGTTTACCAATTCATTAACAAACAGGCAGGATTAGGACTTGAAATACATGCCTGTACTCTTTAAAAGTGGAAGTGGATCCTCATAAGTGTGAGAAGCAAATTTTGCAATGGTTGAATCAAGGAATATTTGAACTTGTCAATATTCATCAAGGTTTGTGATGCACGCCCCTGAATGTTGCAGCTGTGCATCTAACTCTTTCAAGAGAAGCACACAATTGCACAGGTGAGAATGTTAGAGCACACTAACATGTAAGGCCTTTTCTCTCCAATTAAAAACGCTTTGTTCAATTTTTCTACGTAAATTCTTTGATAGTACTTTATAACGTAGTGCCTTCACATATACTCATATAATAGTTTGACAATGTCAGGTAGAGGCTGTTTTCCTTCTCTTGTGTAAATGTGGGTTTTCGGTGCAGGTAACAGGGATATTTCGAGAGAAGCAAGCTGTTGGATAAGAAGCAGTAACAGTTTTTGGGTGCGTAGAAGCTTCTGGAGTTCAAAGTAATAGTAAATATTCCTGATGTCCTTCTTATAGTTGCCTCTCCATAGCTTAGTTTGGTCGTTTTGCCTCATGGGCTCTCTTCGTAACTGTGCTATTGCGCCAAATTTCTGTTTTTCAGAATTTCCTGCATGTTAGTTCAGGAGTCCAGATTTTCTAATGGGAATAAACCTGAGGAAATTCACCGCTAATTGATGCACCTCTTGGCATCAGGGCATTCAGTATGGTTCATAGAGGAGTGCCTTTCAATTGGAGGTAAAAGAATATAGACAAAGAGTTTTATAGAAGAGTAGATGTCCTAGACAGGAGGTAAAGCTTGATTATTCTAGAGGAGAGAATGGTGACACAAGGACTGAAGAACATGACCAAATAGAAAGATTCAAGATGTTATACCAAAACAAGGTGCCTAAATGAAGTTTGCAGTTTCAGAGCTTCAACAAATAGACTTGAGGAGGGTAAACTTTGTGTGACAAAGATGAAATCTAATCCAGCCTTATGTTGGGACTCTCGGACACTTGCAGAAGGTGCATATGAGGCAAGGTTAGAGTAAAACATCAGATCGTGGATAACAATGCAAGTTCCTACCCTAAAATTAACATCAAACTCTTTTTCAGGCAATTTCAGATGTTACAACAAAATGAATTGTCATTAGACAGGTGTATAGACTAACTTGAAAACAATGAACAAATTGTCCCCAGATATACCATAATGGGTTGCATGTCCAAATAAATGATGTAATCCTATGCCAGTATAAAGTGGGATAAAGACTAGTGAATAGCTTTCCCATAGTGCAAAGTTGTAGTTCTCTATCTCTGCACAATGTAGCTACGTCTGCTTGAAGTCTAATAAATTTCATTGGCCACAGCTTCTCATTCTTAACGTGTTAATATTCCAAGTTGTAACTTAGCATGTTACAGATATCTTGACATTGAAATACATTCTATTACACACTTATTCTGTGGTGGTTTTTCAGATTTTGTGATGGATGAGCATACTTTCCATGCACAAAGTTAACTGCACTCTTCTATGGCCTATCGCCTTGGTTGTCTTCAATGTGCAATTCTAAACAAATTACCTCTGCCAAACAGAGAAGCAAAAATTTCCAAAAAAAATCCCGATTATACTCGAGCTCATCGGGATGTGCATTTGAGTCAAAGGTAGGCAAATTTTTGCTGTAACACTGTTGCAAATGCATTCTTTAGACAAAATTCAACTAACACATACAAATAGATGAATAATTTGTTAAATAAAAATTTCAATGTGGACATCACAAGGATCTTTCCATTTAAATTAACAAGATAAAAAATGTTAAATCTATTTTATTTTGGTGGGGCTTACATTTAAAGAGATAGTATTTTACTATATTATGACAAGTGAATGCCTGGTCTATATTCCAAGGTTATATTTTAGCCACTATTTATACTTCATGTTTTGTGTTTATTTTATCATGGTTTAATTTTATCTATATTCAGATGCTAGGATTTTTGTCAATATCGTCAATATGCTGTCACTCATGGTTCAATGTAAATAAATTTTTCAATGTGCATATCACAAGGATCTTTCAATTTAAATTAACAATATAAAAAATGTTAAATCTATTTTACTTTGGTGGGGCTTCCGTCCAAAGAGATAGTATTTTACTGTTATGATAGGTGAATGGTTTCTGAGGTTATATTTTAGCTCGTTGTGTCTACTTTATCATAGTCTAATTTTGTGCCTAATTATTATCTTGATTTTATGCACAACTAAATTGTTATTGTGAAGATTCGTTGGTTATTTGGTCCAAACAACCTTTGATGGTCTATCTTTTTCTATAATGGTAGCCTTGTGCATTAGTTCTTTGGAAATAAATAATCTGTATTCTTGGCTAAATGGCTTGAATTTAATGCTAATTTAGGCTCTCGATCATATCATTGCTTTGCTTGATAAATATGACAATGCTATAGTTTCATTTTTTTACAGTCTCATTACTAGAAGTGAAGAGGTAATGTTACGTGTAGGTCATCTCGTCTTCATAACATTTTATCCTTCTCTCAAGTTGTAGTACAAAAACCCTTTGTTGCATAAAAACATCAACCTGATGTTTATATGTAATCCAATATTGCACCAAAATGTCCAATCTTTGTGACATAAAAATCTTGGTCATTGTGATTTTGTATGTTTATTTCGATATTATACATATTTATCCTAAAATGTGTTTTAAGTCTATCTTCTTCTACTTTATATGTCAGTAATTTGACTAAATTTGAAGTTTGGTTTAATAGCAAAGCTTTTGAATGTGACTTGGTCTTGTATCTTGAATATTTAAAAATGCATAATTCATGCCCATTTGACTCTACCTGTTATGAGAAATGGGTTCTCTTTAATCGATTGATTAGATTTTTATTTGGATGATATATTCTTTGAAGTTTCCTACTCTAAAATTTCTTAGTGATAAAATGTTTTTTTCGTTTATCCTTCTGCGATGCAAACATGTTTATTGTAGTTGTTTTGAGGTCTTACTAAGTTTTCAAAGGTTTCAAAGTTTGTTTTTAATAAGGTAAGCAGGGTTTTAAAAGGGCCCAAAACCTTGAACAAAGCAGCAGAAGTAGGTTTTGAAGGGCACCTTAAACCCTCACAAAAATCAGAGAAACAATGGAAACACCACAGAACAATAGAGAACTGTCAACTAGCACCTAACCACCAAATAACCAGGAGCAAAAAATGCCAGGAGACAAGAGGCTACACCAAAAGAAAGAGCCACACCAATCAAGGCGGTTTGAAGTTGAGAGTTAATAAGGAAAGCTTGATCTAAATGGGTCAATCCAAGATTCTTGACGAATCAATCTCATCCACAAGAACATGAAATTTTTTATCCTTGAGGGGCCTTCCCCTTAGGACATCGATAGGATCTTCCACATCCAACTCTCCAACCAAGGGGTTCACCAAGTCAATCTTTCTAGTGGGCTTAATAGCAGAGGAACCCGAAGCCTTCCCAACAGAACAAGTCTTCAAGGGATTTAGGACCTGGCAAGAGCGGGAAAAGTGACCAACTCTAAGGCAATGAGAGCACACCAAAGAGGAGGTATCAAAGAGGATACTCTGCTCCCAAACACCCAGCTTGGAATGAATCTTAACTTTATTTGGTAGCTTACCAAATTCAGTACGTGTAGAAAATCTAGCATAAACTAAGCATTTCTTGTCTTTCGTGATCTTGTCTACCGCTAAGAAAGCACCAATACAATTACCAATTCCTTGAAAGATTTCTTCGTCCCAGAATTCCAAAGGAAGTGTTGGGAGTCTTACCCATATAGGGGCCTAGCCGAAGCTCTCCTTGGAAGCAACAAACCCAACAGTCCAACTTCTCAGAAGGAGGATAGATTTTCCAACCCTGCTCAAGGAGCTAGAATGAGAAAAGGAAAAAACCTTTAGGCATTGCAACCACTTGCAACAAACCAAAAGCCTTACAAATAACCAGAGCCCAATTGCAAACAAAGTCTGTTAATGTTTATGACAGCGTCAGTCAGATTCTTCCAGCTGTCAGCATGCAAAACTGTAACTGTCATGCATTAGAATATTTTTGTAACTCCTCCTAAATTTAGTTGCATGATTCCTCTTGTGCGTCCTCTTGTAAATGTCCTGCAGTCACCTTCTGACATGCAGAGGTATTTAACTTGCATGTATCTGACATGCTATGTTTATAAAACCTCTTTGAATTTACATTGATTCTGTATTCAGTTCATAGTGATAAAAGTTCGAATTTTTCAAGAGTATGAGTGAAAAAGAGAGCAGATGGTGAACTGAGTAAAAGGAGTGATAACTTTTGACAGTTTGTATCAGTTTGTAATGCTGTGTCCTGGCCTTCATAATCGGCCTCTATTGTAAAGGAGCTTCTCATTGTGACTCAATAATATAAGAGATATTTTTGGCTGGGTTTTTCTCCCTCAGGAGGAGGGTTTTCCCAGGGTAAATTTGTATGTGTTTTGTTTCTGTTGTTAACTTTCTGTTAGCTTTTATTTCTGGTTCAAATTTTAACAAAGTCAATATTTGGACGAGGGCCAAAGAACCTCCCAATAAGAGCATTTCCCACAACAACAATAGATTTTTCCACCACAACATCAAGAATCCAAAGTGAGAGGTAGGAGCCCACAGGGGTCCCCTGCACCTCAGCCTGGACAGGAGTAGCAACATCCAACGACCCATCACAAGGAATCCCCTTACATGCAAGGAGGGGTCCCTTCTTAATATCCAAATCAATAGGGGAAGTTGTAACATCTAAATCTCCATAGATGTGAAGATCCTTCATAGGTGTCTAGACAATGTCCAGATCTGCAAAATTTGAAGCAGGAGATGCATCCAAATTCCCATCCAAGCTAATCCTAGCATAGGGGAGCTCCTTGACAAACACCTCCTTCCCCAAGGGGAAGCCTTCCCACCACCGAGATGGGAAGGGGAAGAAGAAATCCCCACTTACGGGAAAGCTCAAGGTCAAGCGAGCCAAGCCCAGAGCCCCTAGATTTAACAGGCATTTGCTCCTTCCTTTGCACCTCATGCAGAGCAACATCAGATCTCTCCTTCAAACCACTCACACACCTCTTGGATTTCAGGCGGGATTCAAGTAGAATGTCAAGGAGAAACAAGTTCTCATCCTCCTCAACCCACTCGTTCCCCCAAAAATCCAACATATTTTTATCAAACTTGCCTCCTTTGTTGTCATCATTGTCAGAATCACCTTCATCGCTGCTATCGCAGTAGGAAACACCATCCTCATTGCCAATTCATGTCGCAGAGATCCTCGCTGTCACCACTAGGGTTTGCCTTCTCTTCGTCGCTGCCAGTTTTTCCTTCATCACACAGTCCATCTTTTTTCAGTAATAAATGTGTTTGTTAAATGGTTTCCAAGTTTGTTATGATAGTGCAGTCTCTATGATTAAACATTCTTGTCATATAAATAATAATTTGGAATGCAGTGTTGTTAGTAGCATTTTACCATCCACTCACATTATACAACAATACTAGAGGTTCACTCACATATCATTCGGTGAAATGTTTTATTGTTAACTTAGCAATAACTTTATCAACTTCATAGTTCATACAAAACTTACCAAAGGATCATTTACTAACAAAACTTACATGCTACACTACATTCTACTATTTTAAACAAACTTTTCATTTGGACAATTCATAGGCTAAACTCTCCATTTTATTTGCTCCTTATATCTCTATGCTATGGAAATGCCTTCAAATTTAAAAAACAAATAGTTTTTATCTTTTTTTCAACATTTTTTAATTTTTTTTATATCTGATTTTTTTTTTTAGATCCTCATTTTTTCAAAAAAATCTTGTACTTTTAGTTTGTCAAAATTTCCCCAACAGATTTTTGCTGCTATCCCAAACTTTGCTTCATATTTCCAACATCTCTGTCTATCCTCATATCAATTCATCTTTTATGAAGCTTCAAGTCACTTTTCTCTAAAAATGTTTTTTTTTTTTGCAACATAGTTTTCAGGAATACTCATGTTTTACCTGTAAATATAACACAGATATTTCTGTTTCTGTTTTGCTGCCAGTTCTGTCTACTGGTTTGCTGATTGTATGGTTGATTTTTTAAATTAATAAAGTGCTTTTTTCAATAAAAAAAACACAGGTATTTCCCTAAATCTATATTGTGAAATTTAGCCAATGAAAGCTATTTTTTTAATCAACATATATTTCCAATCAAATAGATGATCAACATTCTCTGACCTAAACCTAATAATCTGGGCATTTTTCTTCAAATTTGATTAACTGGCTAGTTCAAAATATGGTATTCTGTTAAGTCCTTTGAGAATAGCTTCAATCCTTATTCCCAGTCCTTTAAATGGGACGGTTTCCAAATATCAGATTTTTCCATTCCTTATAAAATTAGGAATGTTGGGATATATTCAGGTATTACCCTGGCACAAATACTTACCCGAGTCCCGGTTCCCATTGAGGAAGATCCTAAGCAAAACTCTTTAAACAAGAGCACTTGTAATCTTTGATTTTAGTATTTGCCTATAAGGATTTGATTTCTAAAGTTGTGTCTATCAAGATTTGTCCACTTACCACAGTATATCATTTTCTTTCCTTAGCTGAGAATATAACTTTATTTTAACTTTGATTTGAATTTTTCCAATATGAGTCTCTGATCTTTAACTCTTATTCACTTGCAACCGTTTCATAGGTCCATTCCAGGAACCTTTCTTAAAATGGAGAACTAAAAAGGACATGATAGGATAAAACTGAACTTGATCAATTTCATTTTTCCCTCTCCGGGAACCTTCTTCCAAGCTGAAGGCATTTTCTCCCAATTTTGTATAATTTATCCTTCTTATTCTGTTAGTCCTTTCCCTCCTTCTGGGTGTACCTTCCTCCAGAATTTCATTGATCTTCACAAGGCCTCTACCATGATAATATTAAAAGCTTGGGGATACGAAGCAATCTTTTCTAGTCTCTCCAATAGTCCAAACATTAATGAAAATTTCAATGGCATGTCATTGAGAAAGGATGCAAACCGAGGTCCAAAAAAGTAGGCCTCTACCCAATGTGCTCAGGTAATTTCTACACTCTCGCTCTACATAAAATTTTATCATAACATCCGTGGAAAGCAGTCGCTCTATTGCGCCTACAACAAAATAAGTAACAGGAATTAGTTTTTGGGAGTGAGGGTATTTATGACCCTTTCACTGGCTTCCTCTATTGGCAATCAGGTAGATGTCTGTTGGCGGTCTGTTTGTTTTGGACTTTTGTGCTTATTCATGTGGCTGATTATCTGAGGGTCCTATAGACTGTTTGGCCTCGTGAACATTATTAAAAACCTTAATTGAAATTCATTCACTTTCATGACTCTCTGCTTCTACACTACTTTCTGACCTATGATAAACATGTTGGAGTTCAACTGTGACAGTTAACATATTTCATAACTATTTATATTTTTATTATTATAATATAGTATTTATTTTAAAATATTTTACATGATTTAAAGTGTTAGTTTGTGGTTAATTAATACTATTGTGTGAGTTTAATTGTTTGTGATTAATAGTTTATGGTTTGGTCAGTTTTTAGTTATTTATTAGTATTTGGTATCTATTTTAGTAGTTGAAAATAAAGGGCTTTATTAGCTTATATTTGATAATGTAAATTTAATCTAAACAATTTAATTTGTGTTCCTTTTATATTACATGTAGATGTAACTTATTATTATTATTATTATTGTTATTGTTATTGTGTATTTATTCTTGAATCTTATAGTGGTATTAGAGCTTCACGATTAAAATCATGGAAGGTAGGTAAAATAAAGTAATAATGGGTGAAGTGGTTTCTAATCTTCGTAAAAGCATTGTCCAACAAAGTAAATGTGAGAAAATTTGGGGATATGTGGTGTTTAGTGTAATGTCTCAAATTTTAAGTGTAAACATCTAAAATCATCCACACCTAACTACACTCAATTATATAATATTTCAACATTAATTAAATAAGACTGCAGTGTTGTAAAATTGCACCCCGTGGCAATTTCACACTTGTGTATTTTTCCTGCCACATTTATGGTGCCTAGCCACATTTATGACAAGAACCTTATAAGTCAAAATTTCATGATTCCAACTCCATATGGGGCAATGATGAAGTGTCAGCAGTTCACCACCTCATTTCTTGCAAGTTGTGAGTTGGATGTTTGTGCGACGCACGAACATTCGCATGGTGTGCAGGCGTCCCCAAACTTTATGAATTTAAATGAGGGAATCTAAGGAACTTTTCTCATGACACATGTCCTCGTGGTAGAGTCTCAAGTGTAATGGATCTTCTTGCCCATTCAACCACACAAAACTCTCTTTCACATTCATTCTCACTGGTTGGCTTCATAACTTGCTCTCTCACTCCTTATCTCTTCTACATCTCGTTTCTACAACAAAGCTCTTCTGGACTCATGTCCTGTCAACAACCAAGGCTCTCTTGCAAGCATTCAACATCACGTCTATCAAGCCAAGAGGGAGCCATGGACTATTGGTAACACTCTCTTGCTATCTTGTCTTGTCTACTTGCTAGCATATTTATTGTCTATGTTTCGTAATACAGGTTCTCCTCCATATTCTCCTCCATAGCGGGGTTTACTGTGATCACTCATCTATATTTTGTGATACAAGTTCTCCTCCATCACAGGGTTTGCTTTTATCACTCATTGTGTCTACTTTACTTTGTGTCTTTTCTATTATCTATCTATCTAGTTGTCCATGGAGGTGGAAACACCAAATCAGGGGTTTGACTAAAGCAAGCCCCAAAACAACCCCAACATTTTTCCTCATTCACCTTGTGTGTAGGTTGCTCATGTGAGGCTTCGCAAAAGGCTTCATAGTGCAGGACCTTCTATGAGTTAGCATCTTGCCTTCCTTTTCATTTCCTTTCATTCCTGCTTTATGTTAATTAATTAGAATAGTCAAACTTCGGATTCTGAGTAGACAATAGATTCTTTGAGTTCTATGTACGGGTTTACCTCCCTATCCTTACGAGATGCCAACACATCCCTTAGATGACAACGCGCCACACTGTCATTCGGTTCCTGTGCTAACATCCCTTGACCGAGAGCTAGCCTACTTGTCCCAAAAATCTTTATAATCTACTCTTTCAGTTCCCAAAGTCCTTTATTTGAGAACATACTAGGAACTCTCTTTTAAGCACATTTTTGCAATCTCTTTCGTCTTGAACCTCCGTCACTTGGTGTCATTGAGGTGACTAAGGGAAATTCGCTCCCTTTAGACCCTGTTTGTCTTGGGACTTGGGAGTAGCGAATCCTCTCCTTCACATTTTTGGTGAACCCATTGTGAAAGAAGTCACATCGGATCTTTTTTGTAATGTTTCAACGCTTTTTATAATTCTTTTTCTAAGGAAGATTTCGATATGCTAGATGATGCCTTGGAGGATTTCTTAGAGGCATCCTCTCCTATCCGTAGATCTCCTAAGCAAACTTCTTCGTCACAACCATCTACTTCCTCGTTGCAAGTCGAAGTGTTTGTGAATGCAGTTGTAGTCTCTGCAGCTCCTCAAAGGCCTAAGAGACCCATCATTTACGTGACTTCGACTAGCCCATCTCCTAAGAGGGTTCATTCTATTCGTGGGGTTCCAATCTTTGATGACTCGTCAAACCTTTACACAAGATTCTTAAAAGCTATGACTCCTTATAATGTTGTGGGTCATACGTATAATACTAGAAGGAATCAACAAAATTTGAATCAACCTACTTCCATTCCTACTTCTCTATTTCCTTCTCAACCAAGTCTTCCTCCAACACCTAAATCTATAGCTAAAGCACTTGGTGATTATGATCTTGTTGAGAAACTTCACGTTATTCCTACCAAGATCTTACTATGGGATTTGCTTCAATCTGCTTCAATGTATCAAGGTATGCTTCATGAAGCCTTGCAAAAGATCCTCTTGCATTCTTTCGCTAGGCTGATACATGTTAATGTGTTGATAGCTCATATTCATACAAATTCGCTGAATATTACATTCTATCTACAACAACTCCCACCTGTAGAGATATAGAAGCAAGCGGATCCTCTAATGATTATAGTTAACATTAACATCAATATTAGGCATGCTCTCATTGACACTGGTTCAACTCTCAACACATGTAGCATTGATCTATTACCTAAGATCAAGATTGATTCATCTTCTCTTGCTTCTTCTTTGTATATTTGTGGATTTGATAATGTTGGTTGTCAAGCCTTAGGCACAATAATCTTGCATTTGAGGTTGGGTCCCATTACTGTACCCACCTTGGTTTATGTTATGTCTAATCCTTTACCTTACAATATTCTCTTGGGAAGACCCTGGATTCACGATTTGGGAGCTATAACTTCTACTTTGCATCGTTGTAGAAAATTTGTTGCTAATAACGAAGTCATTACAATCAAGGCTAACCCTGATGCTATACACCTTTGTGAGATGGTGACTACTGGTCAAGTCTTGGTCACTTCTACTCTAAAAAAGTGCATTACATGGTTATCTTTTGATGCATTGACATTCTCTTCGACAATGCCCGCTTTAAAGGTTTCCCCTAAGACGGATGTCCCTAAAGAACATTTCCCCAAAACAAAGAATCCTAAGTTTATCCCTTCTACTTCTCCTTCTAAATGGACTTTGATTTTTTTATCAATCACCAAAGAGCCAGAAGAGGTAAGGTTACATATTTTCTTCAAATTCATTGTCAGATTTAATCTCAGGACCTTGAGCATTGTTTAAAACATGCTGGCCTCTATGAAAGATCCAGTGATGGATTTGTCTTTCCAAGCCTCTCAACTCATTGACTAGAATGCATAGATTTCTTGGACATTCTCTATATGGCCCACATTTGATTGAATGATCTTCGAGTAATCCTTCAGCATGATCCATAGTAAACCCATTATAAGGCTTTAGACCACCTTCAAATAGGCCATTTCTGAAAGCCCCCACTGCTTCAAAATATGCTACTCCTTACTATATTACATCAATGTGCTTCAAAATATGCTACTCCTTACTATATTACATCAATGTGCTGTGTATATTCCTTGCCAAACTAATCTCTTCAACAGGGGAACTAATCTCTAACAATTGACTCAGCTTTACTTTATGTTACTTTATGTTTACATAAGGAATTATTAAGAGGGCTCAAGTGGATTCGCTATCCTACAAATTCCCCTGTTGTTGCTTTCAATATATAGCCTGAGAAAGAATATTGTTGGCAAAGAAAGAAAATGTAACTTGTGAGTGCAATCATTATTATACATGTATGGAGAAAGCTTGGTTCAAATGGAAGGGGAAACAGAGACGAAAATCTCAGAATATGAGAAGTCTGCAAAGTATCGTTGACTACTTCCAATATGTTGATATCGGAACCGAAAATTCCAGTTATGTGGACAGACATCTCCTCTCACAACATTCCCCTGTTGTTTGCAGTAGTCTCTCTTTAACCCAATTCTCCCCTTTTTCATATCGGATCTCAAATTAAAAACAACATTCCCCTTCTGTTTGTATCTTCGATTCAAGAATGTTTATATTTGTTTCTTATGACAAGCAGAAAACCAGATAAATAGATTTAAAGCAGTGTTCAGACGTGTCTATGATTTACTATTGTAACAACTCTTTTCTGCAGATTTACATTCAGTTTTTAATGCCCCATAACTGCCCAGTTACTGGTATAGTTGTAGTATAGATCATTTTAAATATGGAGTACAAACTATTACATTTATTGATAAAAAAATGCTTTTCTTTTTATTTTTGTCTTACTATTTCAAAGATAATTTTTTTCCATTCTGTTATTTTATTTTATTTAATGAGATCAATATTTTAATTCAGAGGAGATGTCTGATGAGAAAAACAGATATCATTTATTTCTTCTGTTTTATTTCACTCTATGCAAGCATGGTTCTTTGAGTATGCGCAAAAGAGTATTGCACAACCTCATGACAGATGTTGCTTATGATATACGTTGGCTAAGCCTACATTTGGGTCAGGCATTTTGTCAAACGCTCCACTAAATGATTATTATAATCATACAAAAACTCCATTCGAACCATCTATTATTGTTTGGATGTTTACCGATGCCATTAGTTTCTCTTGGTCATTTTTTCAACCAATGCTCTTCTTTCACCACAATAATTACTTTGTTTCCAAGAATATGTCATGAGATCTAAATTTTATATAGAGAAGCATATAAGATAAATTCAATTTGCTGATTATTTATGTGATGTGCAGGTGGTTACAACAGATGAATACTGGCCAAAGAAGGATAGCAGTACAGCTGCAATAGTTAAAATGCAAGATGTGCTTCAAGACAGAGTGAGGAAGTGTCCTAAGTATAAACAAAGTTAATTTTTCCCTGTGACCAACCGTATCTTGGTTCACAGGTGCCTGCATACATAACACCCAGTAAAGTGCCCAATATTTGCACATGCTACTGCAAGAGTACAACAGTATGCAAGATGCAGGAGTATTCAGGGGCAAGCTATCAAAACTTGAGTATGCTGTAAAAATTTAAATAAAAACATTAAACTTGAAATTTGCAACTTGAATAATAACTTCATAGTGGAACTTAGTACAATTGAAATCAAGCACATCTTATTTCATTTTTTCGTTACAAGTTTAGTTTTTTCCTATTAAATATAATGTGTTTCTAAAAAAATTTCCATAGAGAGGTGTTTGGGATGCTGTACATGCACTCTAAGTACTCTGAAATGAATCTATACCTTACATTGAACTAAATTTCACAATACATTTGCTTTCTTATGACGTTTCTATATCTTTATTTTGGAGGATTATTGTGTGATGTGAGGTTCCCATTTATGGAAATAGATTTTTTTCTATCACCATGACGTTTCTATATCTTTATTTTGGAGGATTATTGTGTGATGTGAGGTTTCCATTTATGGAAATAGATTTTTTTCTATCAATATGGTGATTTACAATACATGGGTTGAGTTGTTGGATATTGTTGGCCTCCTCCCAAGTTTATTTTAGTGTTAGGAATGAATTCTTTTGGCCTTAAAGAAATGAATTAGTTCATGTCGGGTCTAAGTTCCCACAGAAGCGGAGCTTTTTTTGCATTAGCATCTCTTTATCAAGGGACTTACAGTTAGAAGAACCCAAAGAAAAAATGACAAATATTGATTCACATAATATTGCAATCCGTAGAAAAAATGACAAATATTGATTCACAGAATATTGCAATCCGTATATCATTACTGTTGTGAAGCAATATTGGGACGGTATCATTGCTATTGTAAAGAAGCTATGCAAAAGTCAGAGTATGGGGAGGCTGCTGTTCTGAAGCTTCGGCTCGCTGCTTTGTTGGAGCTGATTTCTTCTTTTGGTTACCCATCTACATACTCAACCAAATATGAAAAAGTAAAGAAAGATTTTTTCCCAACAGAATCTTATTGAAACAGGTTCAGCCATGCAACTTCCCCCATTTCTAATGTGTTTAGAAACAACTCTTACTACACATAGAATGCAAGAAACAGGGGCGTACATTTGAGGCCCAGCCCTGAGTTTAACTAACTTGGTTGAAAATATGTTAAGGTATATTTCTGCCATAGTGGATTCCAACTTTCATTTGCACGAACAGGCCTATGAGAAGCATGGGCAGTAACATCTGAGCACATTTTTTGTTTTTTCATATAGCATGGCCTTTGCAACATTGACTGCCACAGTCATGCATGCAGTCAGCTTCCATGGAAAGTAATAATTTCTCTCTTCCCTTCACTAGATTGTTTATTTAGATTTGGAAATCATAGTCTTAAGAGATTTGACATTCAATAAATTTAATCAGAAAATTATAAAAAATGTACAAAATTGCCCATACTTGTATTTAGTTCTTATGGTTCAGTACAAAATTGCCCATACTTGTATTTAGTTCTTATGGTTCAGTGTTTAAGTGCTTTAGGTTTTTCTCATGTTTACACTCCTATGATACTTTATATTCATTTAGTTTTCACAATGTAGGATCTTTTCACCATAACTCTTTTGTATTTTAACTGGATTTAGTATTGTGGCATTAATACATTTCAGATTGTGATTCAGATTTTTATTATTTTACCTCTACAGAACAGAGATGAACTTATAATTTCAAAGTAAAAGTATCCTTTTCTGTACAGCTTACACATTTATAAAATCAATTAATACGTTATAAATATAGAGTTGACCCTATCCACCTTGACCTTCCAATGGTTTCATACACCTTTGTCAAGAAAGCTAATTGTCCTCTCGCTAAGGAAAGAAGTCAAACTCCTGTTAAGGAGAATGATTATACCCTTGTTGAGGAAGATGATCATGCTTCTATTAAAGAGACTAATGATTGTAGTCCCGCCAAGAAGGATGATTGTGATCCCATAGACTAGTATGATACCCATTGGTGGAAAAATGCTCTCTACGTAGATCCTCCCCCTTCTTAGGATTTACAAACATGTTGCAGCCATGGATTTAAACTTGTTTCTAAATATGGTTATGGATGTATGGGTTGTGGGCATAACAAACAAGGCATTCAAGTCCCTATAGAATGTGTACTGCGCAAGTGTAACTTGGGGCTTGGATACTCTCATGAACAATCAAGGAAAAAACCATGGTGGACTGTCAACATGATTTCCGTTGAACCTCTCAGTCTAGTTCATCCTGAACTGATTGAGAGCCAAGTGAACTCTAATAAAGTTCCTCTAAATGTGTTCTCTTCGAAGGAAGCAATAGAAGATTTCTTAGGTGTCTACTCTCACTTACCTTCTTATCACCATAAATAACGATTCTTGTATCGCTTGCATGAACAAGCATACTTTGGAGAATCCATTTTGGGTATTGACGAGAAGGCCCCTTTATCTAATGTGGATGATGATGTTCCTATTTCCCATCCTGAAGATCGTAGCTCTTTCCTTAAAAGGGATGCTACTGTTGTTCTCATGGATCCTAACTCTTCTGAAAAGGTAATTAAGATTGGAAAGTGTCTTTCTTCAGAAGAATCTAAACAACATTCTGATTTGTTACATTCTCATCTTGACATCTTCGCTTGGTGATATGAGGACATGTCCAGTATTGATGAGTCTGTAGCGGTTCATTATATCGTCCTATGTCTCGATGCTAAGCCCATCAAACAAAAGATTTGAAAGATGAATCCCAAGGTTGCCTTATTAGTCAAGACCGAGATAGAGAAGCTTCTGAAAGCAGGCTTTATCTATCCTATTGACTATTCGCCTTGGATATCAAATATCATCGTTGTCACCAAACCTATTGGCCGTATTCACATTTGTATTGATTTGTGTGATCTTAATAAGGCTTCTCTTAAGGATGATTTTCCGTTGTCTAATATTGATATGATTGTGTAATCGATCACAGGCCATGCCTTGTTTTCCTTCATGGATGGTTTCTCGAGCTATAATCAAATTGGTATTAACCCGAAAGATTAGTATAAGAAAACCTTCACTACCCCTTGGGGTACCTTCTGCTACGTGGTCATGTTGTTTGGTTTGAAGAATGCAAGAGCGACTTACCAATGGACGACAACCCTTATCTTTCATGACTTCATTCACAAAATTCTAGAAGATTATGTTGATGATATCTTGTCTAAGTCTATGACTCATCAAGATCACATTGAAAATATTTGTCTTATCTTTGAAAGTCTTTGGCTCTATAAAATGAGACTAAATCCTCTCAAGTTTGTCTTTGGCATTGAAGCCGGAAATTTTTTCAAATTTATTGTTTCTCACTGTGGAATCAAAGTCGATACAAATAAAATTGATGCAATTGTTAACATGTTTGTAGGGGAAAATTCAAGAGATTCATAGATTTGTGTCTCAATTGGCTAACCATTTCCTTCCATTCACGTGTTTGTCGAAGAAAGATGTTTGTTTCCAATGGGATGATGAGTGCAAAAAAGATTGAGTCAATCAAAAGTTATTTATCCAATCCTCCCATCTTAATGCCAACTATGCAGGATAGACTCTTTTTGCTTTATATCTCTGCATCACCTCATGCCTTAACAACTTTGTTAGCTCAACATGATGATGATGGTAAAGAAAGAGTGGTCTATTACATCAACCGTATTCTAGTCGATTATGAAACTCATTATTCCGCCACAGAGAAATAATGTCTTGGTCTCGTTTTTGCAATGCAGAAGTTACAACATTGTCTTCTTCATGCAAAAGCTCACGTCATCATGAAAAGTGATCTTTTAAAGCATTTGTTCACTAGAACCGATTTTTTTGGAAGGTTGGCAAAGTGGGTAATGCTCCTCTCTAAGTTTGACATCAAGTTTGTAACTCAAAAAGCAATCAAGGGTCAAGTTGTTGCCGACTAGTTGGCAGAAGCTCCCCCATCTCACTCCTTCCCTAATCTAGATTTATTTCTAGATGAAGACCTTTTTACAACAAATCATGAGCCCGTATGGGAGATGTACACTTCGACGGATCAAGATGTCAAGCTGGCTCTGGAGCAGATGTAGTTTTAGTCTCATTTGATGGTAAGACGATTCCTCTATCCTTTTGATTGGAATTTCATTGCACTAACAACATTGTTGAGTACGAAGCTCTTATTGTTGGCTTGTGTGCCATGATGGCTTTAAACATTAAACATCTTCACATTCGTGGTGATTTTGAACTTATTGTAAATCAAATTATAGGGATGTATCAAGCTAAGCAGAATAATTTATCTCAATATCGAGATTTGGCCTTATCCTTTCTTGATTATTTCTCCTCTTTCACAATAGACATTGTTCCTAAGAGAGAAAATCGACACATAGATGCAATGGCGAGTGTAGCCTCCCTTGTATCTTTAGACAATGGTATAGAAGAATACCACTTTGTGGTTTATATTCTCCACTCTCTTATTGTTTCAGATCAACCTAATTTTGATGCTCCAGTGTGTGCTCATGTAGACTCTAAGGAATGGTATTCTCACATTTATAATTATCTAAAGACTAGAAATTTTCTTGACAATGTGACAAAAAATGCTTGCACTTGAATATAAAAAATTTCAACCTGATACATTATATTATCCAATGTTCTTTATTGGAAATCTTATAATGGTCTTCTCCTTAGGTGTCTCACTAAGGCAGAAATACCCCTTTCCCTTGAAGAAGCCCATTCTTGCTCTAGGGGTGGACATTTTGGTGGTAAATCCATGGTGCAAAAATCAATTCACATGGGATACTTTTCGCAAAAAATGGAGCAAGACTCCTTTTCCTTTGTCAAGAAGTGTTTGCAGTCTCAACAACATAGCAATATTATTCGTGCTCTTGCTCAAGAGCTTCAAAATCATACCTCTCCACCATTTGCAGAAAGGGGGCTAAATATTATTGGCAAGATATCACCTCCTTCTTCTAAAGGACATACCTTCATCATTACCGCTACTTATTACTTTATGAAATGGGTTGAAGCTATTCCACTAGAATCCACGAGCACTAAAAAAATTTGTAGCTTTCTTCTAAATAATATCATTGCTCGTTTTGGGTTGCCTTCTACCCTTGTTTCTGACAATGGTACTTCATTTAAGAACAAAGAGGTGAAACAATTGTTGGAAAAGTTTTGTATTCAACATCATTTCTCTACACCATATTATTCTCGGTCTAATGGCCAAGCCAAAGAATCTAATAAAACTCTTGAGCTGATTCTTTGAAAAACAATGAAAAACATGGTAAAGATTGGCATACTCAATTAACATATGCCTTGTGGGTCTATTGCACGAGTGTTTGTACGACTATTGGCATGATGTCATAGGACCTCAAGTATGGTGTTGAGGCTATTATGCCTTTAGAGTTGAAAATTCCATCTTTGTGAGTTTCCCTTAAAGGATTAATTGATGATGACACTTACCATGCTAATCATTTGCATCATCTTGAGTTGCTCTATGAGCTCTGATTGTAGGCCCTTGATCATCTCCAAGCTTATCAATGATATGTTTCTAAACATTATAATCAAGGTTTTCTTTCTAGAATTTTCAAGGTCTAGGTGATCTAGGTCTCTATGAGAATCAGAGAAATGTAAAGATCAAAAGGAGAAGTTTATCCCTAATTGGTTAGGCCCTTACATGATCATCTTTGTGTATGGTTTTGGGGGTTTATGGACCACTGTCTATGGATTGAATGCCTCTAAAAAAACCTACCAATGTGATGCATCTTCATTGTTACTATGCATAGTGTATATGTGGCATACACATGACACTCATCCCTTGAGGATTGTAGTTTGTTATGCTATGACATTCCTTCATTAACACCTTATCTTTGCATTTTGTGTTATGATGTGAACATGTGTATGCAGTTAACTTCTTTAATTAAGAATTATATATATACATGTGTTTTATTATGTTGTGTATTTGTGCATTGCATTTGATTAAATCTTTTGGTTAGACAATTAAATCATCATTTTATTTAATTAACATACATTCATGTGTGTTTATTAGATCATGATAGTATCTAATCTAAGCTTACATCCATAAACATAAATCCATCACATAACCACACATGAAAGTAAAAGCATACACATAAAGAACACCATGATGTTGCACCAAAAATCTCATATATATATATATATCAAAATGTGTGTCATGTACATATATCACACCATTGTATCAAAATATGGTGACTATATAACTATATGTGACTATACATAAAAAAATGTTATAGAAAATAATATGATCGGTATACAAAATCTGGCATAAACAAAATGGACCTCTAGCCCCCTGACACATGGCTCCCCAAGCCCTCTAGTGCTAGCAGTGATGGAGGACGAGGCTAGATAGATGTTATGGAGTGAAATCGATAAGCACAATGACATTGATAAGCTCATGCACAATATACAAACCTCTCCTTGCAGCTATGTAGCCTCTACTTGGAGCTGAGCCTCCCACTCTCGGACTAGCCACAACTCCTAAAGCTATTGTAGATGGGGATCTACACATGGCCTCACGACTGTTGCCTTCCCATCGAGGTCATCAAGTTGGCTCTGCAAGGCATCACGATCCCTCTTGGAACTATTTGCTCGCATCCTAGCCTAATATTGCTCAATTAGGTCAGTGTGAAGCTTAGCCACATGCTAAACCCTTTGGTTAGTCACAACAGTGACATTAATGGTCCTCTACATGACCTCCATGTGTGCCTCATTGTATGAGGTCCTCAACCACACAATAGGATCGAATAAGTGGGCATGTTGCTCCATTGAAACTAGCTTTTATGGATCAAGGATGCTCTCGTGGACTAGCATGACTGGGGCCATCTCAGAGATGCAACACCCGATGAAGGAGATCCACTCATGTGTGTCAACTGCAACCACATAGTAGTAGACACTGTCAGTATCAGATAATATAAAAACATGTGCATATATATACGAGATAAACCGAAACAAGAAGTACCAATCTCATACTTGGATCCTTGGCTTGCCAGTGTGGATCAAGAGGGCGTGCAACATTGGGACCTACATCGCCTACTATTGCTATTGTTGTTGTAGGAGAGTCGTTGATTGCCAAAGGTGGTGCCAATGAGACTGGGGCTATGGTTGGGGGTGCTGAAAACCTCCTTTATTGTTTGGGCCTCTCTGCTTCTCCACTCACTGCCTCTCCCTCCCTATCGCCGTTGTGATGCTCTCCTCCTCCTCCTCCTCCCTACCCCTATGCACTAACATTTCCCATGGGTGCATGTGTTATGAAAATTGGGGTAGGACCCTCCATCACCCACCATGCTCTGTAACCATGAGCAACCTTGACATTGTCAATAATTAGCATGGGAGGCTGGTCATTGTTGTCTGATCCGATGTTGCTAACAACAACGTCTGCTATGGTCAAAAAACAATGATCGCCTAGTCTGGTGGTGCTCCTCATCAATTAGATGTATATCAAAGGAGTCAGGGGGGTCACCTGTAGTATCCCAAACTATCAAGAAACCCTATGCCGGTAATATGGTACAATAATATGGTATACCCACCTCGCTAGGAGACAATTGGGTTGCATACACTACAATTGTCACTTGTTTGTGGGCCAAACCATCCCTCTATATGGTCACCATCTAACATCATGCAACCACAAAACATCAAACTAAAGCCGCCAAAAAGCAAGATCTCTATATATCCAATCACACACCATTGGGTATGTGTAAGCCATCTATGTACCAGGAGCTATGCCTTGGGGATACCCAACTGGTTGGGTACATGTGATGTGTGTGAATACCCACACCTAAAGGAGTGTGCACTCTATGAGGATAAAAAACTCATAGTGTACATATCACTCGAGGTCATGGTATAGATGAGAAAGCATGCTTTTACCCCAAGCGTAAATAGTCTCATGGTCTTCCATCTTGCATATGCAATGGATGAGGCCCCCATGTAGGTGAGAGCCTCACCCATCCATAGCGGCTCAAAGGGTGACTGTGACAATTGTCGCCCTTTAGAGGAGTGGAATGGCCACTCACCGTTGCTTGTACCAATGCATATAGATGTGGTCGATAGTGTCTCCCGGCTCTATACGACTAGCGTAGTACTGTTGGACCCCTAGGGCCTCTCAAAGTGTCCTCACCTTGTCATAAGCCACTTGCAATCCACAGATGGGTAAGCTGGTGATCCTATACATGTCCTCTAACGTGGAAATCATCTCCCCTAATGGAAGGTGGAAAGATGAGGTATCTAGACATCCCAATGCTGCATGAGCGCCATGAGCATTAGGGGATGGTAGTGTATGTTGGGTAGTGTTTAGGCCCACCATAGGCCCACATGCTGCAAATGGTCCTGATCATCTAGATGCATTTGTGTAGCCTCGTCATGTAGTGTAGTCAACACGTGTCCACCTTTGTGCTCTCGCATCTCTGGCCACTCTTGTAAAAGAAAACAAAGTTCATGTCAGTTCCATCTACATCATGAAATTCTAACTTCTACATCAAAAATTTTCTAAGTTAGCCTCGAGGATAGAGGTGCACCGCGCAAACGTCTGCATGATGCTCTAGCATCCAAGGTTGAATACTATGAACATTTCCTGGATGACAACATGCAAGGTAGATGCTAACATGACCAGAGGCCGCCGAAACGTTGTAAGGACAATAGTGTGCTGACTGGATGCCTCTACATCGACCAGACGCCTGCATTACTTTTGAATTGGAAAAACATAAAAAAAAGTGCACAAAAATGACAATCTAGGGTCAGATTCCTCGTACCTCATGGACCTCATTGCCCTTGGCTATGGCCATGCGAAGTTGCATGATCTTGGGCTCTACGTAATCTTGTTGGTGACACATTTTGTTGTCTTTTCTTTCACAAAAGTCGACAGAACTCTCACCGTGAATAGTGAAAATAACCCTTTCTGTGGGCCCTCCTGTGTATATATATAGGCCATTTTTTGCTCATTTTTCCTGGCAAATGTGGTTCTTCCATCCTTCCTGTTTTCACCCCACCTAGCTAGGGGAAAAAATAGGAGAGGGCATATACTCACCTCTTCATCATATTTTTCTTCCGAACCACCAAATTTTTTTTAAGCATTCTTCTCGCTGTGGTAGCTTCTTCTGATTTTCGAGTTGACTTAGATTTGAGTTTTGCAAAACATAACTTCACTAGTATCTGCCTGTTAGACCTCTATAGCCTCTAGAGTATCCTTTTTGACACACAAATCTATAAAACTTTCAAATTTTCAATCTTGCACTAATGTTTTCTTTTCTACTTTAGTGTAGCTATTTTTTCCCGAAATTCGGCTCACTAAAGTGGGGGAAAAATGTAGTGTCGTAAAATTACATGCCATGGAAATTTCACACTTGCGCATTTGGCTCACTGTATTTATGGTGCCTAGCCACATTTATGACAAGAACCTTATGAGTCAAAATTTCACGATTCCAACTCCAAAGGGGAAACTATGAAGTGTTAGTAGTCCACCACCTCATTTCTTGCAAAGTTGTGGGTGTGATGCCTGCGCGGTGCATGGACGTCCGTGTGGTGTGCAAGCATCCCCGGACTTTACAGGTTTAAATGACAAAATCTCAGGACCTTTTCCCATGACACGTGTTGTTGTTGTTGAATCTTGAGTGTAACAACTCTTCCCGCCCATTCAACCACACAAAACTCTCTTTCACATTCATTCTCATTCATTCTCACTATTTGGCTTCACAACTTGCTCTCTCACTCCTTTTCTCTTCTACATCCAATTTCTTTGGTGAAGCTTTGTTGGACTCATGTCCTGTCAATAGTCAAGGCTCTCTTGTAAGCATTCAACATCATGTCTATCAAGTCAAGAGGGAGCAATGGACTGTTGTTAACAGTCTCTTGCTATATTTTCTTGTCTACTTTCTAACATATTTATTGTGTCTATGTTTCATGATACGGGTTATCCTCCATAGTGGGGTTTGATTTTATCACTCGTCTATATTTTGTGATACGGGTTCTCTTCCATTGCAGGGTTTTCTTTCATCACTCATTGTGTCTACTTTACTTTGTACCTTTTTTATTCTCTATCTATTTGGCTTTCTGTGGAGGTGAAAACACCAAAGTTGGGGTTTGACTGAGGCAAGCCCTAAAATAGCCCCAACATTTCTCCTCATTCGCCTTGTGTTCATATTTCTCGTGTGAGGCTTCACAGAAGGCTTCATAGCGTAGGAACTTCCGTGAGTTAGCATCTTGCCTTCCTTGTCATTTCCTTTCATTCCTTCTTTTTGTTAATTAATTAGAATAGTTAGACTTTAGATTCTAAGTAGACAGTAGATTCTTTGAGTTCTATGCATGATTTTACCTTTCTATTTGTATGAGATGCCAACGTGTCCCTAAGACGACAACACGTCGTGTTGTCATCCAATTCCCACACTAACGTCCCTTGGTTGAGAGCTAGCCTACTTGACCCAAAATAAATTGTTGCTTCAAAGAGACATTTTTGTTAAAATGATCTAAATCATGTAAAAAATGTTGTCAAAAGTACGTTTTAGATCAAACCAAACATAGGCTTTTTGTGGGTTTATGTCAAGGAAGATACTTGCAAAATTCTAAAAATTTGAAATTTAGTTTTTAAACCCCTATTTTTAGGAAAACCCGTAAAAATAGGACCTTGCCAAAATTCATTGAAAATGATTTTGATAGGATGAATTGACTTCACAATCACACTGGTCAAGTCAAAATCACCAAAAAGTTAGTTTTACTCTAGTGAGTCTATTTTCATTTTTTAGGAAGAAAGCTAGGACCTTTGTAGCCATTAATGGCAGATTGGCTAGTACTAGGTGTAAAAAGCTAAGCTTCAAAAGCTTCAACGAAGAAACCATGAAATAAATACTCCAAAAAGATGTTATCTCACAAAGGGGATTCTCAAAACTAAAAAATGCCAAAAATTGACTAACTTTGGACAAAGTACGCCTTGCTACCAAGGTAGATATGCAATCAACATGAGAAAAAGCGCCCCTATTGGCCAGGGGAACCCTTGAACTAACGGATCCAAATGTCAGTTTTTGAGAAAACTAGTCTTCAAATGATCTCTCCAGCATCAACACAACCTTGCAACGAAACTATTAGCCAGCCTGTGAGACACATCAAACGACAACAACGGTTGATTGTCAGAGCATGCAAAATCAATGGAAAATCAATACATATCAAGACAAAAGCGCCCTTGTTGGCCAAGGGCGCCGTTGAATCCAAGCCACATGATGAAGTTTTCAACAACTACTTTCTACAAGGCATTTGCTTAGCTCTCTCTCAGCTTCACGATCAATCCAGCCACATGTCCACATGACCTGTCAAGTAATCAGAGGCAAAGATCAAGCAAAAGACACCTAAAGGTGAACGCTGAGGGAAGAATATGAAGAAATTGGGTAAGTGTTAAGGAAAAGCGCCCCTGTTGAGAAAAGGCACCCATCTTTTTGGGTAGTCAGAAGTTGTCTACAAGCTTGGTGACCTCCAATATGACCTTCTCCGTTTTGATTAATCTCAACAATGACACCATCAACAAAGACAATAGAAAAATCATACACCTGACGATAGAGATCAAACTAGGACCATTCTCAAAGGTTTGCGACATGAAAATCATGATTCAAAAAGCTAAAAGTGCCCCTGTAGGCCAGGTACGCCCATGCTTTTGAAGGACTTAAATTAACTTTTAGGAGTTGTGAAACTAGTCATCCTTTCCAAGACTGAGTTGGTTATCCATCCCATGTTTTAGCGAGATCATCAGACTCATTAGTCAGCAGTGATCTCTAATTAGAGCACAAAGGGTCAAAATGGAGAACTTCAGGAATAGTCAAGAAATTGACTAAGTCTGAGGACAAAAGCACCCCTGCTGAAGAAAGGCACCCTTGAATCTAAGGCATCAGATTCAGTCTTTGAGCTTTGTAGATCCTAGACATACTTAATTAGGTTTTTCCTATCTTAGCAGAGAATCTATCAGCAACATCTTAAGATCAATAGAGCAACCAGAAATGAAGATCCAACAAAGGCACTTCAGCATAAAAAAAAAGTGTTCAACACTCAAAAAGGATACCTAAAAAGTCAAAGAAATATCTGTTGACTTGAGTTAGATATTTTGAAGGCTTCTCATGTCTAAACGTCCCACAATCAGTGGAAATAAGGGTTGGGAACTCCAAATCAGGCCAATTTACTCCTCAATCATGAGTCAAGGCGCCCATACTTGATGCATTCAAGCATCAATCATTATATAATCAAGCATAGGTGTCCCATTTGATTATTGTCTTTGTAGGTTGAAGGCTAAAACAAAAAATTTCTCTCCAAGACATCTTTTCAAGATCTGACAGAGGATTTTGACTGTTCATTATTTTTTGAAGATCAGTTGCACAAAAGGATAATTTTTGAGAGGTTGCATCTAGAAGCATATTTTTACAGAAGGGCAGCAAATAACTTGTAATCTTCTTCTTATCTTCTTCCTCTATTTTGTCTTAAACTTCTTGCATGTCACAGAAAACAACATGAAATCACATATCTGACCAATTGGGTATGATCAACACAGTTTTTTAGCAAAACCCATTTCTTTAAATTTTCCAAAAAACAACAAACTTGTTGCCCCTATTTTTAGGGATTTTTTTGAAAAATTCACAAGTTCAAAAATCCAAGGAATTGGGTTTGTTCAACATTGAAGCACGAAAAAAACCCATGTGTCATATTTTTTTCAAAAAAATACTTCTCGACAGGTGCTATTTTTAAAGGTTTTCAGAAGTTGTTTGAACAGGGTCATGTGCATAGTTGATCTTTAAGTTTTTCAGGATGCAGTTCTCCCAAGTACAATACAAGTCCAAAACGGTCTTGTACCATGATTTCCTAAAAATAATAGACACAAACTTGCATCAAGTGCACCCAGAGGTCAACTTAGAAGATTTGGAAGGCATGGACCAAATCACATTACAAAACATCGAGCAATATGGATTGCTTGAAGCTGCGTCAATCCCCATCATATTATAGAACATGGAGTTTGTAATTGCTTGCATTAAGCATTACAACCCTACCACATGAGAAATACGATCAGTGGATGGGAGGGTGATTTGTAGCCTTAAACCTAAGGATGTTGAAAGGTGTTTTGCTATTCCACCATGTTCGACCAATGTGGTCATATCAGTGAAAGAATGTGAAAGAGCATTTGAAGTGGCAAAGGATAAGTGTCAGCAGAGAATGGATAAAAGTGAAAAAGGCCAACTTGCCCAAGAATGATGGGTGAGGATAATTATGAGACGAGTATGCAATGATGATCACTCTACTCAGCTAGATCACTGGACAGGAGGATGGGAACCAATTTCAATTATGGATGTACTACATCCTCACTAAGATTGTCAGCAACAAAGAGCATTACGACTAACCCACCCTCATCAATAATATACTCCACCAACAAATGAATGGGTTCTTAGAGGCTCATAGGTTCCACGTGTGCTCATACCTTATATACCTGATTGCCTTCCAAGGCCAGTTCAAAGCATTAAACATTGTGGTAACCTTAGGTGTGCAGAAGGTCCACAAATATTTTTTGCGACTTGAGTTTACACAAGCAAAACAACATTTCAAGTGGATAAATGATCTTTTCATTATGTACATCGTAACAGACCTCGACCATGAGATGCATGTACATATATCACTAGAAGCCAAGGAGGAAATGGTGGATTGGTTCATCTAATTCCCCACCTTCACCTATATACACGTATATGGATACAACGGTCATCTTGCCATGATGCCCCGCTACCCTTTAGATAGGGTAGTCTTCATGGAGTTCTTGTGACAATTGTCTGAAGTTCATTCTTAGTTGCACCTCAAAAAGAAGACATCAACGAGCTTTCCTATCCAGATGGGACTCTATAGGTGTAAGACAACGACTGATGCCAAAATCATGTGCCAAGAGACAGTGAGACTTAATCTCAAATATCTCATTGAGAGACAGTCGTATGATCTGAGAGGCCTTTATGTAGCACACCTTAAGCAACACTCATCACATGAGTCTTCCATGGAAGACTATTGGGTCAACTGTGATGATGAGTTTGATGTACAAAGAAGAAACTACAACTGGTTTAGGCTCCCACAAATTGCTAACTTCATGTTAGAAGACATGGAGGGCCTATTTGATGATGATGGGGAGGTTATTCTCCCTACATTCTTCATGGATCAAGTAGACTCACAACCACTTGGAAAAGTGGATTGGTATGCAAAGGAGAACACATCTATAGAGGAAAGAACAAGTAGGGTTGTCATAAATAGTCAACTCTATTTGGACAGTAAGAAGACAAGGAAGGTAGTAATTCCCCGTATAAAGCTGCCACCAGTTCAATCTTGACTACCTTCCACATCAAGGAAGAATCCCAAATAGAAGCAGTGAAGTAATCCTCCCAAAGGGATGCAAATGTCAGGGCACACAAGGGGAAGAGCAAATTAGTTATATGTGGAGACAACCACAAACATAGCTAATATAGTCATGGAAATCGCTGCAGTTGAGCCAGTGATTGAGATAATCATAGCCGAAACATAGTCCATAATGGAAGCAGTTGCAACAGATACAATGCCTATGATAGAGACAAAACCTCCTACTTCACCACCATTGCAACAGTCACAAGTCCCCATTGACTTGGACTCTCCACCACGAGACATCATTGCAACACAATCTCATTCATCAGGAATTCAAGGGCCTAACATTCATCCTTCTAGTGAGGCTAGTCAGGATTCAATCTAGATTGATGGTCTCTTAGGAAGGAAGAGAGAAAGGCCATCCTACTAGCTTGACTTCACAAAGTTTGATCATGTCCCTCAAGACATGCCAATGAAGAAATTGAAGAAGCAAGTTCGTATAGGAAGGAATCCAGATAATGAATTTTTTGTAGAGATAGCTTCCCCACCCGAGGACAAAAATATACACAAGGTAGAGGTTGAGGACTTCACATTGTTGAAGGTAAACCTCGGTAAGACCACTCGTCAGGTGGAGGAAGATATTCTTGGAATTGCCTCGATGAGTGTTCAAAAAAGAATGGCTAAGGACATAAGAGACAAAGCAGCCTGCAAGGCTAAAAACCAAAAATTGAGACTATACATATCTAGCTTGATGCATGGTACTCCAAACATCTCTGCTTTGCCACGAGAGTTGCTAGACCTCCCTGTGGAGCAAAACCATCACCAACTGATTTCATATGGAAAATACTTGAGAAATCAAGTGAAGGAATTTGTTGTTAGAGGACGGTGTATACTGGAAGAACTATACCAATTGAGGGACAAAGCACATGGACTCCACACAGAGATCCAGCAGTCAGAACTAGAGATATCAAAGAATAGGCTTGGGGATGAAGTCATGGTCACAGATATACAATTGGCGTACCAATCAGTTACAATTGTTGAGAACAAGCAACATCTCTTCGCTTGGAAAGAACAACTAGCATACAAGGTGAAAGACTATGATGCCAATTCTGTGGAATTAATCAAAAGTTGACATATTGTGGTAGGTATTATCAACTTCGCAAGAATGTTGGTAATATCCATCCCTTGCCTTTATTAGCATGAGGGAGGTGCGTACATTGAGGTAGGCCCAGTACAAAAACAACTCCAAGATGTCATCTGTAGCACATTTTTTGATGACTCTGAAGGTTGCAAGTTGAGTAAGGTTGCAACCATGTCCACCAAGCTAGATGACACAACTACAAAGTACATAGAATATCAGCAACAACTTGCGAATGGTGAAGAAATGCTGAAATGCCATGTCATCGTCCTATAGAGCATTAATTTTCTATAGGCTGAAGAAGTCAACAAATGTATAGAAGGGTTGTTCACCAATGGAGGAGAGGTGTAAAGTTCCCACAAAGGATGTCCTATCCTCCAAAATAGCATTAATGGCGAACAAAAGCTAACTTGATGCCACTTTCCAAGTTAATTCACTATCCCATAGATCATGCATGTCAGATCCCACTAATTGAGGATGTCTATTTTGACTTCCATGAATTATGGATCTCTATCTCCACCAAATGTGGATGTCTATTTTGGAGACACATTTTGTAATTAAAGTTCACTTGTAGTTTAGTTTCAGTCAACTGAAGTAGATTTCCAGTTGACTCTTTATTTAGTTTTAATTAACTGAAGTAGATTTCCAGTTAACTACTTGCTCACCTACTTTTAGACATAGGAATAAATCTTGTTGATTGGCAAGAACTGATTGTTAACTCAAGGAGATTTTAGGGTTTCCTACTCCTTTGATTTTCTATAAATAAGAGCCTTGGGCTCATTATTTGTTAACCTTTATTTACTACGCAAAATTGTTGTGCCATTGTTGCCAACAAGTTTGAAAGTGCATATTTGTTCACTCTTGGATGAGAGTTAATTGGTTTGATGAGCAATTGTGTATGATTTCGTACCTTTGCATGTCCCAATTCTTTGTAATTCATTGAGAAAGCTTGAAGAAGGAAATCAAAAAGTACATGCAATTTGATCTAAAGATTTGAGTTCTTCCAAACATCTTGTTCTTATAACTTATTGTTTCAATCTCCTCCTTGGACAGGGGTTCCTTTGATATTTTGATGTTAATAGTTATCATTTGATGTTGTGTAATGAGTTGTCTTTCAACCTACACTTTGGACAGGTGTCGTCACTTCCTCGGAAATCCTGTTAGCAAGTTCATCGTAATTTTTTGTTTCTAGTGAGTTGTTTCCTAGCCTATACCTTGGACAGGGGTTCCTCCTCCTTGGCAAGTCTGAGATCCATCTTACCGTAAAGAGTGATTTCTTGCATAAAGCCTTATTTCAACATAGATTTGAGAGTTCAGAGCCTTGGAATCATTTTGGCGAGACGATCAACCCAAGTAATCCAACCATCCATTCCAACTCCTATGCCCTCATGCTCTATTTATCTTGAGGAGATATGATATATTAAAAGCTAGTCTAGTTGTAGTTAAGATCTACAAAAACTAGAGAAAACCTTAGCTGCAACGCATTGTGTTTATGCACCTTTGTGTCCTGTCGTTGAGTAAAAAAGATAGGAACATTAGTTTATTGTACTTTTTTATGCAAAACATTAGCAAAGAGGGATCTTCCTCTCTATAATTTGAAGAGCAATTACTAAAACACTTGCAATAGTTGTATGTTTCCAGTAAGCACTCCAAAGGTGCTAATTGAAATGCCAACAGGTTCCCGAAGTCCTTTATTCGTGAACATATCAGGAACTCTCTTTTAAGAACAGTTTTTGCAATCTCTTTCATCTTGAACCTTTGTCACTTGAGTACGTGTCATTGAAGTGACCGAGGAAAATTCACTCCCTTTAGACCTTGTTTGTCTTGGGACTTGGGAGTAGTGAATCCCCTCCTTCACAAAGACTAATTATGTAGGTAAAGTAGAGTAATAATGGGTGAATTGGTCTCCAATCTTCATAAAAGTATTGTCCAACAAAGTAAATGTGAGAAAAATTGGGGATATGTGGTGTTTAGTGTAATGTCTCAAATTTTAAGTGTAAACATCTAAAATCGTTCACACCTAACTTCACTCAATTATATCATATTTCAACATTAATTAAATAAGACTAATTATTTAATTAACCTTCCCAATTACCATAATTTATTGAGCTAATTTATCCTTTATCTTGTTTTCTCTATATTTTTCCCTTAATTAAATAAATTTAATTAAATTCACCTTTCACATTCTTATCTTTCAAAACTTAAATAAATGCATCATATTTATTTAATTTTCTTAAAACTCCCCCCAATTAATTAGTTGACTAATTAATTCACTTACACAAATCAAAATTTGATTAATCTAATTAATCACTTATCACATCCTCCCATAAAATAATAGCCATCCACTTATCCTGGAAGATGTACACCCTCTATTTTACACATGTGACTCTCACTTATCTTGGAAGAAAGTAATTAAGAAGAACAAGTGTTAACATATGAGGCGGAGGAAGAGTTGATTAATCTTGTCAAAAATCAAGAAAAAATGGTTGATACCACTTTTCTTGATACACCTGCTAAAGAGTTACATGAGGAAGATCTAGAGAGGAAAGAGGAGATGAGAATAGGGTAACAAAATATTGATCATGATGAGAAAAATGATACACAATAAAGTGATCAAGACTTGTAAAATTCATCCTTGCCACCCACTTGGTTGAAGGTGAACCCAGAGAAGAGACATGTAATTGTTAAACCATTAACTTTACAAGATATGGTTGTAGAGGTTAAAAAGGTTAAGCTAAAGACGATACCAAGGACTCTCTACAAAACCAACGTGAATGAATTGGGAGAGACAATAGCTGAAAATTTCTACCCCAATAGCGGATAAGGATGACATAGAACTTCAAATCTCTAATTTTCAATTTTCAAAAGTGAATCTAGGGAAGAAAACTAGGAATGAGGAAATCACATCCTTGGAATAAATTTTTTCTACCATGGTCACTAGGATTCATAAGGATAAACAAACCAAGGAGGATATCAAGGCATAGCTAGGACAAATGAAGGCTTTTATAAAGTAATTTATCACTCCCATTTCTCAGCAAGTTGTTTCATCAAAAACCTTTATCCTCATGACCAAATAGGGAACTTGATTCTTTACAAATTATGAAAGAAAAGTAAGGGATACTATATAATTGGGTTTCAAAGATTTTGGGAGAAGTAAATGGAATCCTAGCCATGGGATACAAATATTATGAGGAAGCTTACAACATGGAAAAGGAAATCCAGACATATACAGATAACCTCAAGACTAAAGAGGAAAAATATGAACAAAATTTAAAGTTCCTCAAAGAGTTAATAAAAATGGAGAAGTGCATAATTTTTTTTCTTCAAGATGGAACTCATTGTTGAGTATAGATTGAACATCTTGAACACAAAAAATTGTATGAAAATTCTACAAATTTTGACAAAAACAATAAATCTAGCTCTCCTCTTGACAAATAAACACAGGTTGGATACCTTAGATACCACAAAGGAGGCCTAGAAGAAGAAGATAGAAGAAGACATGAACATTTATCCAGATACAAATGAGGAAATATTGGACAAATATATGGATGTTAAAGAAGATTTGAAGTTCGTAAATAATGGCCTTCAAAAAATTTAAAAGTGCACTAATATGGTGTTTGGGAGTTTTCAAAAGGTTAAATTCAAACTAGACTAGGTTGGTGGCCTAGATGAAGACTTAGTCAATTAATGTTTCACTAATTTTGTAGAGTATAAGAAAGAGCAAAAGTCCAAAGATTTTGCTCCTTAATTTGAATATAGAATATTCATTCTAAAATTCTTTAATCTTTGTATTTGTAAAAAGGATTTGTTGAAATCATGAAGTAAACCTTGCATCTCAATTTTTCGCTTTCTTTCAATGTATTTCTTTTTGTACAGGTTTTGGTGCCAAATTACTTGCATATTGAAAATCTAAAGATAGAAAGTTCCCTTATGAGATTCTTACATGTAGAAAAATACTTCAATCTTGCATGTCTTTTTATTTGCAAGCAATTTTGTTACCTATTTCTCTATAAATGATAGATTTGAAGGGTTCAGAGGTTGAAGAATTAGGCCTTTGGTCCATGTTTAAAAATTTATGTAGCATTTTCAAGAAATTTTTGATATAGTTTTAGAGCACTTTAGAATATTTGGAGATAGTTATTGACAGATAAAATCATGAACTCTAATGTAGCAATTGCTAGAATGTAATTTGATAAAAGAAGGACGAAGCTTAATACAAACATGATTTTGTTGCTTCAAAATTGTCTTCTTGCATATGGTGTGGTGCCTTAATCTTGAACCTTTACTTATTGATAACTTGATAAATGATGTGCTTAATGGAATTTGTGAAATTATTTCTAATTTGTGTGTGGAATATAACAAATGGGAATAATTTACTTTTCAGTTTTATTAAATTTTCCTTTGAATATTTTACTATTAATATGAATGTTTGAGTAATGATAGTCTTAATATTGCAGTAAATAAATTTTCTTGAGTTGCTAATCAAACAAAGATTGGGATACAATAGTTACATCATTATCCTAAATTCCTTTATAATCTTTTTGATTTTTCTTCATACATTTAGGTAGAGTAAGATTTAGATTAAAATTCAATCTAGTTTGAATAGAATACCATAGACCCCTTGTATAAACATACCACATTGACCACTTAACTAGACAAAAAAGTTGTGACTTGACTCTTAGGACCTTGGAAGGTGATTGATTTAAGACTCAGTCATATTTTTTAAGATAGGTAAGGTGAGCTTCACCTTTCCTATGTTGCATGTGTCAATTTCGCCATCAACAATACCAACAACATATATTACAAATCGAGACTGTTACAATAAAGGGTAGTCAAGAGAATAATAGGTAAGATGTCACCTTTACATCGAAAAGAATGTGCACAAGATATGATTTGAGACAAAAGCTTTACACTTTGATTCATTCCTTTAGTAGATAATCCTAAAG
This sequence comes from Sequoia sempervirens, assembly GCA_007258455.2. Classification (NCBI taxonomy): domain Eukaryota; kingdom Viridiplantae; phylum Streptophyta; class Pinopsida; order Cupressales; family Cupressaceae; genus Sequoia; species Sequoia sempervirens. The sequence continues at coordinate 93,357,290 of VDFB02168118.1, forward strand.
GACAAATGCAACCTATGAACTACCTAAAGGAGGCAATAAATTTAAGCATCAAAGATGCTTGGGCACAAGATAGAGTTGAGTTCCTCCAAGAGGGGTATAAGGTAGTTGGGTCATCTCTCATCACACTAGAGAGAAATTTGAAGAGAGGAGGAATTTAAGGAATACAAATGATAGAAACCTCCATAGTAAAAATCAAAGCCCTTGAATGATAACTTTTTTCATTATGTCCAACAAGGTGACTAAAGAGAAGGATGTGCAAGCTCAACATGTAAAGAAGTGTATAATGGAAGCCAAGATAAAGATTGTCAAGGATAAATTATATAGGCCATAGTTTCCAAAGGAGAGATCATAACAAAACATATCGCCATAGACTTCCTTACCAAGTAGGTAGAAGAGCTAAAAACTCAAATGGAAAATGAGTAGGTTGTTTTTTTGTGTTTCAACTGTGATAGGTCGAATATATGCGTTAGAAAATGAGCAGCAAACAAAAGAGTGCAAATAAACACTAAAACAACCTACACCTCAAGATTAGCCTAAGTTGAAATCAACACAAAGTAAAAACAACAAAATGAAACCTTTTACCTTGTATCGAATCGATCCTTTGGTTGGCCCTTTGATCTTCGGTGTTGTGTGCTCCTTGGATGGCAAGATATGCAAGATATGCAAGCTAGATGATAATGTGAGGATGGATGAAAATGGATGAAAGCATGAAAATGGCTAAGTATGAATTCTAGAGAAATTTTGCAAGAGTTTGGTTACAAAGCATGATCTCCCTCAAAATGAGAGAAAAGAGGGGGTATTTATAGAGATTTTGGAAATCCCTAGGGAAATGGATGGTCAAGATTGAGCCACCAAGATCAAGATGTAGGGCTAAGGTGAGTTGAGAACTCACAAGCCCTCACATCTTGACATGTGGCATGTGATATTGCCCTAAAAGGTGAAGTGGACATGAGGTGGAGGGATAGGACATGACATGGAGGGAGTACAAAGTACCTTGGGATTGGGACAAGATCTCCTCATAAATGAGGTACTTGTCCCCAAGTGGGTGAGAAGACATGTGGGGAATTAAAAATTTCCCAAATATTCTCATGGGGAAGAGGGAAGGAATTTAAAATTCCTTAAATACATTGGGGGATTAAATGTGAATTAAAAATTCACATGGGGAATGGAGATGCCTTGTCCAAAAAAGAGAAAGCATTTAATAGAGTTGACTTGATTAAGTGATTAAGGTTGTGCAAGTACTTGATTAGACTGATTAATGAAGATTAGAAGAGGGTTAGATTTCACATGTGACTTGATGTGACAAGTCAAAGATCACATGGGGAAGAGTAATGAAGGATTAGAGGAGGGTTAGGTGGCTAAGAGAGATTAGAGGCCAACTTGCAAAAGTTGGAGGATGTGACACATCCTAATCAAGGATTAGGCATGTGCACATCTTAATCAAGGATTAGGCATGTGCATCCCTAATGATGAAATTAGGAGAATAATTAAGCTTAGATAAAAATGATGATGGATGATGTGACATAAAGGGAATTATTTATTTAATTCATTTGATGAAAGGGGGAAGGTATTTAATTATTTAACTAGATACCTTAGGGATTAGAAGAACTTTAGAGGGATTAATTAAATAATAGTGATATTACTTAATTAATGCGGATAAGGGGATGTTTAGACAAAAGGGATAAATTTGGATAAATCAAGTGTCCAAATTTAGGTGTCTACATCAATAATTGAGTTGAGAGCCACAAAAATGAAGTTGAGTTCATAGGACAATTAACTCACCATGCTATAGATCTAGAGAGACATAGAAAAAATCAATGAAGGTCTTGTGAAGAAGAATGAGGACCTAGAATAGAGGTTGGAAGCAACCAAAGAAGAAATTCACTAGCTCAAGGTCAAAATTAATGAGCTCAAGCTCTTTGTTGATTCATTGGAGGCAATATATGCCCATTGTTGGGAATACTCAAAAGAAATAGAATAGCCAATTATTGACCTCACATCAATGATGTTTTTTGTTGATATGTTTGGACCCTCTACACCATGATACAAAAGAAGATTGGCATGTTGGATCTAATTCTTACACCAATCCTTGGTGAAGCTTATGTCAACTTCACATAGTTTTGGTGTTAGGATAAAGAGTAGGCCCTTTATTTTACAATAGACAAATGATGCCCTTAATAAGGATAGAGTGGTCTAAGAATGCAAGGTAGAACTAGGAGCTATGGGAAAATTGGTTGTGGATATACATGCTTGAATACATCTCATTGAGAATGGCCTCCCCTCTCCTATAAATTTGAATGATAAGGTACTTCCACCTAGTGCATTCCAAGTACATATAAGGAACAAAGGCCAAATGAAAAGCTTGATGAGCTATCCCCTACATCCACAATAGAATAAATATTGGAAATCATCAGACCAATCATCAAACTAAGGACACTTGTGTGAGAGACCAACTCTCAAGATTAGTAGGTCAAATATGAAGATGCACTAGAATTGGAGCACAAGCATAAATAACTAATGAGGGTTACACTAAACAAGGATGATGAATAGGGAAGGCTCATGGCTTCCATGAGCAATCTATAAGAGGTGGGTATATTATCAAATTTTTAATTTTCTTTTTGTTGAATCTACACCCAATGGATACATTCTAAGTCTCTTTCCTTCTACAAGTGAAAGGACTTGTGAGAGTTTCTAGATCTATAGTGGATCCTTAACCATAAGTGGAAAATTCATCTTACCTTGATATCCAATCAATAAATATGCCTCAAAACATCTATTGTTCTCCCTGCTCTCATCCAATTTTGGTTTTTCATATTTTGTTACAATTTTGATAGAGGTTATGTCCCAACACATGATTGTCAATTGATGCTCCAAGTTAGATCAAATCTAATGGTCCACGAGATTTCCTAAAGTAAAATAAGTTCTCCTACGAAGCCTTGAAGTTACAACATATGGCAAGGAAAACATAGTTATAAAACAAAAGACACAATATGAAAGTGTTGGTAGGACTCACTTGTGTTGTTAATTCAAGTTGACTCATTATTTAACCAATACTATGTGATGCACTCCCAAGGATTCCAAAAAAATAATGACATAGCTTCTCCTTAGTTTATGTGCAATTCCTAATCTACCAGCTACTAATACATCCAATAGCATGTGTGTGATAAGTTCCATTCTAACACAAAAACAGTTCCATTCTAACACAAAAACACATCACCAAACACCATAGCTTCAAAGAATTGACACTCATAATTTCCTTGCATCATCCTAAGGACTCTATCGTACTAGAGTAGCCATGGTATAATCACTCCAATACATGAAATCAAAATTTATAAGATAATATGACCGAGCATCCATGACCACTATTCAAATAATGCACAGGCAATCAATTCACCTATTGAGACCACTAAAGTACAATACTATGCTATAAAATTCAAGGAATCAACTCCCTAAAAGGTTCAAAGACTACTCCAATCACTAACAACACATCATCAATGTGCCAAATTCCCAAAGGTGTTCTCTCTTTCAAATTTCAAATTCAAATGTACTTTTGGTGTGTGCCAAGTAGAATAGTTATAAATATTGGTTTATATGCCTTATACACGTGAAGAATTTTGAGAAACTCAACTTTTGAGCTTGATACATTGATTGTTTCTACACAATTAACACTTTTGAGCTTGATGCTTTAATGAAATCTACTTCCTTTTTATTGTTCCACAGGTGAGCCTCTATGCTTATTTTCTCTAAAAATATGTATACAATTCTATAACAATCAATAAAAATTTGTTCCAATAAATTTTTGACTTGTGTATGTTCATTTTTTACTAATTGCTTGCATGTTTCCCACTGTCGATTATTGTAACATGAGCTACTATGCTCTACTTTAACAATCCAGATGATTGATCTATTCAATATGAGCCTTTTCTTTACTTTATTTGCTTTCAATATTTATTTTCATACCCCCACACAACAAGCAACTTTAGGCTTAGACATAAATAGTTAAGGAGTTGACCCTCTCACCCCAAAGATTGTCTTATTGAAAATCACCTTCATTGCCAAATGACAATGTTGTCCAATGAGACTTCCCATTGTTGTGGTTAATGGACTATGCATTGGTCCCTTGAAATTGAACCTTTAGAACCCTCTAATAATAATTTATGCACAGTCAAATGATTAACAAAAGAAATATTAATCAATTTTGTAACCCTTCTTGCCATTTATGAGACTAGTCTTTTATTTACATTTTGAATGCTTAAATTTCAGATTCGTTAAGTATTGCCATGCAAATTTCTAGAGTTTGAATACAAAGATCTCATATACGATTAGTTTTTTTCATTTTGCATTTCATTTTGCATTTCATTTTAAGTCTTTCTTCTTTTCTACATTTATAAAGAATAGGTTAGTACTTATTAAAAATCATACAAAACACTAGCTTCTCAAACTTGGAGGTTATTATTGAGCTATGCCCCGCTCATAGGCTTTCCATACTTATATTCAAATGAGACCAAATTTATACATAAATATAAATTTAAACATCAACAAGAACAATTTAAATATTTCTTATCAAGATAGTTGACAACGATGATAAAACAACTTTAACCCCAATTTTTTAATATAATTGTGTCTATTATACTATTTTTATATGTGATACCAAATGTCATCACTTTATATATCTCTATTCTTTAACCATTATGTAATCACATTATTTTGGATATAGCCCCTACAAAAACCTTCATTTATATTATCTAAAAATAAAATAATTGGTTGATGTATAAATAATACAAATAAGAATCGATTGAGTGCCTTGGCATTTACTAAAAGCTACCCCATGATTATAAAGTACCAAAAGGCTCTTACATAATAAAAAAAAAATTGATTATAAAGTACCTTGGAAGCCTAATCATAAAGAATAGAAAAGCAATAAAGATGCCCTTATCTTGCATTCACCAAATTTAGCATCATGATATGTAGGACTTAACTGTCTCATCATCTTCCACTTCAGTGTTACTTAGCAAACCAATTTTTTAATTTAAAACTTAAAAGTGTAAACATCATCTCCCACTTTGATAGGAAAGTGACAAAACTTAGCTGTCAATTAAGAGCAAAGTGTTACACCGTCTTCCACTTTAATATATCAAGTGAAAATAACTCAATGTGTATTTTAGGAAAGTGGTCCGCACAAATATGAAAGCATGGTTTAAGTAATTGATTATAACTACATATTCGGAGAACAATGTTTACATTATTATAACTTAAATCTTATAAAATGTGAAACAATATTAAAATGTTAACATTTAAAATAGCATTGTAAAATAAATTTAATTGATATTGTTGAATTTTGAGAGTAAAATTTATTTTAAAATTCTATGAATTTTACAACGAAAACTGATTAAAATATTAAGGCATTTTCATATTTTAAAAATATATAATAAACTTAAAACTTTATATGTATATATGCTCTTGCATGTCTCTTTCACTTATTAACCAAGTTGATGTTTATATATACATACACAGAGCATGGAAAGCAAAAATAATTGTTTGGTTTGATTCTTTATCTTAGATGCCTAGGAGGGCTGCATTTCTCGTTGACAAAGTAGGTGCTACGATGGCGACTTATTTGCGATAGTGCAATTTAAAGAAACGTGCAACATAGTTTCCCATATAGTCCTTAGGACTTTGAAAACTAGTACCCCACAAGACCTACCTAAGACTTCTACTGTAACACTTCTTTGCTTCCAATTTTCCATAGCTTTTTCATGACCACCTTTGTCTCTCAGTTGTCACCTAATGATGAAAACTTTTTAGGGTAAGATATGTTTCTGTAGAACCAAGACACCAACAGGGGCAGTCATGGCACACGTCAAAAGACACAAATTATTAAAAGCATAAAGTTTCCACAGTCCATGATAATCAAGTGAGCTATTTGGTAAACTTTTTTCACGTGACCGGCGACGCTGGCATGACACGCCCTCTGGTACCACGGGTTTGGGGGAGACTAGACCTCGTGACCTCTTGCCTGCAACAGGATGCTTTAGCCAATCGAGCTAGGCCCCCGTCCCCAATCAAGTGAGCTATTCTTTCTGGATTGAAACTGTGTCAATTTTTTGTATCCACGTTTTGGATCATACTCCATGATCCATCATCAGAATAACATGCAAGAACAAAAGAGAGAGGGAGTGTGATACAAGTTATATCACAAATTATATCAAAATTCTCTTCAATAGTGTACTTACAAATTTTATTGCAGCTCTAAATAATTCAAGAGGATTGAGTACAAATTAGGGAAGGATATAAAATCAAATTTAGTAGACATTATTGTCATTTCTGTCTTATGCGCAGTCTTAGAACTGTTTTTGAGGCAAGCATTTTGCTCTGCCACAACCTCTGAACTTGTTTCTTATATATTAACAAAAATATATTGCTTATTGTCTATGAGGTTGTGGTGTAGTCATAACAGGAGCCACTTGTGAATGAGGTGAGGTTGTGGTGTATTTGACTATGACCCAAGAGTATAAACCTTAAGAATGGAGTCCAGGCTTACTAAGGCTGCTCTCGACCTCAATGAAGATTTGCAAACGAAAAATAACCTACTCAACAAAATTGGCATATTTTCTATACCTTACACACAGTGCGCTGTTAGAGATATTTTAAATATCTTGTGAAGATCTATTGTATGAGTTCTTTTATGACACATGCACCAACTACTACCCACTATTTACAGTACATATGCGTTCAAATTCTCTTCTCACTGTTTCTCATCATCATCATCATCATATATATAGAGAGAGAGAGAGGGGAATGCATTTTATTTCACCCTACAAAGCATTGGAGTTAAATCATATAAAGTACATGAGTTGACATGGAAAATCAAGTCCAATGAAAACTAGAACCACTAACATCTGCAACTTTGCCCCAATAGGCAATGAGCCTACTTTGAAAAACAAGTCATCTTGGTTTAATGTACAAGTTAAAGATGAATGCAATTTTTATGGTCATCACCAAGGGAAACACCAATCAGTTGTATGAGATCTACTTTCACCTTTGTGAAAATCCCAGAAATAGATTGTTTCTTCCATTGACATTGAATACTATTCAAATTTTGTACTCGAGGGTTTTGACCTCACAAACAAGATTAGTAGTAAACTCAAACTTTCCAATCCATCTACATAGGGAGTACCTCGGCTTCAAAATATTTGATTCCTTAAAACAGAGTAGAAGATTATCCTCATAAAAAGTTGCTTTGAACCTTTCATCTTGTTTCTCATAAACTTAATAGAATTCTGATCCACCTACTAGAGAGTCTATCATCATTCTGCAGACATTCTCCATGGGAGTGAAGCATTATAATCTCACACATATTGCATATATGTGTGTGATGTGTGTGTGAGCATGTTTGCGGTGTGCATGTGTGTGTTTGCGGTCTGTGTGTGCATGTATGTGTGTGTACACACACATGTCTGTGTGTTTGTATATTAACATTCAGAGGCATATGAAGTTGAGATAGATGAGGCAGCACAAAAGTATTTAAAGTTATTTGAAGGGAAGTCAGTCGCATCAAGTGTGGAAAAATGTCCATAGATGAACGTGGACATTGACATGCACTTCTTTTCATGATATACAATAGACATTCAACATAAAACACTCCACAATGTTTCTCACACAGAACAGACCCAACTTAGTAAACAGTCCATGTTGAAAACAAACAAATCTAGTATGTATACAGAATGAACGGCACTTCAACAATCAAGCGACAGAATGGGACATAGAGGATGAAGGTCAGATATGTATTGCAATAAAACATTCAAGAGCTCATCACATTAAAAATAAACAAATCTTTTGTAGATTTGAGAAAGATAAACCATCCCAAGAGGATTCGACCCCATATTTAGAGTTCTCAATCCTTTATTTCAGGCTTTGCGAAAGACAAAATATGCAACCCTAGTATGGAAAGCCGAACAATCTAAAGATGGCCATAATGTGTTTGTATACACACTGAGCAGTGGATCTGCTATTGTTTTTCTGATAAATCATAGAATACAGGGCAGATGTATGCTTTGCATTGCATGGAATGCACTACAGGGTAGACATCAAAGCAAAGCTCATATTGTGCCTTAAGGAGCATTGTAAATCTTCAGTTCCTCAAACAGATGCTCTGCCTTTTCCAGATGTCTTTACTAGTCAACTCTCCTATTCCTGTTCATTTGTGATCAAAATTGGTCGTTTGATATGGTCTTGTGATAATGGACAAACCTAGGAATTCATTGTCTGCCTGCAGTTTGTGTGTTTGCAAACACTCAAATTGTCCTTGATTTTGCAAAATGGATCATTGTAAAGGGGTGATCCCTTCTCTATAGGATATGCTCTTAAGATTGAGATCCTTGTGGCATCGGCATTCATTCCTTTTCAGGCATCTTATAGGTTTTCTAAGATTTTCATATATTGCATTGAAAAAAAATTGGGTTGCGTTTATAGAGTTACTTTGCCTTGTTGCCATGAGAAGTGGTGGCCAGCTGCAAGTTGTCCTGTTTTTCTGAAACCTTAACCTCCTCCTCCTTGGCCTCCTTATTTGTCTCCTCTTTAATCTCCTCCTCTTTCACGTCTTTTATCTTCTCCTCTGCCGCCCTTTCCTTCAGCTCGCTTGAGCCTCCTGTATGTATTTCTTGTCCATTGGTGCGCGGAAAGGGAGGTGGGTCAACTGGACAAGTTCCCTCCAAAACTGCTGCCACCTCCCTTATGCAAGGCCTTAAACATGATCTGTCCTGCATACACCAAAATGCGATCTTAAGGGCCCTTTCAACTTGATCCCAGTCCCAGTTACCTTCCATCCTGCCATCAACAATGCCATCCTGGTGACCATTCTGATATTCTTGAAATGCCCAATTACAAATCCCCTTATTTTCAGGACAATCACGGTTAGGATCTCTCTTGCCACTGATTATCTGCAACAGCATCAACCCAAAGCTGAAAACATCTTGTTCGGGGGAGGATTCCGAGCAAGAAGTGCTTTCACCAGAAATTGCCTGGGATAGTTTGCTAAGGCCAAAATCTGTCAGCTTGGGTATAAAGTTATCATCCAACATGACATTCTCCAGCTTCAAATTAGAGTGAGAAAGACAATCACGACATTCCGAATGCAAGTAAGCAATGGCTCGTGCAATCCCTATAACTATGTGGAACCTTCTTTGCCAATTCAGTTCCCTAGCCTTGTTTGTGCAACCAAATAGCCACTGATCAAGAGACCCGTTATTCACATACTCATAAACTATCAGTCTATGTTGAGCCTCACAACAAAAGCCCTGCAAACAGACCAAGTTTCTATGCCGGGTAATCCCTAAACTGCACAAGATCATCCTAAATTCCTTCTCTGTAGTTTGAACGCTTAGCTGTTTGATTATCACAGGATTACTGTTGGGCAGAATTCCCTTGAAAACAGTTGGACCTAGTTTGTGACTAAAATTCCCAGTCAATTCTTCTATTTCTACAAATGTCAACCTGACTAGAGATCTAGAACATGGATCCATTAGCTGGTGCTTGGTAGAAGGAATCCTTTGCATTCTTCTTATTCCTCTTCTTGTAAATATGTACCAACCAACTCCTATTTGTATGGCTAGAAACAGACCAAAAGTTGCGATGATTGCTCCTCCAATGCAGGAGCCAAAGAGACCAGTGGTTCTTGAGCTATATGCATTAGGTGAAGGAGATTGAAACGTGCTTAATGAATTTGGATTCGGTGGGCTAGGATGAAAATGAATAGCATGATCAGACACTGCTTCTGGCGTAAGACATACCTTTAGAAAAGAAATTGCAGGAACAGAATCATAAGTGTATCCACTGATGTAATCAGTTCTTTTAATCCTGCAGATGCCAGACCCATCATTGATAGCTGTTGCAGCAACACATGAGCTATCCTTCAAGCAGTTATACCTGCAACTCTTCACGCTGGAATAATTGTAGACATCTTGAGGAGGATAAATTCCATATAAAACTGTTTTCTTCAAAACCAACATGCTAGTCCCTGTACTGCAGCCTCCCAGCTTCATCTTTTTCCTGCAAGCTCTGCTAACACCCCTCTCCATACTATGTTCTGAGTTGATCCCTTTCTCAAAAGGGCATTGACAGATGGGCCCTGTGGAATTAAAGCTACAGACACCGTACAATCCACAGGTATTAAATACATCACACTGATTCTCCACAGCTTGCCACCCTACGGTCCACATCTTTGTTGCTTCAATCCAGGAATACATTCTAAGATTCCCATCACTATCTAGTCTCAAATGCCTCAGAACCACAGATTGGTCTGTGAAATCTCCACTATATCTAGACCAAACCATGCTTCTCTCTTCATTAAACAGCCCCAAGATTCCATTTCCTAAAAATGTTGCTCCACTGGGTACAGAAGATTTTGAAGCAAGAAAACCTGCAGATGAGCCTGTTCTGCTTTCCCAATATACCACACTTGCAGACCATTTGAGCACCAGATTGCCGAACTCCTCCAACTCTAGAACATAGTGACTTGCAACGGATGTTTTAGAAGAAGCTCTGAGAGTTTGACCCATCGCAAGCATCTGTCCTGGAAGCAGAGTATCTGTGGGTGCCTGGAAGCTTCCCCACAGTATCCTGTCTTCATTATCAGTCAGAACAAAGTTGCCATTGTCATGGAAACAAGCACCCACAACACCTACATTGCTGGTATTGCTAGTCCAAGCAGGGGTCCCAGACAAGTGATCAAACAGAATGAAATTCCCATCAGCACAGAGCTCAAAAGTGGAATTGGAGCTCACTCTGACATCATCCCCTGCCGTCCAGACCACTGCCTGTGCCTGCGTGGGAATAGAATTGTACCATATCCCCACACTGTAAATCCCATTGTGTTCTTTTGAGAAAAAACCCATTGCAAAGATGCCATTTTGGGACAACCAGTAGTCCTCCTCTGAAGCAGACAGCTGGGAACCCAACGGAATACTGGCCCAGATTTGCTTCTTCTCCGAGTTGCCTGTTGACATTAGCATTGCAAAAATAACTATAACCAGTAAAGTGACACTCTGACACCTTGAAACCCAAGCAAGTGCTGAAGTCGCCATTTTTGCTGTCTCCAAATTTTATTTTATTTTCTCTTGAAAAACAACGCTTCTTCTGAACTCACAGTTTTGGAAATAGACTCGGGAATATATCATCTGGGCATTAGTAGAATTAAGATCCAGATAATGCCCAAATGGCAAAGACTATGAATGCAGAAAAAATTGAACTGGGACAGCTGCCCATGCGGATCAAAGACAAGGTTAGAAATAAATATTCAAAAAATTATATTCATCAACCACAAGCAATGAAAATTAGGTCAAGTGTTCTAATCAAGGAGAACCCACATTGCGTATATATAGAGAGATAAGGGGTTAGTGGAGATAAGAATGCCGTCGATAACATTGAAAGTACACAATCTTAAATATTACAAAGAGAGGAACATGTGATGAAATGGTTAAAAAGCTTTAATTTAAGTGTCTACAGAGTGCAGCTTATCAAGTACTGGCTGCTATGGTTTATGGGTCCTTTTGTTCTATGCAGGGAACACGTGGACTTTGTATGCTACTTGTTTTTTATTCAACAAAAAAATCTGGGTAATACCAGTAACCCCTGGACCCCATTGCTAATTTGTTTGAGTTAGTTGAGGTTAACATGTGAATTATGTTTTGCTAAAGTGAGTGGTCTGTTTCACCTTTCCCCCGGTGGGAATGGTCTCCCTTTCGGGCATAACCATTTTGATTTTATTTCCCTGGTTTTTGGTTTTGTTTTTAGTTTTATGATTTGACGGTTGTGATGATGTTGATGTTGATTTTTTTTGAGATATAGATTACTTTGCAATTTACTAGGTGCACGGGAATTAAACACACCTATATATGTGTGAGAATAGAGAAGGATTAGAAGTGTTTAGTTATTTAACTGATTTTATTGTTGTTAATAAAAATATGGTTGTTTACTGTCATTGACAATGATAATTAAGAATATGTGAGGTTCGCTTATTGGTGATCTAGACATTCATGCAAAAAAAAAAATTATATTGATAAAATACAGATTACAAAGAGATTGCAGTGTGAAACTATAGGAAAGTTGTAGCAAAGCAGATCAACAAATCAACAATCACAGTTGTAGCAAATTATAGGAAACAAGTAATTGCATGACAATAGAGTTGTAAACTACAAAAAATTGGTAACTACATGACAATACAACATGAGAGAGAAATAACAATAGAAAGTTACAACATGATGAGCAATCACAAACATAGGAATGTAGTCGGAAAGAGCAGAATCAGTCTTGAAAAATAAGACTATAGTTCCACATTATTACCATTGGCTTATTTTTTACCATTGTTTGATTGTTCTCCCCTCATCTCCCCCTAATTTGAATCTTGAAGAAGATTCTTGTGTTGTGAACCCCTTAGGTTTGATGGGAGTTTGTATTTGTGAGTCTTGTGTTAGGATATAAATGTTTATCTATGTTTTCTCTACTTGTGTAACTCAAGTTTCCTAGAAGGCCTCATAGCTCAAGGGTGGGTTGTGAGCAACCCTACCGTTGGAAGGTGAGCTTCCCTTTGGCCTTTGAAAACATTTGTGTTCTTGTGTATCTTTGGTGGATTCTTATTGGAGATCTCATTACCTTTGGAAAGACCATGCTCATCTCTTATTTGTAAGTGATAGTTTGGAAACAAGTTGGAGATCTTATGCAATTTCACACTACATACACCTTCATCTTTAGATAAATTAATATAATTATGCTCTTCCTCAGTTTAAAACCATTTCTCACCATCTAACATGCTCAATTCCTCGATCATTGAGTCCAATTTTCCCATGGACCAATGTGCATCACGAAGGCATTCATGAGCCACACTAGCATCCCGCAAAAATCCGTGACCAAGGTGGTTGTTGAGACACTACACTTGTCGTGTTTTGGCAGCATAACTCCTCTAACGACCTGCAACCTCGTCGAGAATCACTTGGGCAGATTTCCTAGACCAAAAGGTCCCTCTTTTTTGCATTTTTGAAAGTAGTTCTTCATTCTCTACTTTGAGACTTCACTATTCATGGATTCTACACTCTTCTTTCATTCTTGAAGTCATTCATTCTTGCTCTTCTTGAAGAAATACATAGCTCTCTTCTCTTCTCATTCTCCACCATTCTACACATGTATATCTTTCAAAGAGCTCTTCTATGGCTTTTAGAGTGCACTCCATTGCTATAACATGAGCTCACCATGCAAGAAAGCCATTGTCATCTTGGAGGTTCTTGTTGCTCCTTTGTTACACCAACAAGCCTCACTTTTGGTGCTTGAACAGGCTAACTCTTCAAGAATCTTTATTAAGCATATTATTTGTCTTTAATTAGCATATGGTTTTCTTTATCATTTCGTGTCTATTTTTATTATCTTTTATAAGGTTGTTCATGGAGGTGGAAACACCAATATGGGGGTTTGACTGAGGAAAGCTCCTATACAGCCACCCAAACATTTCTCTTTGGTCTTGTGTGTGTAGGTGCAAGTTGAAAAACTTTTTGAAGCAAGATTGAACATCATCAAAAGCTTCTGGTGATATCTAAAACCTCTCCTTGTCATTTTTTTGTCTTGTTTTCATTCAACATCTCTATTTATGCACCTTTAATTTTGTATGCATATTTTTCACCCCTTTCACGTCTAGAAAACCTATGTATAGTACCTTGTGTTTTTTTGGTGACAAATCTTGTTTTTTGTTTGTACAAGACACCAACACAGTGTGTTGTTGTCCTGAACAAAGAGCTTGTCGAGCTATCCTCAAGGCCTATGTACCTTGCACTTTAGGTTTTTGATGTTTGAAAGGTCCAAACAATTGATGTACTTGTTAGCATTCACATTCTTCCATTCCTAATTCACTTGAGTTGTGTCCACTGAGGTAGTGGAGAGATAGTTTGCTCCTTGAGATCTCATCAACTTGAGGGTAGAAAATTCCTTCCTCTACATTTTGGTGAACCCAATGTGAACTTTCCTTCTTGCAAAAAATATTTCCAAGCATCATTTAAAACCTTTTTGTTCCTTCTTGTACTATCTTCTCTCGTCTTCTAGATCTTGTAAGACTTTGTGTTGTGAGTGCTCCTCTATGAGCTTAACAACCTAGTCCATGACCTTTGGATGTGTAGTCAAAAGAAGATCAAGAGATCTTATAGCTCTAGACCAATACAGTCCTACCAAGCCTAGTCTGATGTTTTCTAGGAATCCTCATCCTTCTTGCTCTTAGCCAAAATTTGGAGGTTCTTGTCCTTCTAATTCTCCTCTAGGGTCTCCATCCTCTGAAGATTATGAAACTGCTCTTAGGGTCCCCTTTAAGAAAGTTCAATCTTTGGAAGAAAACCTTAAACACTTCAAAGATTTCCTAAATCACGATAACCTATATGATAACCTATATGCTCAAGTTGCTCTTATTGTCAGTAATCTTAGAAACTTGCTCATCTCAAATTGCAAGGGCCTTGAGTTGCTCTGCGTGCTAACCAACATAGTCGAGACTCATGTACCTTTGTACACGTCGATCTTGAGTTGACTTCAAGATTCCCAATTGAATATCACTGGTACTTAGTTGAACCTTTTGATGCCTAAGGTGTCTATGCATATGGTGGATACTAATCCCACTATACCTCCCACATCTTCTATTGATAACACAAACATTGTGTTTGTGCCTCCCACTAATCCCATAGTGAATGTGTCTAGAAATCCTTTGGGGTATAACATCCCTCCTTTGCCTAGATCTACACCTCAAGTCTCTATCACAATGGCTAATCCACTTCACCTGCCATTCAATCCCATCTTGAGCACCTAATTGCAAAACATGGGTCAGATGCAATCTCAACTCGCCAACCTAACTAATGTTGGCATACAATCCAATCTTACTTTGTACTATCGTTGTAGCCCTCTCATTTTAAACATCTTGAATGCTCCCATGCCCCAAGGGATTGAGGTACTGAAATTTAAAAAATACAATAGTAAGGGAGATCCACAAAGACATGTCAATTCCTTTACCTCTTTATGTAGTGACTTTTTGCATCAAAATACTTACTAGCAAAATTATTCTTGTGATCCCTTAAGGAGACTATGTTGGAGTGATTTTTCTCATTACCTAATAAATCTATCTTCTCTTCTGATCAACTTATAAATTAGTTCTTACAATGGTTCCAAGCGAATATTAGCTCTAAGGTCACTATCCCTGACCTTGTCCATTGCAAGCAACAATCAAATGAGAAGCTAACTGATTTCATTTCTCATTATCAATCCATTACTTCCCAAATCCCCTATTCCTTACCTAACCATGACATCTAGAGGATGTTCATGGGAAGTCTTCAGCCAACATTAAGGGAACAATTCTCCATGATGAAATATCCTTCCTTTTCTCATCTATGTACTACATTGTGTGACTATCAATAGACGTTAGCTTGGTATGGGGCTTCGTCCTCATCCTCATGTCCTAATATTTTTGGGGTTGTGTCTTCTTCTAGAGGTTCGAAGAGAAATAAAGCAATAACTAATATGGTAACTATTCCTCAAACAAGTGAAAATAATACTCTTGGGTCGCAACGTAATCAAGCCCTTTCAAAACTATCTGATTCTTACTTGAATGCACTTTAAAATTATTAAAAGATAACTTGTTCACCCTTCTAGAAATTATACCACTTCTTAATAATAAGCAATATCCTAGTTGGTATTATGCATCTAAGTTTTTCCAATACCATTGAGTCCCCAGACATGACATTGAGCATTGTGTACGCCTAATACACGTGATTCAAGACCACATAGATAATGGTAACATCTACCTCGATAGTAAAAAATACTCCAACAAGTTTTTTTCCAAAGCCAATAGTAATATGTAAATCTACAAAGATTTCTTCCCACCTCATTCTTCAAATTTTATTACTACTTTTATGCCATCTAATGATGTCTTGTATGTGAATATGGTGTCTATCACTCTAATCTCTCCTTTAAGTTAGGATTCCAAGATACCTAACATATCTTTTACACCTAATGCCTTTCCCTACCATTGAGAGTACTCTGCCCTCTACATTCCTACTTAGGTCAATGGTAATGTCATCATTGTCATTATGGTTGACCTTGCTAGCAGGGTCAATGTTATAACCGAGGAGACACTCTTCATCGATGTTCTACATAGGGAGATATATGACAAGTGTAAGCCTAACATCCACACACACGATGGTATTTCTCTCTCCCCTTCGAGATCTATCTCTTTGTCAATCCTTGTGGGACCTAAATGTGTCTCTATAAAATTTTCCATGATATCAGAGTCTGACTTGTTCAGAGTGAAACTAGGTATTCCTTAGTTGGTTTCTATGAACACAATCACTTCAATTTGTCCATAAGTGTGTGAAATTTCCTCATGAGGGCATGGTGCAAACTATTTAAGATATTAGGTACAAACTGTTTGTGTTATGTGGGGGTTTCTCTCTCGACCATTTCTGGCCTACTTCAGTGGGACCTTTGATACCTTGTGGTGACTTGTTATATAAAGTGTATTATAAATACAAGACCAAAATCTTAGTGTTTTATTTGATCTCACATCCTTCTTCTACAATCCCACTTCAACCTACTTTTGTGTAGTAGCGAACTTTGTCTTCTAGGCCTTCTTCTTCAAGGGCTAAAGACAAGCATGCTCCCTTGAGTAGATCTCTGCATTCTTCCATGACCTCACAACCTGTGGTGGTTCCTTCCATTCCTTTGACTATGCCTAGCATAGGAAAAGGAAAGGCCCCCAAGTTGATGAAGTTGAAACCCCATGTCTTCAAACTTTTGATTCTTCTTAGCATCCCTCACCCTACTATATATAGTAAGGGTGAGTAGTCCTCTTTGTTTAGTCCTTCACATGTGGCTCTAACATCTCGTCCCCTAAGGGATACTCCTGCTCCTCCCCCTTCCCAAAAATCACAAGTAGGAAAGGCGCCCATGGCCAAGGTTAAGGATCCTACACCCCTAACCTCTTTAGCCCCTCTTGTAGAGCCTATCCTTTCGTCATTAATGGCTACGAAGATGAGTTCACTAATTGCTCTAATGTCTTCTCAGGCCCCTGTTCTTGGTCCCCATCTATGTTCAAACCAACTTGTGTCTGAGCATAAGCATCGTCGATGTGAAATGGTGAGGGAACATGATGTCACTCAGAAGGCTAGGAATAAGCCTTATGTGTTTCAGCTCCTCAATCTTCTCTTTGCACTCCTATTTTTTTATTACTTTCAATCCCTTCAAGAGACGTGGATGAACCTCGCCCCAAAAGGGTGCAAGTATTCATCACACCTTCTTTGGAACCACCTCTCATCACCTCTCTACCTAATGTCACTCAGAAGGCTAGGAATAAGCCTTATGTGTTTCAGCTCCTCAATCTTCTCTTTTTGCTCCTATTTTTTTCTTACTTTCAATCCCTTCAAGAGACGTGGATGAACCTCACCCCAAAAGGGTGCAAGTATTCATCACACCTTCTCTGGAACCACCTCTCATCACCTCTCTACCTAATGTTCCTCAATTTGAGGAACCCATAGACATACCTCATACAAAGGTCATGTCTAGTGTGGCCCTATCTAATCCTCCCATATCTCAATTCTCTAGCCTTTTTTCCAAGCATTAGCTTGAGCAAGAACCTATCCTTGAATTTTGCCACATGAAGTTTTCTCCTTCTAATTATTTCTCTTCTTTTCTCCTTATCATTGAAGATATCCCTTCATCCGATTTTGTCACTACTCCTCTTCCAAAGGTTCACACAAAGGCTCCTACTCTTTCATAGCCTATAGTCGAGTTGCCACACTCCTATTTAGAGAAGTGTATGTTTGACTCTTTGGATAATATTCTGGCCTTTTTGACTACTTTTAAAAATTAATCGACACATAACTCATAGGAGCTAATAGATGGAGATATTGAAGCTGCCACATCTCTAGCCCTTACTGCAGGTGAGACATCTGGTACCACCCTAGCCATTGTTTCATTACAGGTTCACTCTTCTTTTCCCTATGATCTATATTAGGTGGAGGATGACTTGTTGGACATAATTGATTATAGTACCAGTTAAAAGCACAAACTTGTGTCACACTTTATAAAGGAATCAACCAACAACAAAAAAATTTCTAAACTTCAACCACATAAAAGTGGTCTTTATGTTTTGAATTTCAAAATGATGCAAACTAATAAAAGGTAGAAATATTGATGAAGTTTAATCCATTTCAACTTTTTTGAAAATTGTTTTGATTATTTTTTTATCAATTTAAGAGCAGATTTTGGAATGCTGAAAATTTCAGGAAAAAGTGGCATTCACTTGACATCAAGAAACAAATAGAAAAAAACTTCATTTTCCCCTAACTTTTTTCTCCAAATAGGTAACTTCAATATCTAGTGCATGGAAAACAATTAAAATTTAAATGTATATTTTTCTCATAATAACATTTTAAAGTCAAACTTGTCATAATTTGACAGTTTTCATTGGACATCAACTATTGTCTATTTTTTTAATCATTTTCAAAAGACAAATTATACCCTTTTGAAGAGGAGTCTCTCCTCTAGTGCACCATATTTTTTTAATATGTTCTACTATTTTTTAAAAATTTCTAACCAGTCTCTTATTCAACTTTAACAACCTACTTGCATTATTTTAAATATAAAATATATTAAAACTAATCAAAATATTAAAAAAAATACATATTCGGATTCACCACTCTGAGCTCTACAAAAGGTGTTTTCTTTCAAAACATCATTATGACTGAAGAAATACTTAGTTGAAGTTGAAATTTTTAGAAAATTTTGAAAAAAGTTGATTTGGCTACCAACTAGGATGCCACATAGATAGTTTTGGTAGAAAGGGTTTCAACCAAAACCCCACACATAAAATAAGTCACATTTCAATGTGAAAAAAAAAAAATCAAAATTTTGAGTTTCAGGTGAAACTAGTTCGCTCGAAACTCTATGTGCCACATATAGACCATGTTGTTTCGGGAAAAACTAGTTCGACTGAGATTGTTTAGGTCAAAATATTCTTGCTTAGAACTATTTAGTTGGCCGAAAGTGTGACACAATTTTGTGCTTTTACCCTAGTAGCCCTCATATATTTAGATTAGAGTTTGTTTTCTTGTCTATGTTCCCCTATTCTTGCTTGTATTTGTTTGTAGTATCTCCTAGAGGATCCAAGATACCCTCATAGGTACTTGGATATGGGATGAACAATATTTCATACACTTCTTCTATTTGTATCATCATTCTTCTCTATGTCATACTTTGATTTTTGACATTTGGGGATGATGCAAAGCATTGGAGACATTTAGGTCTTCTTCCATGTTGACCCAAATTTTTATTTTCACTTTGTCTTCATGTGTTCCTTCTTCATGATCTAAAATATTTAGGGTCATGATGACGATTGATATGTAGTTGTATACATATGTTATTGATATGAATCATAATTGCCTCAAATATTAATACCCCCCTGTCTCTCTCTGTCATGTCTCTCTTATGATAGGACCCCAAATAAATTGTGTTCCTTTGTGTAACACAGGGAAGGGCGGGGACCATCACTTTCATGTCTATAGATCTCTTATCTCATGATTCTTTTCGAAATATGTTTTCATTCAACTATCTTATTCATCATCTAGAATTGGGGCAACCCACTAGACTTTGTCTTTATGATTGTCTGTATTTTTTTGTGGCTATTCTATAATGCAGTTTGTAGCAATCGTAGGCCAATTGGATTGTCGTATGGTCCCTGGCATAAAACAACTTGCTACCCATACAAATTGATGTCATATTGTGTCTATATAGTCTTTGATGTCCAAATATTTGCTTTTTTCCTAATATGTTTTTCTGCAACTAACATGGGTTAGGATATGGTGTTGTATATCATTGCATAAAAAATTATATTATAATGTAATTAAATAATTATTTAGTTGTGATGCACCTAGGAGGTGTAGTTAATCACACTAGCTAATTATTTGAGGACCACTTTATGTTGTATTGTAACATTGGATTATTATTTAATGTGTGAGAGACATGGGATAATAATTTAATATTGGGGATATTTAAAGTGAAAATTTAGTACCCAATATTAAATGAGGGGTCAATGGTTTTGTATTCAAATGGTTTTGTGGTACATGATTTTATCTTACCACTTGGTTGTATTTGTGTGAGCTTGTATCTATAAAATCAAGCACATGTTTAGTGGTTAAGGTTGGTTGCGTGAGTGGCTGTCATTATTGAGTCTTTATGAGGAGTGCGTATGTGAAGCATGGCATGTGATGTGTTGATTCATGCTTGGGAACATGGAGGATACATTGGAGAGGCTTGATGCTTCAGAAGTATTCATGATAAATCTTGTAAGTATATGTATTGTTTAATTTTTGAATAATTAATGGAGTATGGATGCTTTTGGAGGCTGGGTTTTTCCCTCTTAAGGGAATTCGTAGGTTATATCTTGTGTTTTATTATGGCTTGTCTATTTGATCTTTGCATTATGGTTACTTGTATGCATGTTTATCTATCATGGGTTTATGTAGGAAATGGATTAAGAATGTGTGTATTGATGCATTATTTCCTAACAAGTGGTATCAAAGCTTTCACGGTTGATGGGAGGTGTGAGCTCCCAAGTTTTTTTATAACCCTTGTTTGAGTAGATGTGGTGTAAAGTTGAATCCATGGTTATGTAGAAAAGATTTGAGGCATTACAAGGTCTGGAACACATGTTGCAGGTGTTATTATACAAGTTTGGGCTTTTTGGTTGTCAAGATTTGTTGGGTTTATTGCAAATATGAGGCATGCAAAATTTGGGTAAAAAAGATTTCTTGGAGTGTGCTTTCATATGAGGGTTTTGTAGAGGAAATTTCATGGATGACCTCTTGAGACAAAACTAACATCACCATTGAATCTAGGATGGCCGAGAAATAAAAATTGATATAAAATTTGCCTTATTTTGGCAAAAGTTGAAAATAATATAAATTTTTTTGTTCAATGGCTCTTGATTGTACAACTGTCAAATTATGTAGGTCGAAGAAAATAAAAAATAAAAATAAAAATAATCAGCCTTTGAGAGAAATTGAAAATCCTACAAAATATTTTAAAAGTTAGAAATTAAAATCAAAATGAAAAAATTTAAGGGGTCTGTGGGGGGGGGGGGGGGGTCCACAGACTACACCCCATGATCCTAGTCGTACTCATAGGGACTAGCAACCCTTGCAAGCGTACAACCTATCAGGGGTTTTCGGTTGTGGTGGCCTCACTACTAGTGGGGCTTAGCTCCCCATGACCGACCCCCAATCAGCTGGGGGACTAGCCCAAGCCCCAAGAGGGGGCTAAAGAAAATTATACCACCCATAATATTTTTTAATTCTGTCAGATTTTATGAAAATAAAAAATAAACTGGATTTAATTACCATGTTGGGTCCACACTTCCCAAGCATCGTTAGTGTGCCACTATTGTCGATGGTGTCGCTGATTGGCCGTCCAAGGACCACCATCTTTTCTCCATAAGCCAAATTGGAGAAGTTTTTTCAAACGGGCATAACTTTCACCCAAGATGTCAAAATTTCAACTTTTTATACTTGTTGGAAAGGTGGTTCTGAGCACTTCATAGTGGTATAGGTTTGGTTTGATGATTTTTCTATTTTGATTAGTTATGGGGGCCTAGAAGTCATATATTCTTGGTTTCATGGTTTTGAGCATAACTTTCGCATACAAAATAATTTTTTTGATTTCAAATAAGCGTTGGAGAGCATGTATAGTGTACTACATAGTGGATTAGTCATATTTTTAGTTTATGGTGCAAAGAATGAATTATACTTATTTTATCACTTGTAGGTTCCTGAGATTTTATGTGTTATTGTGTGAGCATATGGAGGAGTCAAGAGGAAAAACCTTGAGGGAGTACATGCTTTTTATATGATATTTATGATGGTATAACTAATTGTCAATTAGGTACCTTTTGGTACAAGTTTACAGGCATTTTATAGAGTTGGATTTTTATGGTGACAAGTACTTATGTTTTCTTCAGTTTTAAGGACATGGGTTGACACGTGTGGAGACTTGGAGTCTCATATGGGTGATGGTTGAGTGTAGGTACACCATTGGATATGATTATGGTGTCATGGATATGTAGGTACATTTGAGCATTGACATAACATGATCATGTATATGGTTGTTTGGTGATGTTTTGGTTTGGTGCTAGGAGGTTGTTCTTATCTCCTAAATGCTTGTTTAGTTCCTTGACTATAGTTACTCATTTGTGGACATGTTTGGAAAATCATATATGCGGTTGATTTGGTGTTTAAGTCTTGATGTTTATAGGATTATTTTCTTTGATATCTCAATTTGTAGGTTACTAATGTGATGATGAGTTTACATGATTCATTGTTAGGTATCTACAAGTTATGCAGCTTGTAGGTGTGTACAACCTATTGGGTTGTAATGGGATGAATTAGTGTGGATTGTTGATATCCATGAGATTGATTCAGTGTTGATGCAAAATTTGTTAGTTGGCCTTGTTTGTGGTCATTTATACATTGGTATATTGCTTTGAGATGAGAGGATAGATGATTAGAGTACCTGATCAATCAATTGATGGGACTTTCAACATGTGGTTTTATCATGATGTCATGATAGTTTGGTTACTTCATTGGTTATACATTTCAGTGGGAGCTTTTGATAGTGATGACTTGGTGGTATAGGATTGGTTCTTGATGGTTTGATGGTGGTTGTATCTTCTTGGCTTGGAGATCTTGGTTCTACTTGGTATGTATGGAATTTTAGTTATGTCTGTGGACTTGGATGATCTTCATGAAGGAGATGGTTTTCATGATGCTATGTGTAGATCAATATCACGGTTCAGTGGGAGTTATTGGTAGTGACGTGATTCATCATTAGTGATGGTTATCTTCACATGTTTGGAGATTTGGATTCTTGGTTTAGAGTGTGATTGGTATTGTTTCATGGTTTACTCTTGATACCAGTTTAGAGTTTTTCCATGGTATATGTTCTCTTGAGACCAGGATGTATGCATTGGTACATGTGATATCTTAGGAGGAGATGGTTAGATCATGATGTCATGATAGGTTCTTGATTCTATGGTTGGAGCTTTGACATTGATCTTGTTGGTTCTCTTGGTATTGAGTTCATTGATCATTTGCTTAGGTGCTTCATGATAAACAATTTCAACAAGTCTTTCATAAAAACATAATGTGGTCTTATCCAGAAGATAGAGAGGACCAAAACACAACTTATTGCATCTTCCAATTTGATCCAAAACAACTCATATATTGGTGCACATCAACCCAAGTCAATAAAAAGGAAACATGTAGATCTGAATTCATGTGTAGCATAATACTTGTCGACCCAAAAACATAATTTCAATTGAATTCACTCAATAAAATTCTAACCAAGATAGGTCAAAACCAAAATATACCTTAACACAACTACATATGTTGGCACAAACCCTCAAGCACATAGTGCAAGCAAGATGACAAGCCTTGTCGGCCAAATATCCATAAATTACCTAGAAGACCAAATCAAACACAATGCAACACCAAAATAAATCAACAACTGATGTGTGGATCATAAAGAGATGTTCCTTAAACATCCAACAACACTTCCAAACACTTATTTCATATTTTCATGCCACCAACAACCACCACAAACTAGAAAAAGACATAATACTTCATCACAAAAATATAGAATGCACAACCATGAGATATAGCATGAACATATCAACTTGAAAATCACTTCAACGCATGGAATTTGAATTGCTATGTTGCATAGAAACTGAAAGAACTTTCACCAAGCTATGGGAGTAGAGAAATCAAAGCAAATAAATGTGGAGTATTTTCTGAACTAGTCCAAACGACCAAAAAAATTGTCAACCTTCTGCAATTAACAAAAACCTCCTCGGCAACATTGGTGACCTAAAAATATAGAAGTGCAATTTCCATAGAGCACAAACACTGAATCCCAAATTACAAGGCCACACCTTCAATAACAGAGAAATGTGGAGCATTCTCCCAAATAGTCTTCCCAACAACTTCTTGAAATAGAAACTTTTAACAACTTGTGGAGGCCATAACTACCTTGCTGCAACACATACTTCCTCAAGAATAGTAGGAGAGAGCATACAACATATTATAGACCATCAACAACACCTATCTACTATCAACATTACATTTAATTCTCATATTAATGCTTCTAATCCTCATCTTAATATATAATCTTGATATCTCCTATGTTGATAGTAACCATACTCAAAACTTCTTTCATTAACATTAGACAAGGCATGACATCCAACCATGAACTTAAGCAACATAGAGTATCAACAACATATAGCTGAAGACACCAATGACAACAACAACAATGACAATCAATGTCAAACAAAAATCTCACAAACATGTGCAAAAATCTCCCAAGTGTTAACAACACAACAATCTCCTCAAGTATCAATGACAACCAACAAAAAAATCACCAAGTGTTGTCAACCAATGCCAATGAACAAACCAAGTGTTGGCCTTACCATAATACAGCCACTACAACAATCTCACCAAGTGTTTACATCAATGATAACCAATACCAACAATCTCCCCCTTTAGCATTGATGGCAACACACATCTGCTCACTCTCCCCCTTTGACATCAAGGACAAAGGGCTACACACACTTACACATTAAAATAAAAACACATTCTCTAAATTCAAGGAAAGAGGACCAAATATCTTCAATTAAAACAACCCATTATCCTATGCATCTAGTTATTACAAGTAGGGGAAATAGCCCATAACTTATGTTGGAGATACTCAAAATTATCCCTTGAAAGCGACTTAGTAAAGATATCTGCAATTTGATCCTTGGTAGGAAAATACTCCAATATAAGTTCATGTTCTGCAACCTTCTCCCTTAGAAAGTAATACATATAGAAATGTGTTTGGTTCTTGAATGCATTACTAGGTTCTTGGAAATATTAATTGCATTGGTATTATCACACAATATAGGAATAGGCTCATCATAAACCACCTTGATATCCTTTAAACTCTACTTCATCCAAAATACCTTGGTGCAACAAAATGTTGGTGCAATATATTCAGCTTCTATTGTGGATAAGGACATTTAATCCTACTTCTTACTGAACCAAGAGACAAATCTATCTACCAAGAAGAAAGAAATTCAACTGGTACTTCTCCAGTTATCCACACATCTTAGAAAACTTTGAGACATATGTTTTGTAGGCATCCAAAATAATTTGTAGAACACTATCATTTAAGAACTAAACTTGTGGACCACCAAATCACCTGAAATCACAA
Organism: Sequoia sempervirens; assembly: GCA_007258455.2. Taxonomy (NCBI): domain Eukaryota; kingdom Viridiplantae; phylum Streptophyta; class Pinopsida; order Cupressales; family Cupressaceae; genus Sequoia; species Sequoia sempervirens. Next base: position 93,382,598 of record VDFB02168118.1, read on the forward strand.
ATTAGCATGTATTGAACATCCTTGAACACCACCAAAATTGCATGGTCAAAACTTCATTTCTAGAGGAATGCCAAATATTTCAACAAGCCTTCATCATTACTTTACTTTGCTAGAGCATAGACCAGAACTCTATCACTTATAACTTTCACTTCAGAAGGTGTAGTGACTTAAAAAATTGGATATGACACCTTCACAACTCAACCAACTTATCTTTTGATCTGAAAGACTAAATTTTTTTCTAGGAAAGGATGTAGACAAAAACACCATGACACAGTCTTCTATAATTGCCTCAACAAAGCTTCTACAACTTATCTCTAAGTGTGGTACACCAAACTGATAAGATTTCAATGTAGGAATATTGGAAACATATTGGAGAAAGTGCATCCACCTCCATAAAATATCTATTTGCACTGAAACCTTCATCAAAAGGTTTATTCTTGTACAACAGATCTGCTCACCAAAGGATCTGATCGAATTTTTACTTCCATGCCAAAATCTTTAGCATCTTGTCTTTTTTTAGAGGGCTAAAATCTTTACAAATGAAATCCCCCCCTGAGATAATGCTCTATCTCAGTTTGTTGTAGGGTCTTGTGTAGAATTCACAAGTGTAGAATCATCCTCCTCATTTTATTGAGCTTGTTTTTCCTTCCAAATCTTTTCATTAGCCTTCCTTTCTTGATTAAGGGTTTCATGGTTTTGAACTGGTGGCTTCACAAAACCACTTTTACAAAAAAATTATTTATATCTCATCTTATTACATTTGTAGCACACAATGTTGTGCTCTAAAATAAAGTTCTTCCTCTTTACCTTAGTTTTGCACTCAACAACCTTATGACCAAAATTGTTGCATAGCAATATCCATGAAATAAAATAGCATTATGTCTTTGGGGGATAAATGCTTTTCTACCCATGTTATCCTCCCCTTTTTTTCTAGATCTAGAATTAATAGCCTTATGTCCAAATATATTGCAAGAAAAAAAATAACCTTGAAATTGATTGAACCTGGTAGGTGCATGTTGTCTAGTAGGTGGAGGACCTCTTGAGACATTCTTTCTTGGTATCTTGATCTACTTTTGCATCTTTAGAGACATTCTTCTTAGAATATTCAATGCAATATTTCTCCTCATTTGTATCAAACTTTCCTTCTACTTTGAGGTTATCATATGAGTTTGCAAATGCATAGGTTATAGGACTTTTCCCTTTTTCAGAAATAAGACTATATTTTTATTTTGATGGCTTTTTAGAGTTAATTAACTCTTCAAGAATTTTAGAACCTCCTTTGTTAATTTTTTGTTAATTTTTTTCCAATTATTTTCTTAAGAAAACAATATCTTCTTCAAGTTTTGAACATTCAATAGTTTTATCATTGAGCTTGGTATTCAAGCAATCTTCAATCCTCTCGCCTTCTTCAACCTTAACTTTCAAATTAAGGATCACATCTTCTACCTCCTTGGGTTTAATTTCACATCCTTTACCTCCTTCTCTATTTGAGCTTTCATATTTCCATTTTCTTCTTTTGATTCTCTAGCTTGTTCCTTCAATTTGACAATTGTCTCCTTTGATCTTTCAAGTGGGCTCTCATACTTCTAATTTAGTGCTCTTGCTTCATTTAGATATTCAAGAGAAGAACAATGTTTTCCTTCAAAATCTATTTCTCAAACATCTGAATTGATGTCCCAACCTTCAAATTTCATTGACTCTAGATTTGGTTATGAAGAGATCATATCATCAAAATTTTCTTGAGATCCCATGCATTCAAGTGTAGGATCTACCTTAGCTGTTAGGCTACTCAAAGGCACTTGGACCTTGAATTTTTTTTTGTTTTCTTTCCCATTTGGTACTCCGTTAGATGATAGACATTTCCATTTGTCCTTGTACCTTATGCAGCTAATCTTCTAGACCCTACCTTTTTGATCTCACAACCATTGGCATGAATTGTAATATTGTATCCTTTTCTACAAACTTGACTGCCACAAAGAAGATTATGCTTAAGTCCCTTGACATAGAGGAAATCCTCAGTCATGCACTTTCCATCAATTATTATATCACCTTTTCCACATATTTATGTTGAATCATCACCACCAAACTTAATAGCTCCACCATTCCACTTCTCAAGGCTGATGAACTTTCCCTTGTTACCAGTCATGTGGTTAGAGCAACCAATGTCAATTACTCAAGCATCTAATTTTTATTTTCCATGAAAGGTAGTCCATACAACCATTGATTTCTCATTATCCTTGTTAGCCATGCTCTTTCCATCAATTGTTATAGCACCTTTCACATATTTGTGTTGACTCATCACCACCAAACTTAATAGCTCCACCATTCCACTTCTCAAGGCTGATGAACTTTCCCTTGTTACCAGTCATGTGGTTAGAGCAACCAACGTCAATTACCCAAGCATCTGATTTTTCTTTTCCATGAAAGGTAGTCCATACAGCCATTGATTTCTCATTATCCTTGTTAGCCTATAAGATACTGAATTCTTTACATTTTCCATTATTACTCCTTTTATCACCAACTTTCAAGGCCATGAAAAGTGTTTCATCATCTAAATCATCATGATCCTCATCTTCTTAAGAATAACTATCTTCCAAGGAATAAATACTTCTTTTGAACTTCTCTCTTTTGTTGCTATCCTCAAATTCTTTACAAGGGCGTTTAGGGGGAAAATGACCAATTTTCCTACAATTGAAACATTTGAAAGGTAACTTACCTTTGTATTTGTCGGTGCCTTTATTCAATCTTCTTACAAATTTTACTTCAACCTCATCAAAGTCATCATATTTATCAGCTACATCATCTTTTATCTTTTTACTAGTTTTGAATGTTTCTTCCTTCTTTGGAACATCTTTGTAAAATTATCATTTTAAAGTTTGTGAGAGTACCAAACATTTTTTCTACTAAATACTTATCCAAGTCCTTAGACTCGTCAATGGTAGACACCTTATGACTATAAGTTTTAGGGAGAGATCTCAAAACCTTCTTCACAATCTCATCTTCTTTCACTTCTCCACCAAGACCTCTGATGCCAATAAATACTTCATCTAGAATTATATCCTCATCCTCTGTCATCCTCAAGGTCTCAAATCTGCTCTTGAATATTTGCATCTTATCTTTCTTTACCTTGGTATCTCCTTCATAGATATTGCTAAGTTTTCCCTAGAAATCCTTAGCAGAATTGTAATTCATCACCTTCAAATGTTCTGAATCATCCAACCCACACAAGATAGCATTCTTAGCCTTGGAATTATTCTCATACAACCTGATTTCAGTAGGATTTGTTGGAGGAGTAGTAAAAGCAGTATAACCATTCTTGACTAATTGTCAAACACCAAACCCAAGAGAGTTTGGATGGCCTTCCATTCTCAATTTCCAAAAAAGTTTAATTTGTCCCATCAAACCTAGGATCTTTGTAAGCTCCATCATATGCCATCCTAGATCTTTACCTCAAGCAGTTAAGCTTCTTTAGAGGAACGTGGCTCTAATACCAATTGTTGAAAACACTCAGAGACTGGGAGGGGGGTGAATCGGTCTTTACAAAACATAAACCCTTTGAAAAACTAAAACTTCTTTATCAGATCAAAAAATCTCAAACAAATCAACAACAAAGAAAGATATGGAAATTTAGTTTCTTAACAAGGTCAACAACCCTTGTAAATCCAACCCTTAATGAGATCAATAACAATGAAAAATTAGACAAGGAACACACATTCACAAGATAACACCAAATTTATGTGGAAAACCCAATGAGGGAAAAAACCATAGTGAGAGTTAACTCACAATATAATAAGCTCACTACTTACAAAAGTTACAAGGCTCACAACCAAAATACTTGCAAACTAAGGCTCACAACCTTAGGGTAAGATACAAATGACTTGCAGACTGAAGCACATGACTCCAGGGAAAGATACAAGGACCTAATGAGATTCACTATCTTAGAGTAGGATACATGAATATATTTAGAATTTACAACATATGTCTTGACAATACACTTTGCCAACTGAGGCGTTAAAGCACATATGATCTATATTCCACACACTTTCACACTTTTTTTGCAAGATCTTCATGCAATGTCATAAAATTGCACCCCTTGCAATTTCACATGCATTCTTGTATCTAATTTAGTGTCCACTCGCTTAGCATTTGTGTAGGTTCATTTTATCCCTTTCATCAACCTTTTTCCTCTATTAGGATGCTTAGGACCCCTTTTCAGCAGCTCCCTTCATGTGTCAGCTTTGCATCAAAATTTGTGCTTTTCCTATTCTCATCATTTTGTAGTGTGATATTTTGGACACTAGCACATTGCACTGACGTTTGCAGACTTCGCTGACGTCGACATTTTGATGTTTAAATGACTATTTTCGAGTGTCTTGCCACTTGTCATCTTCTTTGGTCGATGGTAACGGCTCGAGATTCCTTGTAGCAGCTCAAGAAGCTTCTTTTCCCTCCTATTCTCTCTTTAAAATCTATCTTTTCAATCCATTTGGCCTTCTTCTTGGCTTTTCTCTCTTGAAGACATTCTCTTCTATTTTTCTCTCTTGTTTACATAGCTCTCTTGCTTGCTACAACAACCTCAAGTTCTTACAACACTCTTTACAACTCTATTGGCTCTCACAACTTTGTCTCTCCCCTTGGCTTCCTCAAGCCTTACAGGTGATATCTTGCTTATCTTGTATCTTTGAGAATCTTGGGATCTCTCACATACCCTATCTATTGCATCTCTACTTTGTGATATGAGTTCTCCTCCTTGAGCGAGATTTGATTTTATCACTCTTGCATTCATTTCATTTTTGCTTATTATTTCTCTCTATCTATCTAGTTGTCTGTGGACGTGGGAACACCAAAATAGGGGTTTGACTACGACAAGCCCCTAAACAACCCCAACATTTTTCCCTCGGTCTTATGTGTGTAGGTGTTGAAGATATCTACTTGCTGGATGCTTCATTACTTGAGTTATTATGAGAATTTTATTTTTTTATCCTCTTTAGTCTTATCATTTACTTTACCCTATTTTAGTTCTATTACTTTTTGTTTCTGGAAGTTCTTAGTAATCAAATTGTCAGTAGTCGCTTTGCTATTTTCTGTGATATTATCAGTTTCTTGCCCGTACGAGATGCCAACATGTCTTTGGGACTCCAGTGCACTACATTGTCATCCTTGTTCTGCGCTACTGTCCTTTGGCCAAAGACTTGCTAGTTTGTTTAGAAAATCTCGGTGACCTATTCTTTCTGATCTTGGAACTCTCGTCTCTTTACCTTGTCGCTTGAACATTATTCCTTGAGGTAGTTTAGGGTAGTTCACTCCCTAGGATTCTCTTGAGAATAAATAGAATTGTGAGTAGCGAATCCCCCTTCTCTACATTTTGGTGAAGCTAACCTGAAAACACCTCCCCCAAAATTTTTTTCAAGGTGATGCCCCAAACCCCATTTCTTGCTATCAGAGTGATATGTCATCCTTTGATCGACTTGTTTATACATTGCTTATTATATTTAACTTATTACTTTCAAAATGAATTTAATATCCTCTTTTATCAATTTAGTTTCTAATTTGATTCAAAGCATTAATGATGTTCCATTCCATGCATGTGATGGTGAATTGGCTTTACCCATGTCACTCAGTATCTTTGATCCTTCTCATAATTCCTCATGTTTCAGAGGGTTTTTTTTGCAAGAAGATGAAATCATTGATACTTTTCTTAACATTACTCTACCTTCTCTTTATCCCAATGCACTCTCTTCTAGATATGATGCATTAGTGAATTATGAATCTTGTCGTTATTCCAACACACTCTCTTCTAGAGATGATGCATTAGTGAATGATGAATCTCCTCTCACATCAGATCCTTCAATGATGGATGTTGAGCATATTTCTTCAAATGATTCCTCTATAAGTTGTAAGGAATTTGTAAATATCATCTATGTCTCTGCTGCCCCTCAAAGGCCTAAGAGACTAGTCATTTATTTGACTCTAGCTAGTCCTTCTCCTAAAAGGATTTGTTCTATTAATGGTGTTCCATTTAACAATTATTCTCCTGTCTTTCTAACGATCCCTCTTATAGAGCGGTATCCCATACTTATAAGACTAGAAGGAAGAAACAAAATTTTGATCAACCTATTTCCTTACCACCTTCTCAACTAAGTCTTCCGTCAACACCTAAACCCATGACTAAAGCACTTGGTGATTATGATCTTTTCGAGAAACTCCACATTACTCCAACCAAGATCTCACTATGGGACTTGCTTCAGTCTACTCCAATTTATGAAGGTATGCTTCAGGAAGCCTTGCAAAATATCCTCTTGCCTTCTTTTGCTAAGTAGATGGATGTTAATGTGTTGATAGCCCATATTCATGTAGATTCTCTAAATATTATGTTCTATCCATAGGAACTCTTCTCTCTGGAAGTACAAAAGCAAGCAGATCCTCTAGTGATTATATTTAACATTAATAAAATTGACACTAGATGAAATATCGTTGATGCCAGTTCGACACTCAATGTATGTAGCATTGATCTATTGCCTAAAATTAAAATTGATTCAACTTCACTTGCAACATCTTCTATTGTCATTCACAGGTTCGATAATGTCAATCGAAAAGCTCTAGGTACAATAGTATTACTGCTACCAATTTTCACTACAGCTCAATTGGTAGAGTTGATTGGTTTGATTGATTTAAAAAAAAAGATGGAAAAGTTTAGTTATTTTATACATTATTTAGGTTTCCTTTGCATCATAGTTATTGAGTTTCAGTTTTGAGTGCAATTGCAATTGTTTTCACTGAATGAGAATTTCAAAAGTTGAAGCATAAATGGAGTATAGAAAAAGAATTCACTAATGATAACAGTATTTCGCATTCATTTCATAATGTTGTTTCATATCACAATATTTCATTTATTTGCAAATACAAGTGATTATACAACTTTGCATTTTCAAATGCATTTCTTTCATAATGGAACAAAAGAGAAATTTAAAGTCCACACAAGCCGTGGAGATAGCTAAAACCATTCATTGCAAGAAATGAAATATACAACTGAAAGAAAGAAGCAAATAACATAGAACATATCCGTCATTTCCTATATTTGATCTTCAATTGATGGTTTGTAGCTTGCTTCATCCTGCTTCCATCCCTGACTGTACCTGCAAAATATTGAGAAAGGGGTCAATTAAGAGCTTGGGATATGAACTATACTACATGCCCTATTAACAGACATATAAATCATTCCTTGGAATGCATGGAATCAACTAAAAGAGAAGTGCATAAACAAGAGCTAAGAATATAATGTCACATCATAATAATACAAATTTATGCTAACATTATTTGTTTCCTTGTGCAGGTAGAGGAGAAATCATGGAGCTGATCATCTTATGAAGACATAAAGCATATAGAGTAAAACGGGCTCCCACAAGGGTAGAGCTTGGCATGCTGCCCCTTAAGCTTTCAAGTGGGCTGAGAAGGAAAAGTACAATTATCATGCTCGTATGAGCTATTCAACTGAAGGAGTAAAATATAATTCTAGTCATCAAAGAAACAAGTGCATTGCTCATTAATAACAATCAAGTCTGAATAATGAAATGAGAGTTACCAGTGGACAATAAACTTGATTGATTCAATTAAACTGAAATACATCTTTTAAATACTGTCAAATTAATTACATTTTGCTGCCACTAGTTTTTGTTCATGATTGTTTCACGTTGTTCCATAATTTTCTATTCCGGTACAACAAGTTTTCATGCTCATAATGTGATAGTGAATAGGCATACATAATGCTTCATCAACAAAGTATCAAAAAGTAATAATTGAATGCAAGTGTTGCATTAAAGGAAGTTGATATATCATTTTTTAAATGTTTTAAGGAGAACAAATGCATAGAACAACATTTTATGAATGGAACATGAAAATGCATGAAGAGTGCTAGATAAAAGACATTAACTCATCAAGGATATGTAAGAAGAGTGCAGAGTGAAGGGAGCATTTTTGGGTATGTACATGTGGTCAGCATCATGAAACAAAGAGGTACATGGTTCGTTTAAGGCCTATCACATCATTCTGGAATTTTCTTTGCATATGATCAGAATCAAAGAGGTGTGTGGTTTGGACCAAGATCAGAGTAAACAAAGGCTATTTTTCAGAAAATGAACAAACAGAGCAAAGAAACACATGTTTCACAAGGTGTCAAGTAGAGTACGTAGCCCTTTCAAAGACAAATGAAATGGATGTTGTTCACTGCAAATAGGGAAGAACAATCGAGATGTGGTTTTCTTTTCAAAACACAAAGGGGTTTCTTTCATTGTTATGTTTACAAACACCCATATGATGTGTTCATCTCAAATACAAATTTTTCTTTCAAGTTTCAGAAAACCCATTTGAATGTTTTGACAAAGAACTAAAGTAAGTGAATTTCTTTCAGAAAAGGAGAGCACCCACATGGGGTTTTCATAAAATGCATACCCACATTGGGTTTTTAACAAAAGTGCAGTTTATGCTTGAAATGTAGAATACCCATATGAGGGTTTGTGATCAAAGAGCAGATTTCTTCATATTACAACATACCCATGTTGGGTTTTGATCATAAAATACAGAAGTAGGTGATTATTATTTTCAGAATACCCATGTGGGGTTTTGTTAAAATGCAAAATTTATACAATGCTCTCATGGGTCAAGCTTGAGTTTTGGAGAGATCCAAAATAGACATTATTTCTTCAAAATACAATATATCCGCATGAGCTTTTTGTTTTAGAAATACAAAAGAGGTAAAAAGTGATCATGGGTCGAGCCCAAAGAGGTTCTAGAATGTCTATTTTGAGCATGAGTGGCCGCGGCCTGGAGGGAGTTTTTCTCTTAAAATGGTCTATCATTTCACAGAAGAGAAAAAACTCATTTAAGTTGCATCAAATCTGAAGATACCTGATGCAAACAACAAATACAATGTAGGAAATTCTTTACAGAATTCTATAATCAAGAGTGTACATGGCGTGACTTGTGTGATGGCCTATAAATTTACAAATAGAAATCATCCTATGCTAAAATATAAAGCTTGCATAAGCTTTCTTTTGAGTGGGTAGTGAACACAGAGATAGAGCTTACAATTTGTTCTTGTAGAAGACCAAGCAAGATGATGGCCAAGCTCTCACAGAGCTTCAACTCATAGCTCAAGCTCACCCTCATGGCAGCTAGTCAGAAGGTAAATACATAAATGAAAAAAGATGCATCAGAAAAATATATTATAGTCGTGGCCAGTGAGGCCTTTATTCTCATCAAAGAAGCAAGGGAATGAATAGAAGACAAAAAATAAAGCTTACCATGATTTGGAGGCTGAGTATGATCAGAGTTGAAGAGAAGGAAAGCTCGATTAAAATCTTGAATGGAGGCTCCAAGTCAAAACCCTAGCTCCCATGGTGGCAACTCAAGCAGTTGCAAAAAGTGAGAGTTTTCCACTTTTATGCCACATTTTGGAGCATATTTTGAGGCTTTTCCTTGAGCTTTCTTCTTGAGCTCGGATTAGGGTTTTGTGATATATCTTGAAGAAAAACTTAGTGTTTTTCTCAATCTAGATTATTGTTTCTTGCTCTGATACACATTCTGAGAGCTTGTAAACTTTTTGTACTCAGTTTCAGAATTTGGCATACTCCTTTGGTTCAATAAAAACAATATTCCTATCTCCAATTTTTGTCTCTATTTGCAATTTTAGTATGATGTCTACATTATGATTCTATTTAAATATCCTTTTCATGTCCTATTATTGTAGATCATTGATACAAAAAGTCCATTTAATGTAGGTTGCATGTTGTGTTTAAGTCCAAACCTTCATGCAAATCAATTATGTACTGGGTGTTCATGAGAGATTGTGAATTCATTGTTGTTTTCTAAAGATTGTTTGTGGATAGAATATCAAGTCACCATTAAGCTTTGGAATCATATTAGATAAGTTTTACATTCCAGTCATATTTTCTATCCCTTTTCCTAGAAAATCACTTAGGATAGGATTCATCATTCAGAGAACCAACTCACTCTAGAGATGCATTCTTCGTTCAGATCACCCACATCTGAAGAAGGTTTCCATGTGTCAATAGATAGTTAATCTTTTGCAAAATTAACATGGGGTGCATATCTGATTCATAAAATTTTTTGGCACGCTCGGTGGAACCTTGAAAATTAATTTTTAGGAAGAGTTTTAGTTCTTAAGCTTGCTGTTTGGTGTATGCAACAATTTTGTTTTAGCCTTTCAGAGGTTTCTTATATACCTAGTGACTCTATTTCTATTTTGCATGTAGACTTAATGCAACTTGCACATGAGAAAAGTATAAACTAGATCAAGTTTTGCACCTTTCAAATACTTGCAGTTGTCCCCACCATGAAGGAGAGGTAGAACAACAAAGAGACTATTTGAAACACCTGCGAGGTCAAAGTCAACACCTCCCATTTTTAGCTCTTTAGACCTATCACCAGGAAATCCTATTCCTATTGCACAAGCACTGCCAATGGCAATGCGAAGACAACACCCATTTGCCCCTTTTAATGGAGGCAACCCATTGAATATTGCCCAGCATGATGATATCCCAGTCGTAGCCCTCGAAGGCCTACCTTACTTTACTGGAGAAGATCACACAACGTCGGTTTATCACATTCGAGACATCACCACCTTATTCTCAGTTCACAACATCACTCAGGAGAATGTAGCATTAAGGATTTTGGCTACGTCGCTAAAAGGAAAAGCGTTGCAGTGGTTCAGAGGCCTTCGGCCAAACTCAATCACAACATGGGATGAGTTGGGGGATGGATTACACCGACTGTTCGAAGATAAGTCAAATCACCTGTCCTTGTTAGAACAACTGAGCACAATTAAAAGATCGTCGCATGAGCATTTGGTGGATTTCAATTACTAATTCCAACGAACCTGGGACTGAATTCCTACAATGGTAAAACCCACACCTCAGCATGATTTTCTATTTTTCCTAAAAGCTTTGAATAGAAAAAATTCAGTAATGATTCAGTCTATGGGTGGGAATACACTCCCAAATGCTTATGAAATCACCATTAGGGTGGAGAATTGTCTTTTTCAAGCTGGAGAAATAGCCCCTAGGCCTCGTATTCCCCTATTCCCTGAAATACATTCACCTATTCCTATTGCTTTACCCCCTTTAGTTGTTGTCCCGCCTGTACTAGCAATAGGATACCACGCTGCAACACCTGAACTTGCTGTTCCAGGCCAGTCCCAAGAGATTTAGGAGATAAAAAATATACTTAAGACCTTTGGGAATGATCTCATGAACATAAAGAAACAATTTGGCTAGGAGCATAAGCCTTATCAAGCCCCTTATCAACAAAATTAGCAAAATAGATCAGCTTTTCAAAATGATTATCTAGGCCAAAAAAGGAATTTTAATCCTAGAACTTTCCAGCCCTTTAACCCAAATGCTGCCAGTTCATCAAAGGAACTTGTACCACAAAAAAACATTGCCCAAGATTATGATTGGTGTTATCCATGCAATCAACCCCACAACCAATCAACATGCGTGAATGGCATGAGAAATTGGGCCTTAATGGTCCAAAACAACTATGTTGGTTTGAAAATGTTACAGATCAGAATCAAGAATAACAAGATAACCTTAAAGTTGCCTTGCTAAACTTGCAGAGTTCTGAGTTTTGTGGCGTGAATGGTCAAGGTCAACAAAATTCTCTCGTTTCAGCCAACACTAGATCAAAAAAGAGAGCCATGGATTTGGGGCAACAAGTTGGAAATTCACAGTAGTAGCCTACAAAAGACAAATAGCCTGTTTCTTCACCAAATATTAATGCTACAACACAACCTAAAGTGCAGATTTTGCAAAGAGGCCAACAAATACTTGGTAGGGAACAGTCAAAGACACAATCGCAGCCTTTGCAAAAAGGAAGTGATACTTCTATTGCTAAAAGTCAGCAAAAAGTGAGCCCTATTTCTTTCAATGTTGTTGCACATCTTAACAAAGCCACTGTTAGCATGTTAGTTTTGGATGCCTTGCACATCCTGGATCAAAAAAGCTTGCTGCAAGAAGCCCTGGCTAAACTCTTTGTTTCTGATTATGCTAATCAAGGAAGTGCTAAAGTTGTGCTTGCGAATAGCTCAAAAAATAAGAGTGAACCAAGAACTCAAGAGGTAAAGCCCCCTCCATTTTACTTGAGTTTGATTATTGGCGATAAAATAGTACACAATTGTATGATCGATTTTGGTGCAAGTAGCTCAGTTATGCCTAAGATTCTAGCTAACAAACTGGGTCTTGTTTATGAGCCCATTGCCCAGAAAGGGGTAGTCTAGTTAGATGGGGCTGCTGTTAAAATTGTTGGTATAGTCAAAGGCTTGGCCCTTACCTTGCATGCATGCCCAAATTTTTCTATTCCCTAAGATATTCATGTTATTGATCTACCACCTCACTTTGCAATTTGTCTTTCGAGAGATTTTACAGCCAAGCTGGGTGGGTTTTTGTCCTCTAATTGGTCTCATATGTTCTTTAGAACAAGGTATGGTACGAAAGTAACCATAAAGTCTGAGCCTCTAGCCAAAGACCATATTAGGCCATATGTTCCAAATCCTATAAACGCTAACCTCTACATCACCCCTATACTAGAGGAGCAAACCATGACCTCAGACTGCAACACTCCTATAGAAAATGTGAATCTAAATGAATGGGTAGCCGAAGATCATGAGCTTGACCCTTTCCAACACACATATGAGATAGGATTAGTAGTTTATATGATTCGAGAACCTGACATTGTTATGCCTAATTTGTTCAAAAAGGAAGATCAACCTGCATAGGTAGAAAATGAGCTTTGGAAGCTTTATTTTGATGGTTCAAGGAGCAGTGTAGGTGTTGGTGGTGGAGCCATTTTGATTTCACCAGATGAAAACAAGTATTATTCAGCTTTCAAGTTTTCTTTTAGCTGTTCAAATAATACAGTTGAATATGAAGCACTGGTGCATGGCCTAGAGTGGGCCCGAAAGAGAGGTATTAAATGCTTATGTGTTTATGGTGATTCATAATTAATTGTGAACCAAGTAAGGAATCTGAATGCTGCAAAGAATGACTTGCTTAAGAAATATAAGCATTGTGTATGGGATTTAATAGAATATTTTGATTCTTTTAATATTATTTTAGTTCCTAGAAATGAAAATAAGCATGTGGATAGGCTCGCTACCGTAGGATCCCAATTTGATATTCTGAATGAGATTCATAAGGTAGAGGCATGTTAGTATGTAAAAATTGTAGTTAAACCTTTTGTACCTGACAATAATGTGAGTAGGAAAGTTTTTGACAGCGATGAGAAAATTGTAAACTTCTTGATTGTTGAAGCTGAGTTTGCAGATGGAAACCAACAAAAGTGGCAGTAGCAATATGATGACTAGATTGTGCAATTAAAGACAAACAAGCTGTCAAAAGGGCTGGTAACCTTGGAATCCATTTTCAACTCAGATGACTGGATACGAAAAGATAAGTGCAACATGATTGTCAAGGAAGAACATTATGAGGCAATTGAGATTTTCAAAGGTAAACTTCTCAAATTGGGAAAGGTATGTACTAAAGAAGAAGAACAAGCATTTATTCTATTATGTCAAGAATTTAGTGATGTTTTTGCTTGGGAGTACAAGGATTTAAAAGGTTTTGATCCAAAACTATCCCAACATACTATCGAATTAGATCCTAGAGAAAAACCAGTAAGGCAAAAACAAAGACCTCTTAATCCCAAGTTAGAGCACCTTATGAAGGCTAAACTGAATAAATTAATTGAGAGTGGCATTATTTTTCCTATCAAGCACACTTCTTGGGTGTCTAACTTAGTTCCAGTTAGGAAGAAAAGTGGGGAAATCAGATTGTGTGTCGATTTCAAAGATTTGAATAAAGTGTCTCTAAAAGATCACTATCCACTCCCTTCCATGGAGCGAATTTTGCAAGTAGTTTATGGTTTTGACAGATTTTCTTTGTTGGATGGGTATTTAGGTTATAACCAGATTCTGGTAAAGCAAGAGGACCAGTTTAAAACAACATTTACAACTAAATGGGGCACAACGGCCTACAAAAAGATGCCTTTCAGCTTATCTAATGCTGGAGCAACATTCCAACGAGCAATGGACATGGCCTTTCATGGTCACATGAACAAATTTGTCCTAGTATATTTAGATGATATCACTATTTTTTCAAAGAATGCTAATGAACATTTTGAGCATTTAAAACAATTTTTTTAGAGATGCAAGGAGTTTGGAGTGTCTCTTAATCCTTGAAAGAAGAGTATTTTTTCTGTCCATGAGGTAAGGTTCCTTAGACACATAGTATCAAAGCAAGGTATTTCTATAGACCCTGAATGAGTCTCTGCTATTCTTGAGTTGCCACTGCCAGCCCACAAGAAAGGCTTATGGAGCTTTCTTGGGTGGATTAACTTCGTAAGAAGATTCATGCCAAATATTGCAACTTTGCTGCAACCCCTCACTGCTACGCTTAAAAAGAATATGCCTTTTAGCTGGACCAAGAAGGGTAAGAGAAGTTTTGAGCAAAGAAAAGAGGCTCTTGCAGCTGCCCCTACCCTCATTAATCCAAATTATGACAGAGACTTCATTCTTTATACATTTGGAGGAGTTGATACTACTTTTGTCATGCTTTTCCAGCAAAATGATGAAGGTTTGGAGCAGCCTGTAGCGTTTTTCAGCCAAGTATTGCATGATTATGAGGTGAACTATTCTTTTGTTGAGAAACATGTTTTTTCTATTGTAAGAAGCCTCAAAAAGTTTAGGCATATGTTTTCCAACAATAGGATTCAGTTATTATTTGCTCATTCAACTGTTAAAGATTTCTTACTTAATAGAGATATCAATGATAAACGTGTTGGTTGGATAACTAAAGTTATGGAATTTGATATTGATATTAAAGTAACTAAGCTTGTTAGAGGAAATGTTTGTGTGAACAACTCACAAAAAATGAGGACAATAGCTCAAAAGAGGCTGAAAATGTTGATAAAGTACTAAACAATGATGATACAGTTGTTGTTCCAGTTCCTACTGCTACTTGGGTACATCAGATGATACATTATTTACAGAATGGTGTGTGTCCTGAAGGTTTGGACAAAGCAAAGAGAAGGTATTATAGATTACAAGCCATTCCTTATGTTGTTATTGATGGTATTCTTTATAAGATATATTTTCAAGGAGTTTTGTTAAGATGTATTGAGCTTGATCAAGTTGACAAGCTACTAGCAGAATTTCATGATGGGCCTTCAGGAGGCCATTTTGTTGCAAGAACAACAACCCTAAAAATCACACAAGCTAGTTATTATTGGCTGGATATGTTTAAAGATGCCATTGCTTGGGACCGAAAATGCAAGAAATGTGCTTTATTTGTTGGTAAGCAGAGGCTGGCAGCCCTACCTTTACATCCCATTTAGGTGGAACAACCCTTTTCCAAATGGGGTTTAGAATTCATCGGACCCATCAACCCGCCTTCAAGTGTGGGTCATAAGTGGATTCTTACGGCGATAGACTACTTCACTAAGTGGACCGAGGCAGTTGCTTTAAAAGAAGCAAATGTGACTTTTGTACTTAATTTCTATCAAGACTTGGTGTTGAGATTTGGTATCCTAGATTCAATAATCTTTGACAATGGTTTAGCTTTTATTAGATTAAGAATTTCTGACTGGTTAGTTAAGAATAGCATTTATCTGAATACATCTACTAATTATTATCCACAGGGTAATGGTCAGGCATAATCTACAAATAAGAATCTGATTAGAATCATCAAGAAAACTATTGAGGATAACCAACGGACATGGCATGAAAATCTGAAATTAGCCCTTTGGGATGACATAATAACTCCTAAAAGATCCATTGGTTGTTATCCTTTTGTTTTGACTTATGGAAGGGAGGCTAAGTTGCTTGTTTCTATTGAATTTCCAACTTTGAGTTATGCTAAAGAGTTGGAATTACTGAATGAACATCCCCTTGAAGTAAGGTTTGCACAATTAATGGAGCTTGAGGAGACTAGAAAAGAAGCATTAAGGCAACTTGAGATACATCAAGCTCGGATGAAGAATTATTTTGACAAAAGGGAAAGGCCACGAGATTTCATCATTGGTGATATGGTTTTTAAGTGGAATGAATTTAAGAATAAACCTAGACGACATTCCAAATTTGATGCAATTTGGGATGGACCTTATGTGATCACAGAGTGCAAGGAGCATAAAGCTTTCCAACTTTCTAAGTTGACTGGAGAGGTGTTGTCTATCCCAGTTAATGGGATTCACCTCAAGCATTGCCTCTGAGATAAGTTCTATCTTGTAAATAAGTAGAGTAGTTGATGCTAATAAGCACTTCACACGCATTTCATTTCAGTAGTTTTGCTTTCCCTAAGTGTTGTTGCACATGTTAGTTGGCCAACAGGGCCTATTAGTTTGCTTTCAGTTTTGTTTGGTTTTGTTTTGCTACTATTTGGAGTGTTGCAGTCTACATTTTTTAGTTTCATGAAGGGGTAAATTTGACTCCGCGCCCAATGGAGTTTTAAAAGGCAACTGATCTGATGCTTAGCAGGCAAGAATTTAGCAGAAATCACCAAAATGTTACCAATTTTCACTACAACTCAGTTGGCAGAGCTGATTGTTTTGATTGATTTAAAAAAAAGATGGAAAATTTTAGTTATTTTCTGCATTATTTAGGTTTCCTTTGCATCATAGTTATTGAGTTTCAGTTTTGAGTGCAATTGCAATAGTTTTTAATGAACGAGAATTTCAAAAGTTGCAGCATAAATGGAATACAGAAAAGGAATTCACGAATGATAACATTATTTTGCATTCATTTCATAATGTTGTTTCATATACAGTATTTCATTTATTTGCAAATACAAGTGATTATACAACTTTTCATTTTTAAATGAATTTCTTTCATAATGGAACATGAGAGAAATTTAAAGTCCACACAAGCCGTGGAGATAGCTAAAACCATTCATTGCAAGAAATGAAATATACAACTGAAAGAAAGAAGCAGATAACATAGAACATATCCGTCATTGCCTATATTTGATCTTCAGTTGATGGTTTGTAGCTTGCTCCATCTTGCTTCCATCCCTGACTGTACCTACAAAAGATTGAGAAAGGGGTCAATTAAGAGCTTAGGATATCAACTATACTACATGCCCTACTGACAGAAATATAATTCATTCCTCAGAATGCATGGAATCAACTAAAAGAGACGTGCAGAAACAAGAGCTAAGAATGTAATGTCACATCATAATAATACATTTTTATGCTAACATTGTTTGTTTCCTTGTGCAAGTATAGGAGAAATCATTGAGCTGATCATCTTATGAAGACATAAAGCATGTGGAGTAAAACGGGCTCCCACAAGGGTAGAGCTCGACATGCTGCCCCTTAAACTTTCAAGTGGGCTAAGAAGGAAAATTACAATTATCATGCTCGTATGAGCTATTCAACTAAAGGAGTAAGAAAAAATTCCAGTCATCAAAGCAACAAGCGCATTGTTCATTCATAACAATCAAGTCTGAATAACAAAATGAGAGTTACCAGTTGACAATGAACTTGATGGATTCAATTAAACTGAAATACATCTTTTAAATACTATCAAATTAATTCCATTTTTCTGCCACTAGTTTTTGTTCATGATTGTTTCACATTGTTCCATAATTTTCTATTTCGGAACAACAAGTTTTCATGCTCATAATGTGATAGTGAACATGCATACATAATGCCTCATCAACAAAGTATTAAGAAGTAATAACTAAATGCAAGTGTTGCATTAAAGGAAGTTGATATATCATTTTTTAAATGTTTTAAGGAGAACAAATGCATAGAACAACCTTTTATTAATGGAACATGAAAATTCATGAAGAGAGCTAGATAAAAGACATTAACTCATCAAGGATATGCAAGAAGAGTGCAGACTGAAGGGAGCATTTATGGGTATGTACAGGTGGTCAACATCATGAAATAGAGAGGTACATGGTTTGTTTAAGGAATATCACATAATTTTGGAATTTTCTTTGCATATGATCAAATTCAAAGAGGTGTGTGGTTTGGACCAAGATTAGAGTAAACAAAGGCTATTTTTCAGAAAATGAACAAACAGAGCAAAGAAGCACATGTTTCACAAGGTGTCAAGTAGAGTACGTAGCCCTTTCAAAGACAAATGAAATGGACGTTGTTCACTGCAAATAGGGAAGCACAATTGAGATGTGGTTTTCTTTTCAAAACACAGAGGGGTTTCTTTCATTGTTTTTTTTAATAAACACCCATATGATGTGTTCATCTCAAATACATATTTTTCTTTCAAGTTTCAGAAAACCCATTTCAAGGTTTTGACAAAGAACTAAAGTAAGTGAATTTCTTTCAGAAAAGGAGAGCACCCACATGGGGTTTTCATTAAAATGCATACCCACATTGGGTTTTTAACAAAAGTGCAATTTATGCTTGAAATGCAGAATACCCATATGAGGGTTTGTGATCAAAGTGCAGATTTCTTCATGTTACAACATACCCATGTTGGGTTTTGATCATAAAATACAAAAGTAGGTGATTCTTCATTATTTTCAGAATACCCATGTTGGGTTTTGTTCAAATACAAAATTTATACAATGCTCTCATGGGTTGAGCTCGAATTTTGGATAGATCCAAAATAGACATTATTTCTTCAAAATACAATATATCCGCATGAGCTTTTTGTTTCAGAAATACAAAAGAGGTAAAATGTGATCATGGGTCTAGCTCAGAGAGGTTCCAGAATGTCTAGTTTGAGCATGAGTGGTCTCGGCCTGGAGGGAGTTTTGCTCTTAAA
This sequence comes from Sequoia sempervirens, assembly GCA_007258455.2. Lineage (NCBI taxonomy): Eukaryota > Viridiplantae > Streptophyta > Pinopsida > Cupressales > Cupressaceae > Sequoia > Sequoia sempervirens. The sequence goes on from VDFB02168118.1 coordinate 93,401,397, forward strand.
ATGGTCTATCATTTCACATAAGAGAAAAAACTCATATAAGTTGCATCAAATCTAAAGATACCTGAGGCAAACAACGAATACAATCAAAAAATTCTTTACAGAATTCTATAATCAAGAGTGTACATGGCATGACCTGTGTGATTGCCTATAAATTTACAAATAGAAATCATCCTGTGCTGAAATACAAATCTTTCATAAGCTTTCTTTTGAGTGGGTAGTGAACATGGAGATAGAGCTTATAATTCATGCCTGTAGAAGACCAAGCAAGATGGCGGCCAAGCTCTCACAGAGCTTCAACTCATAGCTCAAGCTCACCCTCATGGTGGCTAGTGAGAAGGTAAATACATAAATGACAAAAGATGCATCCAAAAAATATATTATAGCCACGGCTAGTGAGGCCTTTATTCTCATCATAGAAGCCAAGGAATGAATAGAAGACAAAAAATAAAGCTTACCATGATTTGGAGGCCATGTATGATCAGAGTTGAAGAGAAGGAAAGCTTGATTAGAAGCTCGAATGGAGGTTCCAAGTCAAAACCTTAGTTCCCATGGCGGCGACTCAAGCAGAGCCCTTGGTCTCAAAAGTCATCTTTGCAAATGAATGCAAAAACCTAGGGAATTCTTTGAGTTTTGTTCTTTAGGGTTTTTGCTTTGCCCTAAGTGAAGTTTGGGTTTTAATCATATTTATTTAAGAAATTCCTTGTTGATTAATCTCCCTTTGTGAAATTCATATGCCTAGGTCGATCTTGGTGTTTTCTATAAGACTTTTAGAGTCTAAGTCAAGTTTAGGATTTGGGATATTGTCTTGGTAAAAAATGGAGAATGACTAATTGCCTTAGGTTTTTTAATTGATTTTGAGAAAAATAAATTAAAATATGAATGAGAAATTACTTATGCCTTAGGTAAAACCTTTATGACTTAGGTCTTGTTTTCAAATTGATTTTAAAGAAATCAATTAAAATATTGATAAATGTTTTATGTTTTTTTGAGAAAATCAAACATTGTAATGGAGGAATAAGTTTATATTATTTTAAAAAGATTTCCATATCTTAATTGCAAAAAAAAATCAAATTTAGAGGATTTAAAATCTGCAAGTCTTGTAAAGCAAGAATAAAACAATGCTTTATAAATTGTTTTATTTCTTTGCTGTTTTTAGCAGATTGGTGATTGATTTTTTCTCTTGGTCAAATTTGAGCTTCATGGAGAGGAGATAAGGTGGTTTTTTTTCTTTTTAAGAAAGCAAACCTATTTTTAGGTGCTTTTTAGGATGCACATGCAAAAAGTGAGAGTTTTCCACTTTTGTGCCACATTTTGGAGCAAATTTTGATGCTTTTCCTTGAGCTTTCTTCTTGAGCTTAGATTAGGGTTTTGTGATATATATTGAAGAAAAAATTAGTGTTTTTCTCAGTTCAAATTATTGTTTCTTGCTCTGATACACATTCTAAGAGCTTGTAAACTTTTTGTACTCAATTTTGGACTTTGGTATACTCCTTTAATTCAATAAAAGCAGTATTCCTATCTCCAATTTTTGTCTCTATTTGTAGTTTTAGTTTGATGTCTACATTGTGATTTTGTTTACAGATCCTTTTCATGTCCTATTATTGTAGATCATTGATACAAAAAGTCCATTTAATGCAGGTTGCATGTTGTGTTTAAGTCTAAACCTTCATGCAAATCAATTATGTACTAGGTGTTCATGAGAGATTGTGAATTCATTGTTGTTTTCTGAAGACTGTTTGTGGGTAGAATATCAAAGTCACCATTAAGCTTTGGAATCATATTAGATAAGTTTTACATTTCAGTCATATTTTCTATCCCTTTTCCCAAAAAATCACTTAGAATAGGATTCATCATTCAGAGAACCAACTCACTATGGAGATTCCTTCTTTGTTCAGATCACCCACATTTGAAGAAGGTTTCCATGTGTCAACAAATAGTTAATTTTCTGCAAAATTAACACAGGGTGCATATCTGATTGATAACAATTACCTTTGCAGCTTGGAACCATTACTATACCCACCCTTGTATATGTTATGTCAGAAAAATTACCATATAACCTTCTTCTCGGTAGACTGTGGATTCATGCTATGGGTGCAGCCCCGTCTACTTTACATAAATCTATTAAGTTGATGTGTAACAATCAAGTAGTCACAGTTAGGGCTTACCTTGATGCTATACACTTATGTGAGGTGGAAGTTGTTGGTTAGGCTTTGGTTGTTCTTACTCTTACCCCTCAATTTCTTCCAATGTGTTGATGTCTACTCTAGTAACACCTGGTATACATGATACTCTTGAGATAGACATCCCTGAAGAAGATCCTTCTAAAGCAAGAAATATTAAGTATGATCCTACCTCTTCTCAAGAGAATGCATGTCTTGGTGATGATTTGGGTTCTCTATAATTTAAAGAATCCTTCATTGGAGAATATAAAGTCAACCCAATACACTTAGTCTTTTCAATAACATCATCCAAACACACTATCAAAGATGATTACTCTTCTACATCGCGGGGTAATCCTCCCCTTTCTAAGGAAGATGATCACTCTTCTATTAAAGAGGCTAATGTTTGTAGTCCCATCAAGAAAGATGATGGCGATCTCATAGAGGAGTATGATCCCCATTGCTAGAATAATGCTCTTTGTGAAGATCATCCTCCTTCTCAAGATTTACAAACATGTTATGGCCCTATATTTAAACTTGTTTCTAAATATGGCTATGGGTGTAAAGGTTGTGAGCATAACGAACAAGTGAAGATCTCATAGAGGAGTATGATGCCCATTGCTAGAATAATGCTCTTTGTGAAGATCATCCTCCTCAAGATTTACAAACATGTTATGGCCCTAGATTTAAACTTGTTTCTAAATATGGCTATGGGTGTAAAGGTTGTGAGCATAACGAACAATGCATTCAGGTCCCTATAGAATGTGTGCCTTGTAAGTGTAATTTGGGGCTTGGTTGCTCGAATGAACAGTATAAACAAAAACCATGGTTGAATGTTGACATGATTTCCACTCAACCTCGTTCTCTTAGATTGATTCATCCAACATTGTTGGCATATAGTTGTCATTGATGTCAAAAGTGAAAATCAATCAAAGAAAATGGATGAGAGAACAATGGTTCAGATGGTGAATTGGGCAGTAGATCTAATGTGGTTTTTTCAAGAACAGTCAAGTGATGTGCTCTACAGGTTGAGAAAGTGAAAGATGTGCCCCAAACCGATTTAAGTATGCTCTTGGGTGATTCTAGGGTTTATAGGTAAACCCTAATGCATTTATAGACTTGTCATCCTCAAAATGTTCTATTTTGATGGTGACCTAGTATCAATAGTTACCGATTGCTTAAGTTATGACTTAAGCCCTTTATGTCATGAGGTTGACTGACCCCTTCACTTAGCATTCAAGGTAACACATCTCCTTGTGGTTGGTGTGACATCTATGGATTGGTGAGAGTTTGGGAGGAAACCTAGTGATGGTGCGATGGTGTATGGGACCCACATAGGTGGACATGGACAATGACGATGTAGAAACGAGGATGACCAGTGGAGCGTGGACCCCAGGTGAAGTATAGAAGCTTCATCGATGTGAGTGTATGCTATCAACAAGACCTAAGATCTTGTCCCCTTGATGCAATGGTAAGAAGGTAGTGCTCTGAGTGGGACCCAGTTCTAATGATGTTGCTGACAGTGATGACGATGCTAGCATGTGGCATGGCATGATTGGGTGAATCGTAATCCACATCCTCATTATGGATTACATTGTAATGACATGGAAATGAGGTGGACAAATGATGTCATCAAGTGTCTTCATCGGTGTGACTAAGTCATATCGGTGGAAGTATCATGATCGTCTCCCCGATACAGTGATGGCTATATCTTTAGCGAGACTATATGCCATCGCGAGGACTATGGAGCTAGTCCCAATGATAGGGCAATAGGAGTTGGTTGCTGATTGTGGGACCCAGTAAGGTGGACGTGGCAATGAGACCTAATAGTAATGAAGATGTTTAGAAGGTGAACGATATGGTGACACGTGGTTGGTTGGGACTAATTAGTGAAAGATCTGATGACGAAGGACAACAATAATCAACAGTGGAAAATGAAGAAGGTTGATCAGATGATGTTGGTGATAAGATGCTTCATCGGTGTAACATAGGTGTATCGACGAAACCTTAAAGAAAATTCCACCAACAAAGTGATGAAGTGTTGTGTGGGACCCAAATGTGATGATGGGTAACAGATGGCAGTGAACGATTGCTTGACATATCATTTCACATCGATGTTGTGAATGACGTGGTGACAACATGGATGACATGTAGGTTGTGGGCCCAATTAGATAACATGGAAAGCATATTAGTGTGACCTACTTGTATTGGTGGGAGTCTGAATGGAGTTCCAACAACAGAGAAATATGATGGATCAACGATAGTGGTTTAAGCGACCGTTTATCCAGCGGTCAAGGTTTAAAGACACCGCAATGAATGTTGATCACAAGATCAAGGCGCAAAGGAATAGATCAACGACCAAAGTTCAAACCCAAAGATCTGAAATGTTTAACTCTGTGTGAATAGGGGTTTGTGTCTGGTAATTGACATGAACATAATTAGATCACTTAACTGCCCTAGTGAATATTAATGAGGGTGATCCAATCTTCTAGGTGGTGGAAAGGTGGAGTCTTTATCATTTGAGATCAAATCAGATTGAAGGATCAGTGGAGAACATTAAATGCATAATCTGATTATAGGATTCGATAGAGAGAACAAAGGAAAATTATTTGAAATAGAATTTAATGTTGTATGGCTTGATGCAGGGAATGGCGATGTCTGATGAGATGGACAATATGTGTATGGCTCAATGTTTTGACAACTACTGAAGTAGGTTGTGTGAACACCAAACTTGCACAAACTAACACAAGATCAAAAAAATATTTTCAAACATGTTAGAAAGTTTAAATCTAATGTTCCCTATGAAATTCTTGGAAGAACAAAGATGAAAACATAAAATAAGGCAAGAAAAAAGAATGTAATCAATTACTAAGTTAACCAAACCTCAATCCGATAGGGGGATTGGTGCTCCTTTGATGTGGAAAGAAGCCCTTTCCCAATCCCAAATGCTAAGCTTGATGATTTGAAGATGATCCAAGTGTTGAAAATGATGCCAAGTGATGAGCATGAACTCAAAATAACATGGAGATGGTGATTGCTATGAACTCAAATGACTATAATGATAATGCATGAAGATTTGGATGCATATTATGAAAATGATGCCTCTATTTATAGAAGCCAAGGGTTGAAGAATGGATGAAAATGATGAATGTGGGATAAATTGAAAGCCAATGAGAATGTGCCAAGTGTCACAATTCTATTGGATGAGGGTGGAGCACATTTTGGGAAATGTGTGAGTGGAGGAGGATGAAAGAGAAGTAAATGAGAATGTTTGAGGATTTGAAAGGTGTAAGAGGAATTGGATGAAATTGGTTGATATTTGAGAGGATATAAGAGAATTTATTGCAAATGTAAGAGGATGCGATAGGTTTTTGAAAACCTTTGGAGGGGAATTGAATGAAAGGTTGTTGAGAGGAATATTCATTGGAATATGCCTTGGTGAGGGAAAATAGATGAATTAAATAATTAATTAAAATTATTTTCATGTGCAACCTGGTTAGTTGACCATGGGTTGATTTAACTCTTAGGGAGTTTAAAGTTGGAGGAATTATTAATGATGATTATAAAGGTGATTTAGGATTAATTAATTGGAATGAAATAGGAGATTGTGACATTTGATTTGATTGATTTTAATAAAATGGGAGGATTAAAATGGGATTTAATTAAATGATTTGTTTTAATTAAATAAGATAAAAATTAGTTAGAAGAAGGGTGAGTTAATCAATAAATTTAATTATTTGATTAATAGTTGAATTGGTTGAATTTAACTAAATAATGTTGATTATTTAATTAATTGTTCAATTGGAGGTGATTTAGGAAGAAACAATGTTAGTTGATCATAATCAGATGCATAGTATCAATCAAGACTTTTTTGGTGTCTAGATTTTTCCCCTCTACAACCCTAGTATCAATCAATAACACTAGTAGAATGAATTACATTGCTACATTACCCCCTTGAGAGATCAGGCAGAAATTGCAACATTAGGTCAAGCTTGCAAAAAAAGATTCAACAACGATTCAGGAGTAGAAAATAGCCCATGGGATGCAAAATTAGGCTTACACCGATGAAAACAAGTCAAAACGGGCTTTGGTTAGCAAAAAAATGGATTAAATGGGTTAAAAAACCCTAAAAATAACCAAAAAACCCTAAAAAATGCATAAATAGGGTTAGGAGGGGTCATTTTCAAATCATTTGCACACTTGGCCTTTAGAAATCCTAACTTTTTGCTTTGATGTGTTGATGGAACGATGGCTCATCTTCTCCCCAGAAATCAGACAGATCGGGTTCACGAGTTCCAGTGGCCTCGGGATGTAGGACCCCCGGTATGCCTTCTAAAACTTTTCTCATTTTGCATGATTTGGATGCATTTATTAGGGTCTGTTTAGGTCAATCAAAAAGTGATCCCCTAGGGTGCCACATTTGTTATGGTCGACGTCGCCTTTGAACATGTCCACCCGCATTTGCAATATAGCGTCGCGCGACGTTGGATGGTCCTAGGGTTGCCAAAATGATGCTGACTCGCCTTTGCGAGATTGTGCTGCGCAACCCTAGAAGGATTTGGCGTCACCCCAAAATGTTGACTCACCTTTATCATGGAGCGTTGCCTACGATTATTGCATCACTTTTTCAAAACAACATAGTGTCGCCTTTGCAAAAGCCGCACCGCCTTTGCTTTTTGAGGATTTTAATTTTTGAAAATGTGCCCATTTGGTGAATTTTGACATCATGGGCATTTTGGATGCAGGTGGTCCTGTCAGTGCTCCACTCGAAGGAGCACAAGAGTCAGATTTTGCGTAGGGTGAGGTACTTGAAAAATTACGTGTTGTTCTTTCTCAGCTCGATCAGATTTGGCCACATAGCCCAGATGCTTGAGGTGAGGACGCACCTAGCGATGATGACTGCATTAGTGGAGAGATGGCAGAGCGAGACCTCCTCATTTCACTTACTGATCGATGAGGCCATCGTTACCTTGGAGGACATATGGTGGATCCTTCGGATCCCCATACATAGTGAGTAGATTATATATGATGTTGAGGCTTGCGGTGATGCGATCTTTTAGCTATTCGACGTCAACCAATACGTGACCAACAGTGGCTAGATTGAGCTCCACCAATATGAGGGAATTGCCCCTAATTTCACATTGTTTTTCAGAGCACTGATCTCTGGAGTCCTTGTTCCTGATAGGAGAGCGAGAGGATGCAACATTGGATGGGGAGTCATTTGGTCACACATGATGGAGGAGATGACCATCTATGCTTGGGGGCTAGTCGTCTTAGCATCGTTATTTCATGAAATGCACTAGGTCATGTACAACGAGGCCCGCAACATTAGAGAAAGAGTTACATTGCTTCATGTGTGGGCATATGAGCACATAGCCATTATGAGACCCACAATTGTAGATGTTCAAATAGACTGCGATGACCCTGTAGTTTACAAGTACGGGGGGATGACCACCGTCCATTATACAGGTATTACATGCATCCCACACTGGAGGCGGGTTATCAATGAGATGACAGTATTTCGGTGGAGATCGTGGCTCCACTTTCCTAGATGGCATGATGATGATGCCCAACTCTTCTACTATCGGCAGTCTAGATACATGTAGGGGTGAGAGCATTATATGATAGAGCGGTACCTACCATATAGGGTTGCTCGCCAGTTCAAAGAGGTACATGATGCCTCTGATGATAGAGAGAGAGCCATATTTGCACAGAGGTCTAGAGAGATAACGTGGGGGAAGAGGATCGCTCCCCAGTAGGACATTGACGATTTTAGATAGCTTGTGATGATGTCATGGGTGTATTTTGATGGTCTCACAGATGCTAGTAGTACATAGGCCTATAATGCTTACTTTTAGGCCCACACTTTGATTTGGATGACATTGCCAATGGTGCTAGCGGTGGGCAGAGGGTAGGTCAAAGGACCCCGGATTGGACAAGTCCCTCAACAGCTAGGACATTAGGGACATGACAGACAGGACAAAGGCGTAGGGCATGATGGGAAGATTCCACCACTAGTGCCGCCTATTAGATAGAGGCCACCAGTACAACCATACCAATAGGCACCACGACCACCACCACTAGGTCCCAATCCATAGGACAGATAGATAGTGGTACCGTAGGCATAGGTACAAGCACTGATAGGATAGCTACAACAGGCCCAAGCACAAATTCAAACCCTGATCTAGGAGAGGGATCAAGCATGATAGGAGGTGGTGCAGGAGCGCCAGATGAGACATGATGTAGACCTTGGATTGGCCTTAGAGTAGGGATGGAGGTAGCAGCTAGAGGTGGTAGCATAACAGGCACAGGGGTAGGCTATAGTCCCAGCTGAGATGTATGATCGAGCCATGCAGGAGGCCTCATATTACAAGCTATTATACTACAGGGTTGTGGCATAGGAGCATCAGGAACCAAATTTCTCCCATATTAGTCAAGTTTCTCCCACCACGATTCCACATGCAAGGACATCAGGGAGACCATCAAGGTCTCATTACTAGAGCCGAGGTAGACACCACGAGGATAGACAAAGCAAGGGTAGCTCGAGGCATTGATAGTGCATTGGACACATATTTTTTTGATTTGTACAACTTGGTTTATGATGTGTATACATTCATTGGCTGAGTTTTGATTAGACTCTTGTATATTTGATGATGATACTATTTATCTAATTCTGATGTATGATGACATTCATATTTTTTGATATATATACATGAGATTCTCTCGATGCGATTATATGATGTGATGGTTTTTTTTTTACTTTATGCATCATGGATGGATATGATATGGATGGATATATGTGTGATAGGTTGAATATATGTGTTACAAAAACAAGTAGCAAACAAAGTAACGCAAGATAACTCTAAACAACCTACACCTCAAGATTAGCCTAGTTGGATTCAACACAAAATAGAAACAACAAATGAAACGTTATACCTTGTGTCGAATCGATCCTTTTGGTTGGCCCTTTGATTTTTGGTGTTGTATGGTCCTTGGATGGCAAGATGCAAGCTAGATGATGATATGATAATGAATGCAAATGAGTGCAAACATGAAAAATGGCTAAGTATGGATTTTAGGAAAAATTTGCAAGAGTTTGGCTACAATGCATGATCTCTCCCAAAATGAGAGAAAATATGGGGTATTTATAAAGATTTTGGAAATCTCTAGCGAAATGGATGGTCAAGATTGAGCCACCAAGATCAAGATGTAGGGCCAAGGTGAGTTGAGAACTCACAAGCCCTCACATCTTGACATGTGGCAAGTGATATGGCCTAAAAGGGGTGATATGTACATGAGGTGGAGGGATAGTACAAAGTACCTTGGGATTGGACAAGATCTCCTCATAAAGGAGGTACTTGTCCCCATGTGGGTGAGAGGACATGTGGGGAATTAAAAATTCCTCAAATATTCTCATGCGGAAGAAGGAAGGAATTTAAAATTTCTTAAATACATTGGGGGATTAAATGTGAATTAAAAATTCACATGGGGAATGGAGATGCCTTGTTCAAAAAGAGAAAGCTTTTAATGAAATTGACTAAGGACACTTTCCATAAATGATATGGGAATTAGAGATGACCTAATATGTGATTAAAGTTGTGCAAGTACTTGATTAGGCTAATTAAGGACTCATTAGAGGCAAGTGGAAAATTATGGAGGATGGGACCCTAATGATGATTATGGGTGTGCACATCTTAATCATAAATTAACTATGACTAAGAAATAGGGTTAGATTGCTAAGAGGGATTAAAGGTCAACTTACAAAAGTTGGAGGATGTGACACATGAGAGAGAAAATAGGGATTTTTAAAAGTAAATTTAAAATTCGAAAGGATAATGTGACTAAATTAAATAAAGTGATGCATTTATTTAATTTAGAGAGGAAATAGGGGAAAAGTATTTATTAAATTAGATACCTTGGGGAACCTTATGCAAGAAACATAATATCAATTAAATGAATGATTTAATAAATACCGACAAAGAGGACGATTTTAAAAGAGCAAAGGGATAATTAAGAAGACGACTTTGACCATACAGAAGTGGTCAAATTTGGATGTCTACATTTTCCCCCTCTTCGAGACACTATTAGAATAATAGGGTTTCGAAGAAAAATAAAACATAGACGATTGTATGGAAGAAGTGACCAGAAAAGAGATGCCCCAGCATGGGAGAGATTATGAGCTACCCGAACAGGGGAGAATTAAAGGGGATGCCGTAGTCTCGCGAGGGAAATCCTATGACAGAATATTGGGAGGATGGTAGGGTATGCCCCCTCGAGAAGGGGACGGGGGTGGAGAAAGGGGGCCCTAGGCAACTTCTCGAAAGGAGGAAGTGATATATGTCATTGGAAAGGATACGGGAAAGCGAGAAGATTGGCATTTGAATAGAGGAAAATGGGTCTACAATGTGGAAATGGTAGCCCCGGGAAGACAAGGGGGGGAATTAGTTGAGGCCCAAAAATGTTAAATAAAAGAAAGAAAATCCTTTTATTTGAAAAAGTAAAAAAAAGGGGGGAAAAGCTATAAAAGGGAGTGTGGGGGTCATTTCTCCTCATTTGGACAGCTGTCAAGTGAGGAGAAGAGGAAGAGGAGGAGAGAGCAAGACAAAGAGGAGACACGATGCCAGAATATGATTCAGACATTATTCACCAGGGGGATGAGAGACGACAATTTTTTGAGGAATGTGCGGTGCCACGTCAAGTGAGTTCGAAACCCTAGCTAGTGATTTCATGCAATTTTTCCAATTGTTTTCAAAAAACAAAAATATGGGTTTTGGGGTGGGGGACATGTATACTGGCACAGCTGTACCAAGACATGCGTAGGGTATGTTATCGGAAAGCACTGAGTGTGGCCCATGTCACACTATTACAGGTTTGGGCATGTGAGCACATCAAGGTGACCAGACCGATCGTGTGCAGATTAGGAGTGCAGGATGACGGAGAGGCTGTGGCCTAGGGTTGGGGGACAGAGGCAGGAGCGATACTATGATATCGGGATGTGAGCGATGTGGATGTGTGGAGGAGATGATTGGATGAGGTGTAGGATGAGATGATAGTGTGGCATCCCTATTTGCTACGGCGCTTCAGGGGTTGGAGGGATGATGAGGTGGCACACAATGGTTACTTCTTCACACATTGTTATATTATTGGGCAGATTCTGATCATAGTGGAGCTACACAGACCTGATCGGGTGACACAACAGTTTGGAGTGAGGTAGGACATTCCCAAGGGACAGGTTAGATTTCGACGACTGTCATAGGAGCGGCCATGGGGGGTTCCATTGAGCTCGGAGGCGGTGTGGGAGGAGTTGGAGACATTACAGTTCAGGTCATACCTCGACAGGCGGGGGGCTGAGGGATGCAGGGGTGATATATCGATACCGGCAGTGGTCCAGGTGACATCCATCGCCACAGATTACCCCAGTAGTGCCGATTGAGGGAGCACTAGGGTTCGGGTCAGAGGATGATAGACGGTTGAGGGTAAAGGGACCATCACCTCGAGGCCGATAGAGAGGTTAGGCGAGGGGAGGACGGCAGGCGGTGGGAGCAGCCGAGGAGCCAGCTAGGGTAGCCAGGAGGAGATGATGGCGTAGATTTGGAGGGGACGGAGGAGAGGAGGGAGAGAATGAGGCCAGTAGGGTTGTAGCATAGTGGGATAGGGGTGCAGAGATCCAGGGAGAGAGGGGTCAAGAGGCATGTGCATCCCCAGAGGGGCAACAACAGGAGAGAGGGGAGGAGGTTGAGACCAGCAGAGCGCGGGAGAGGCATGAGCCAGACATGGCTACCAGAGGGGATCAGTGACAGGGACAAGAGGAGGGTGAGGCCAGCAGAGCACAAGAGAGGGCGACAAGGAGAGATGGATCCCCCTCGATGATAGATGTGGATGTGATAGAGGTGTCGATGGATAGTGAGGGGTACGAGCCGCGAGAGATGGATATTGACACAGATATCTATGACCTCCGACCACTGTCGACAGTGCCACCCAGAGGGGAGGACCCTGCAGTGGTGCTGAGAGGGACCGTAGAGAGGCTGCGCCTTAGTGAGCAGCAGTTACGGTAGACAGAGGCAGAGTGGGTTAGGTTAGAGGTAGCGCTGAGCGAGTTACAGACACGATTCTTCCAGGGTGAGAGAGACTATGTAGCCCTGGCCATACTGGTGTTAGATGCAGAGTAGAGACTAACCAGAGAGAGAGATGAGGCATGAGATGAGGCAGTTGATCTGTGAGCAGAGGTAGCTAGGGAGCATGAGGAGGGAGATGCCATGAGATGGGAGCAAGATTGCTTGGTGGCAGAGGCAGCGATACAATAGGTTATCAGAGGGGGGACAGGGCAGGAGCCATCAGAGACTGGGACAGGGACTGGCGGGGATACAGAGGATCTGCAAGATAGCTACATCAGTTATGGAGAGAGAGTAGATTGGCTCCAGGAGCAGGTTGAGCTCAAAGATAGAGTGGACTGTCGAGAGCAGACAATCTGGGACATGGGATAGATGCAGCAAAGGGAGGAGGAGACGCAGAGGGAGGTGCGCATGCTGCGGTTAGAGATAGATGTGGCATAGGTACAGGTGCAGGTCTTAGAGGGAGACATGGATTTGGCACAGGCACGTGTTCAGGCAGCTGAGAGCGATAGGCTTGTGGCAGAGACAGAGGTTCAGTCTCTTCAAGGAGAGAGAGATGCAGTGATATCACAGGTGTCAGGTTTGCGATGGGAGAGATTCTTCTAAGGTGAGACTATAGGCACTTTAGAGGGATAGGGATGCAGTAGAGGCTCGGGCACGGGCCACTCAGAGGGAGAGGGATGCTGCAGAGGTACGGATGTAGATGCTATAGGGTGAGCGGGACGTAGCAGTGACACAACGACAGTTAGCGCAGGTCAATGCTGTGATGGGGACATACATACAGGGATTACAGGGGGAGAGGGATGATGTAGTGGCTACCGAGGAGGTGAGGGATCGGGTGCAGGCAGAGATGGCATAGTTATGACTATCCCAGGAGGCCTGGGAGTAGGAGAGGAGACTGATCTCGAGAGATCAAGATAAATACTGTCATGAGCGGAATTCTGCTTGGGTTCAGGTTGCTAAGCGAGAGGAGAATGCGAAGGAGGCAGGATTTTGGATGGCCGCGTTCTACCATGTAGTGCCATACCCGACCCAACGACTGTTCCAGTACAGTTGACAGGCATCACAGATGCCAGCGCCATCTCAATCATTGGGGACACGGACCCGAGGTTACAGTGATTCACCAAGTGTCACCCCAGGCAGGAGATCAGTACCTGATTCACCACAGAGATTAGACGCGAGTAGCTCATTCGGGAGGTGACAGGTTACTGAATTTTTGACAGATGTCGGGTGGAGCATGTAGGATTTATCGACAGAGATTAGAGATGTTTGATATCTCTAAATTTTGTAGTTTATTATGTGATGGATATATGATAGATTTTGATGTATGATGGACATATGACACATATTATATTACTTTGATTATGACATGGGACAGTTCTTATTGACACTATGTAGTATGTTTCCTTTTGTGATGGGTGATTTAGTTGATGTATGCACATGTATATGATAATTCCTGCTTATGTGGATGGACATTTTGGTTTATTTATGCACATGTTTATGATACTAGATGTTTATGTAAATGATTGGGTTTATGTAGATGATTTTATTAATGGAGATCTTCGCATGGTGATATGATGGGTGCACATGTATCTATGATGACTTATATGTATGGATTCCTAGTTGACTTATGGTTATGTATGTATATGTGTATGATGGATTTTGTATAAACATCTTAGATATGTAGGATGTGATGTATTATGAGTCTAACACTTTGTGATGCAGGTGGCCATGCGTGCATGGATCTAACATGTTGTGATGCAGGTGGCGATGTATGCTTGGTTCTAACATGTTGTGATGCAGGTGGCGATGTATGTGTGGTTAATAGAATGACTCTAATATGCAATAATGCTCTTGTATTTGAGAGGAAATAACACACGGCCATAAGTGCCAATAAGAACTGACATGATAATGGAAGGTGGGTATGTAGTGATTGTTAACATGGGTGTCCTTTGGAATCTGTCAAAAACTATTAGTATCCTGAGAAGAATGGGAAAGAGTGGGATAAAGTATTTGCACAACCAAAATCATAGGGTGAATGCAATACAACAGATGATGAAATGCAATCCTAATATGAGTTGCCATCTTTGGAGCATTGATATTTTCTATAGCATAAGATACCGGATACCCTAATATATGAGACCAGGGCCAGTAGGCATCCAATGCATGAAACAAACACAACAAGAAAAAGGGGGCTACCCCAACACACCAAGGTTACGATGACCTTGGTCAGACCAGGCATTGGGATAACCAAAAACACACAAGGATGCCCCAGCGTAACATAAGACCTCAGGGATCTTGGTGTGTACTACGTGGGACAACCGAAAAGGCAACAAAAAAGAAAATACCAAGAGGAACCCATATGTCGACTAGTCAAAGCACACCATGATATGATGGATCAAGGTGACCATGACAAGTGTTGATAGTGAGCTCAAATGACAAATAAATTTCAAAACATCAAAAGATTATAATTAAAAAAAAAAATCCTTTGCCATAGGATCAGGGTGATGGATAGGATCGATGAGGTATGCTAGGAAGGATGCATCCTGTTGAGACCACTGATGGATACTAAACTAGAATGACCCAGTTCGACACCAGATTCTTTTCATTAACCAAATATTTTGATAATATTAGGATTTTATTTGAGAATAATGAGCTAGATGGGGACACAGACTGACACATCCTATAGACCTAGGGGCTCGGGGGCCGATCAAAGATTAGCCTTGCCTACGTGAAAGCGTAGAGCCCTCGTAGTTGATGAAAAGACCATGGATAAAGCAGAAAGAGGATGATGAAGGTGAATGATGGATGATTAAGATGTGATGGATAGAATACCCCAGGGGCAGATCAAAGGATTAGCCTTGCCTATGTGACAACACAGGGGCAACGTAGTTCGACTAGTGATGTGAGAGGATGAGAACTAGATGGTGACTGACATGATGGATGATCCTACATGATGACACAGAATGACCAACAAAGGGAATGGACGACATAAGCTCAAAGTGGGATACTAAAAATCTTAGGATGGGGGATAGGCTAGATGGGTCGTCCAATGCTCAATCAATATATACCAAGCGACCTAGGATGAGATGGGTGAGGACAATAGTGCGGATGAAAGCATAAAATAACTAGGATGTCAGGTAGATAATGATTAAACCCTCTACGGATGATGCCTGTTACTAGGTTTTCACCATCCATACTTATCCAAGGCGCCACCAAGAGGTGGTTTTCACCATAGGACAAATTTATTTCTCTTTACTATTTTTTTTGGATTTTTTATTTTTTTATTTTTGATTTTTTTGATTAGGTGGGGTTACCGAGTGAATTTAGGAGTAGAACTTCTTCAGATGCATGATATTGACGGGTTCATCAAGGGGATCCCCTTCAAGAGTAGTCAATCTATAGGCCCCAAATCCATATTTGGCGGCTATGATATAAGGCCCTAACCAGTTTGCCTCAAATTTTCCCTTTTTTATCACGATCCTGTTGAGTGCGTTGGTTCTCCTTAAGAACAAGCTCACCAACCTGGAATTGTCGAGGACAAACCTTTTTATTGTAATTACGTTTGAGGCAGTTTTGGTATGCTTGCAGATGATCATAGGCTTTTATTCTTCGTTCATCCAGTAATTCCAGCTGTGCAAGCTGTGCAACACGAGCATCTTCTTCGCTGATAAGATTCTTTAGAGAAATCCTCAGTGATGGAAGCTCAACTTTAATTGGCAAGATAGCTTCAGCACCATATACTAAAGAATAGGGGGTGGCGCTTGTCAGGGTGCAGATGGATGTGCGATATGCCCAGAGGGTAGGATGAATATGGAGGTGCCAATCTCGTCCAGTGTTATTGACAACCTTTTTGAGGATACAGATAAGGGTCTTGTTGGTTGCTTCTGCCTGACCATTGCCCTGGGGGTAATAAGGCGTTGACCAATGGTGCTGGATATGAAAGGCGTCGCATAGGTGTTTCATGGCTTGGTTTTTGAAGGGTTTTCCGTTATTAGAGAGGATGGTGGATGGGATACCATATCTACAGAGAATATGGTAAAGGATAAATTTTGAGATTTGGATACCGGTGATTTGTGAGAGTGGTATTTCTTCCACCCACTTAGTGAAGTATTTAGTGGCGGTAATTATGAATGTATGGCCATCAAATGATGGTGGGTAAATCTTGCCAATTAAATCGAAACCCCATTGAAAAAATGACCACAGTGCCAGGAGGGGCTGAAGATCCTGTGCTGGGGTGTGAATCAAATCTGCATGTTGTTGGCATAGAAGGAACTTCTTCACAAATTCACAAGCATCGTGTTCCAATGTAGGCCAATAATATCCAGCTTGTAGGATCCTTTTGGCCAGGGCCATACCATTTGAGTGAGCTCCACAAACACCACCATGTACCTCTGTTAGTGCCATGCGGGCCTCAGTCTCATTCAGACACCTAAGGAGGATTCCATCATACCCATGACAATAAAGCGTATCACTAACGATGATGTATCAGGAAGAGCGATGAACGAAGGATTTACATTGATTTCGTGTAAGATTTGGGGGTACAATACTGTCATGGAGATAGGTATATATGTCCTAGTACCAGGGGGAGGCAGGACCTATGATATCGCACACCATATCAGTCTCTGGGATATCATATGCTGGGATTAAAAGTTGTTCGACAAGGAACTCACATTTCGTCCGATCTTTAGGCATGCCAATCAAAGAACCGATGGTGGCCATTGCATCTGCTGCTTTATTCTGAACCCTAGGAATTTGGTCAAATTGTATGGAGGTGAAATATTTCTTGAAATCATCCACCATGCGTTTATAGGGTAATAGCTTATCATCCTTTGTTAGGAATTCATCATTAACTTGCTTGATGACTAATAATGAATCCCTGAAGACCTTCAAGTGAGTTATATGCCATTGTTTTGCAATTCGAAGGCCGGTGAGGAGGGCTTCGTACTCTGTGATGTTGTTGGTACACGGGAATGCTATTCTAAATTATTTTGGAATGTAGTTGCCTTGAGGGGTAATTAGTAAAATTCATGCACCTGATCCATTATGTGTGTACGAGCCATCAAAATATAGTGTCCAAGCTGGTGCTTCTGTAACTGTGTAGACCTCTTCATCTGGAAATTCAGTGTCCAGAGGGTAAGCATCTACTAATGGTGCCTCAGCCAATTGATCAGCTATGACCTGTCCCTTTATGGCTTTTCGTTCCACATACTCTATGTCGAATTCACTTAGGAGCATGACCCACTTGGCCATGCAGCCAGTCAGAGTGGTTTTGGATAACAAATACTTCAGTGGATCAATTTTAGCAATTAATTTGACTGGATGGCTGAGCATGTAATGTCAAAATTTATGTGTGCTAAAGACTAGTGCAAGGCAGGCCTTTTCTATGGGAGAGTAGTTTAATTCATGGCCGACCAATGTCCGACTGATGTAGTAGATCACCCTCTCTTTTGATGATTCATCATGTTGTGCCAACAATGCCCCCAGCACGACTGAAGTGGCAGAGATATACAACAGGAGGGGTTTTCTTGGAATGGGTGGCATCAAGATCAGAGGATGAGCTAGGTATTCTTTGATCTTATCGAAACCTGTTTGACAATGTTGGTTCCATCAGAAGGTGGAGTCCTCCTTTAGGAGGTGGGTGAATGGCTAGCACTTATCTGCGAGCTGGGCTATGAACCGACAGATGGATTGCATCTTCCCTTGGAGGCTTCTTAACTGTTTCAAATTACACGGAGGTGGCATGTCCAGGATAGCCTTTACCTTGGCGGGATCAACTTCAATGCCCCTGCGAGAGACTATGAAGCCCAACAACTTTCCTGACGTAACCCCAAAGACACTTTTTTGGATTTAGCCGCAGCTTGTAATGCTCTAACCATTCAAAGATCTTTTTCAAGATGGTAGGATGTTCTGCTCATGTTCTAGATTTCCCTAATAGGTCGTCGACATAATCCTCCATGATGATATGTATGAGATCATGGAAGATGACCGTCATTGCCCTCTGATATGTTGCCCCCACATTTTTGAGACCAAAGGGCATAACATTGTAACAGAAAGTTCCCCAAGGTGTTGTGAAGGCAGTCTTGTGTTGGTCCTCAGGTGCGATTCAAATATGATTATAACCAGAGAAGCCATCCATAAGGGATAACATCTCATGTCCTGCTGTCAGGTCAACCAACATGTCAATGTTAGGCAGAGGGAAGTCATCTTTTGGGCAGGCTTTGTTAAGATCCTTGAAGTCTGTGCAAACCTGAATGTATCCATTTGGTTTGGAAACTGGTACTATATTAGAGATCCACTCAGAGTAGTCAATCGTTCTGATAAAATCCGCCTCTAGTAACTTCTCCAATTCCTTCTTGACTAATAATGTGACCTGTGGATGCATCTTGCGGAGCTTCTATTTGATAGGCTTGGCGTTTGGGTGAACGTCTAAATGATGAACCACTAAGGCAGGGTCTAAGCCTAGCATGTCTGAGTATGACCAAGCAAAGTTAATGATTCCCTCTTGGAGTAGTTGCACAATGACCGGATACTCTTGCTCTAAGAGTGACTTAGCTACATAGGTGATTTTAGGATTTTCAGTAGTACCCAGATTAACTTCTTGAGTCTCTTCAATTAGAATAGATTATCAAGCAGATAATTGAGTTCCCACAAGGGGAAGATGAAAATTTCCATCTTCTAGCACCTCTTCGAGGTTTTCGCCATCAGATGCGTCCTTTATTTTTACTTTTTCAAGGTCAGGAAGTGCCTCAGGGAGGTTTTCACTAGATGACCGCTTTTTACTTTTCTTATTTTTATTTTTGTGACTGGAGTGTTCATCCTCCCCCAATCCCATAAGGTTGACATATGTATCCATAGACATACTGACAGGTGTGCTATTATGTAGGTCCCACCAAGCATGCTAGAAATGTGATAGGTCGGTGTGATCGACGTCATTGTACGCACGTATGATGGATTCCTCCTCGGGTATGTCTTCCAATGAGCCATTGTCCATGGCGACACTATTGGAAGTATTAGACGATGTTGTAGGGCCTTTCTGCTTTATGTCATATCTGACACCTATGTTCTTCGGTAGCTTTGTTGTATCAATAGGCTGCAATCGCCCCTGTTCTTCTTTACCTAGGCCTCTACCTTGGTAATTATACTTTTTCGCAAACTTAGCTGACCAAGGATATGCTTCTTGAAAATATTCCTTTAGAGGGGGATCTGGTTGGGGTTCTTCTCGGTATACCCATTGACTTATATCCTCTTCCAGTGCATCTATCTTGATACTAGGGGACTTGAAAGTGGTGGTAGGGATGTTTTTACCACTGGAAGTGATGGTCTTGTCTTCCTTTGGAGTAGCATGTGAAGGTTGGCCATACTAGTGTGGTGATGGGGGCATGGTTGCTATATTAAGAGTAGTATGCATTTCGTATTCACCACACCCTTTGTCAATGATCTGGACTTTTGTGACTGTGGGATCAGTGGTGGAAGATGGAGTGGTTATCGTGGTGGAGGGTGGATTAGCAGATGATGACTGGGATGCCCTCATTTCAACCCCATGATAGTAATGTAAATGGGGAAAGGACGCTTCCAAAGCCCGACAATATTCAAATGGTTGGGGGTCAGTGTAGATGGTGAATTCCTATCTGTTGACTGGAAATTTCAGGCACTGATGGTACATGGAAGGGATGACTTGCATAGCGTGGAGCCATGGGCAGCCAAGGAGGAGATTATATGGCAAGTCCAGATCAAGGACTTGGATAGGAAGATTGATAATTCCCTCTGAATTCCTTTCTGCATTATCATAGGCCTTGATGGTGATGATCTGATTACTTAGATCTACTTGAGTATACCCCACCTGTTTTATGAATTTTAGAGTACACAAATTGAGGGCAGAGCCATTATCTACCAAGACCCTTTTTATTTTATGACGGGAAACCGCGACTTCAATATGTAAGGGGCAATTATGAATCACATCGATGTTTGGCATGTCATTTTGGCTGAAGTGCAGTTGATAAGATAAAGCCAGGTGACCTACCAAAGCTTGGAATCATGTAGGATCAATGTCATTAGGCACATGGGTTTCCTGCAGGGCTCTATTAAGGATTTTTTGATGTATGGGAGAAGACTTAAGCAAATCCAAAATGGAGATATGAGCAGGGATCTTCCCTAGGTGATCAAGGATGTTGTACTGAGAGCTTACAGGAGTTGATTGGGTGGGTGTGGAGGCCACAGGGATAGTAATGTAGGCTCGTCGTGTAGTAACAACACACTGAGGGTCTTTGGCTTTTACATGTATCATAGATACACGAGGTTCTACTTGCTCAATGTAATGAATAATACCCTCGTAATTGAGGGGTACCTTCTTATAGCTCATGTTATTTGTGTTGTTGTCTTGTGGATTACTTATGGAGGTGCTTGGGCCTTGATTATGGTTTGGAAAGGGTTTTGATATATCTGTAATTAAGCATTGGACGACAAAGATTGACTGGGGTCAACCTTGATATCACCTCGATCTATGAGATCTTGGACGTAGTTTTTTAGACCCTGACACTTATTCAAAGAGTGTCCTTTGATTTTATGGAACTCGCAATATTCATTTTCCCTAAACCATGCAGGCTTAGGTTTGGATTCGTCGAGTGGCTTGGTGACAGGGTATGTGATTGGATAGTTGATCTTTAATAGTTTATTGAAGATGATGCTCAGAGATTCTCCTAATTGAGCATACTAGCGTTTAGTGTTCCCTTGGTTATTCTGATTTGACTGTTGGGGAGGATGGGGTGCCCCCTGTGGTACAAATATGGTGTTAGGTATGGATGGTTGTTGTCTCTGGGATGTGTTAGCCACTTGGACGTGTTTAGTATCAGTGACACCGTCATTCACTGTGTTCTTGTTCTTGTTCCAAAAATGCGGCTTATCTCCAAATGACCTTTCTTTATCGTGGCTATGTATTTTGATGTGCCCCTTGGCAACAAGGGCATGCTCAAGGATGGGTCCCTTCTCTACTATCTCCACGAAAGTGGTGACACAATGTAACCTAAAATTATGAGCCATGTCAGGATGAGAGTTCTCCACGAAGAGAGTGACCATGTCCTTCTCTTTCAGAGGGGTTTTCATTCGGCTTGCTAGTGCACGCCACCTTTGAAGGTAGCTAGTAAAGGTTTCCCCCTCGCGTTGTTTCTCTTTGAGGAGATCTAAGGTGTCAGTGTCCTTTTCCAAATTTAAGGAGAAGTAGGAAACAAATTTCTCTGACAGGTCTGCAAAAGATTTTATGGACCCCTTTTCGAGGGTCATGAACCACTCTAGGGCATTGCTTGTCAGGCTTCTTGGGAACAGGCGCAAGAGAGTTGTCATTGTGCATAACCTCTTGACATTGGGAGTAAAACTCCTACAAATAGGCCTTAGGATCCTTGTCGCCCCTGTATTTGTCGAACTTTGGCATTTCAAAATGTTTAGGGAAGGGGATCAATGAAATAGAGGGATCAAATGGATACAAACATATGTCCTCAAATTTAAATGATTGTTTTCCAGCCCCTACCTGAAGATCTCTCAAAGAAGCTTTAATTTATAGCAAATCTGAGTTAACTGGTAGTGGGTTGGGTGGATATGGATGGTAGGATGATAGAGGATCATGTTGGGAGAGCATTGGATTGTTGAGGTATGGGTTTGGATGGTGGAGTGATGACATGCCTTGTTGGTATGTTGAGGGATTTTGTTGATATGTGGGTTGTTGCAAGGTATAATGTGGATGAAAATGTGAGATGGGTTGCTGGGGAGCTTGGACATGATGTTGCGTGTTGACTTGTTGATACTGAGGGAACTGCTGTGATTGATGGGAGGCCGCAGAAGGTGGGTGCTGCTGGGACTGCTATTGGTAATAGGGATACTGTGGTGGTTGTTGATGTGATGTGAGATGTTGCGTGGGCTGAGACAGGGGGTGGTATGATGCTTGAGCTCGTGGTCATAGGATGGACGCGAGGAAAGGGGATATGGTCTGAGTGGGAGGTCGGGACAGATTGTTTTGCGGCTAATATGGTGGTTGTTGCGAGGAAAATAGTGATTGTTGTTGTTGAGGCGGTTGGGCTAGCGTAGGGGGATTTTACAAGGGAGTTTGTTGGGCACCAAAGGGGACATTCAGAGGGGGTAGATTAGATTGAGGCGGCTGTGGGGATGCATATGAAGGCGACGGTTGGTTTAGGGCCCCAGAAGGTGGAGGCAAGGTAGCGAAAGGGATGTCCCCAGTGTTGACAGGAGGCAGATTCGAGGGGGTGGTGCCGGTAGCATTAGTGGTTGCAGTTGTGGGATGTTTTGTGGCATGCCAAAGGCAAAAGGATCATTGGGATCAGTGGTTTGGGGTGTCCCTGTGACCAAGATGGCGGGATGCATGGGATTGCCAACGGGATACAAAACAACATTGTCGAATTTAGGTTGATGCCAACCTTCTACGGAAGGAACATTGGGGACGTATGAGCTACCTGGGATGTTATGTGAACCTTGGGGTACGTTAGGTGTGGAGGTGCCATACTTGGATGAGTTGACACCTAATGGCTGTTTGACACCTTTGTGAATCAAGTGAGCCAACATTTCTTCGCCATGTTTTTCAAGGAGGTGGTCTGTCATTTGCACATTGACTGGGTTACTAAAATGCTCCTCAAATGTGATTTCGGGTTGAATGACCATGTTTTCATCATCGGGAGGTGACGTGTTTTGACCATCTATATTGGATTGTGATGAGGTGCCATTGTGTGGATCCCGGGGAATGCTCACACTGTTATTGGGGTCTTGCAAGGCATTAGTTGCGTTGTTCGAATCTGGAGGGATATTCAGCTGGGATTGTTGTTCGGCCATTTTCCTTGGTTGTGATCGGGTCTGAACGGGCATGCAAGATGATATGACAGATTAAGATGATCTCGGTGACGAAATGATTGACTTGATTTGATAGTCGATTAATTGATGTGGCTTGATGGGATTGGTTTGATTGGTCAGCCGTCTAGGCTAGGGCTCGATGAGATTGATTTGATTTTCCCAAAGTGATCTACGTCGATTGGTAGAAGATGAGTTGATCAAGACTGGATGATATAACGATTCAATTTGAATTGATTGGTTAGGATGGATGATAGGATCTAAAACCCTAGTTCAAGAGTGATCCTTGGTAATGCTAGGTGTTGATTAACCGAACAAAAGGGGGACATAGGATAACGGTGCCGAATCCAACTTGAGATGGAAGTGGATTGATTGGGCTGACAAGGATGACCAACTTAGGATAGATGACGATCCAAAGTTGGTTTTGATGAGTGACGATTAGAGGTGAACACCTAGGTCAATTCGAGTAATCGCTCTTAACAAGGTTTCAGTGGGGTATCGATGGTTTGAAACATGCAGATGATAACAAAAATGTAGGTTCCATACGAGCTGAGGGGATGAACGTTTAGGATAATGAAAGGATTCTCGAAATGAGTGGACAAATGCCTGAAACGAGAAGACGAGTGATCAAGATGGCAGAACGAAGGTTTCGGCTGGTGAAGTGGATAAGAAAGTTGACCGATCACGAGTCAGGTCCGCCCCTATATAGGTCAGGTCTGCCCAAGGAGTAAAAACTGACAGAACTAGGTCCAAAATAGGTTTCAAAAGACCAATTTTTAGGGCAAGTCTGCCCCTGGATGAGGGAAAGTCCACCCAAGGATGAAAAATTGATGATCCTAGGTCCAAAATAGGCTGCCAAAGACTAGTTTCTAGGGAAAGTCCGCCCAAGGATGAAAAAGTGATGATTCTAGGTCCAAAATAGGCTACCAAAGACTAGTTTCTAGGCCAAGTCTGCCCCTGGATGAGGGCAAGTCCGCCCAAGGATGAAAAACTGATGATCCTAGGTCCAAAATAGGCTGCCAAAGACCAATTTCTAGGGAAATTCCGCCCAAGGATGAAAAAGTGATGATTCTAGGTCCAAAACAGGCTGCCAAAGACTAGTTTCTAGGCCAAGTCTCCCCCTGGATGAGGGCAAGTCCGCCCAAGGATGAAAAATTGATGATCTTAGGTCCAAAATAGGCTGCCAAAGACTAGTTTCTAGGGAAATTCTGCCCCTAGATGAGGGAAAGTCCACCCAAGGATGAAAAATTGATGATCCTAGGTCCAAAACAAGCTTCCAAAGACCAGTTTCTAGGGCAAGTCCGCCCCTGGATGAGGAAAAGTCCACCCAAGGATGAAAAAGTGATGATCCTAGGTCCAAAACAGGTTTCAAAAGACCAGTTTTTAGGGCAAGTCCGCCCCTGGATGAGGGCAAGTCCGCCCAAGGATGAAAAATTAATGATCCTAGGTCCAAAACAGGTTTCAAAAGACTAGTTTTTAGGGCAAGTCCGCCCCTAGATGAGGGCAAGTCCGCCCAAGGATGAAAAACTGATGATCCTAGGTCCAAAAAAAGTAAAGGAAAAGGACTCAAAATACAAGAATCATCAATCAAAAGACTATGGCTGAGTGAAATAAATCAGATAATCACTAGTTCCGCACAAAGAAAACAATTCAGTCAGCACAAGCCTAAGTTTAGTAAAGGGGTATAGTCAACAAATTCCTCTAATCTAGGATGAACATGGTTACTAGGGAGTCCTTGATATACACCTGGTACGTGAGGCCCAAACCATGAATACCAACCCATTACAAGCGTGAGTCGGGAACCAAAAAGGCTCGGACCAACTCTTCACATCATCCTGATGCTTTGCCAATTACAACGCGGTTGGATTGAGGTACAAATTTCACTCTCCCCCTTTATATACCCCACTGGTACACGTGGTTGGATCATCCCTTGGGGTGATGAAATCCCCAAGCAGGTCCCACTAAGAAAGATAAAATGGGTAGACTCAAAGGATGTGGTAAGTTACGATTTCTCGTCACCTAGGATCACCAAATGGCGCAAGGGGATTAGATACGTCAAATAACTTACCCAAAAACACAACATACAAGGTTGATTGACCCCTTTTAATTAAACTATGTTCCTAATTAGGGGTTAAGAACCCTTAAAATAGTCACCAAATTGCTAAAAAACCAAAATTTCACCTTTTGAAAAAAGCTGTCTAGGGCAAATCCAAGGAGAGTCAGATTCGGCTGCGGGGCAAATCAGTTGTCGTTGGGTCTGCACTGTGTGAATCTTGTGAATTTTTTTCAAAAACACAATCTGCAATCTGGGGAGGGCAGGTCCACCCCTGGAGAGGGTCAGGTCCGCTTGTGGAGGTCAGGTCTGCCTGTTTGTTAGGTTGGGTCCGCCCCTCTGTAACCTGTACCTACAAAAAGTCAAAAAATAAAAAACGTGAAAGCAAAAGACCCATTTGTGGGTCCCATCGGGCGTGCCAGAAATGTGATAGGCCGAATATATGCGTTAGAAAACAAGCAGCAAACAAAGTAACGCAAGATAACTCTAAACAACCTACACCTCAAGATTAGCCTAGTTGGATTCAACACAAAATAGAAACAACAAATGAAACGTTATACCTTGTGTCGAATCGATCCTTTTGGTTGGCCCTTCAATCTTTGGTGTTGTATGCTCCTTGGATGGCAAGATGCAAGCTAGATGATGATATGATAATGGATGCAAGTGAGTGCAAGCATGAAAAATGGCTAAGTATGGATTCTAGAAAAAAATTGCAAGAGTTTGGCTACAATGCATGATCTCTCCCAAAATGACATAAAAGAGGGGGTATTTATAGAGATTTTGGAAATCTCTAGGGAAATGGATGGTCAAGATTGAGCCACCAAGATCAAGATGTAGGGCCAAGGTGAGTTGAGAACTCACAAGCCCTCACATCTTGACATGTGGCAAGTGATATGGCCTAAAAGGGGTGATATGTACATGAGGTGGAGGGATAGTATAAAGTACCTTGGGATTGGACAAGATCTCCTCATAAAGGAGGTACTTGTCCCCATGTGGGTGAGAGGACATGTGGGGAATTAAAAATTCCTCAAATATTCTCATGGGAAGAGGGAAGGAATTTAAAATTCCTTAAATACATTGGGGGATTAAATGTGAATTAAAAATTCACATGGGTAATGGAGATGCCTTGTTCAAAAAGAGAAAGCTTTTAATGAAGTTGACTAAGGACACTTTCCATAAATGATATGGGAATTAGAGATGACCTAATATGTGATTAAGGTTGTGCAAGTACTTGATTAGGCTAATTAAGGACTCATTAGAGGCAAGTGGAAAATTATGGAGGATGGGACCCTAATGATTAGGGGTGTGCACATATTAATCATAAATTAACTATGACTAAAAAAGAGGGTTAGATTGCTAAGAGGGATAAAGGTCAACTTGCAAAAGTTGGAGGATGTGACACATGAGAGAGAAAATAGGGATTTTTAAAAGTAAATTTAAAATTCGAAAGGATAATGTGACTAAATTAAATAAAGTGATGCATTTATTTAATTTAGAGAGGAAATAGGGGAAAAGTATTTATTAAATTAGATACCTTGGGGAACCTTATGCAAGAAACATAATATCAATTAAATGAATGATTTAATAAATACTGGCAAAGAGGACGATTTTAAAAGAGAAAAGGGATGATTAAGAAGATGACTTTGACCATATAGAAGTGGTCAAATTTGGATGTCTACAATATGTAATGCTTATAGTTGATGCTTTATGATGTGATGAATGTATGTTATGAATACACATAGATCTATTATGGATGTGCTTTTATGAGATGGATGCAAATGTGTATTTATGTGATGATATGTGATGGATGTAATGCAATGATAGGTTTAACTTCTTTTTCAGTATCTTTTCTATATGTGATGTATGTATGTATGATGCTAAATGTGATGATTATGATGATGCTTATATGATTATGCAATGGATGCTTATGCAAATGTGTGGTTTATGAGATGCTTAGAATGACCAATCTATATTATGATGGAAAATGAATGATAATGAATGATATTTCTTATTATGATGGTATGCGTAGTATGCTGATGGTTTTTGGATGCAGGATGGATGCATATATAGATGTTTTTATTTATGAATGTCATGATACCATGTTAGTATTAGTATATGGAGAAGATAGAAGAAAAATAAATCAAACCTTGACTTTGAGATGATGCAGAAACATGATGATAATGATGATGATTGCTTATCAGGGATTGGGGACATAAAGAGCTTACTTTCCTTATTTTTTGATAACACACATATATACAATGTATCAAGGTATAAAGAACCAAGATGGCATTGTACCTAGTGTGATGGAATTTGATTTGACAATTAGATAGGAGTATCCTCATTCACACTCGACTTATGAAACCTTATTATGATGTACTTTAGATATTTCAAACATCTCAAACCAAAACATAGAGAAGGAAAACCTGCCCAATGTGATAGTCAACAAGGCATTTAAAACACCCTCCCTACAAACCAAACAAAGTAAGCATGACCAAGGTTATATCACAAGAATATCCAACAAGCACAACAAAAAAAAGATAATGATCAATTCCCCATTCCTTTCTCTCTAAATCATTTTGATTAGATATCATCGAGAGGTCATTGGAATGAGCGCAATAGGATAAATCCAAAGAAAAGATCAAGTAAACAAATAAACCAATGTTCTTCATACCTCTAGCCAATACTAAACTACAGTGATGCCTGATGTTGATGTCCATTGTAGGAAGGATGCATCCTAGGACATGATGTTATCAGATGATTTTGAGACTAACATGATGGCGGGCTATTGATATCAAGGGTTAACCAACTCGTTTACCTACTAACTTAGATCTTAGACCTTGACGTTTAAGTTTTCACTTTTGACCTGCCAAAATTGTTTCCGATTGTTTTACCAAAAGGTTGGGAGTGACGATCATTTATTATGAGAGAATGTTTATTGCAGGTGATCATTGAAGTGGAATGAATTATTTTGGGTTTTTTGTTCATGTTTTTGGTATTTTTGAAATGTTTTAAGGTTGTTTTGGTATTTTCAAGATGTTTTACAAATGTTTTGATTTTCCAATTTTCCAATGTTTTTGTGTTTTCTGAGATTTTGACCAAGAACCTAACCTAAGGACCTATCCTAGGGGCCTCGAGGGCTGATCAAAGATTAGCCTTTCCTACATTATACACACAAAGATCACATAGTTTAATTGAAATAGACTCGTTTATTGATGAGATATGAACAATAGGATTGCCAATTTATTGTGACAGACTCCTAAAGGAGTGACCTAATGTGTCTCAGGGGAACATCGATCGATGGCTTTTCTTATGTTCATAGCTTAGAGATCCGTAGTTCAACACGACGAATCTATTTTTTGGACTTTTTGACCCGTTTTTGGATTTTTGACATGTTTTGGATGTTTTTGGGTTTTCTGATTTTATGAATGTTTTTGAATTTTTTTATTTTCTGAATATTTTTGGATTTTTTGATTTTAAGGAATATTTCAAGAATATACACAAATTTGATCCAATGTAGGTATAAGAACATACCCCCAATGTGATGCAATAGACTAATCTGATATAGGAAGGACAAACTAACCTTAAGAATGTTTCGAGTAGTTCTAGGAGGGAACATGATACAGACACAGGATCAAGCTATGATGCAAACACGAATGGGTGTCAAAACGATCAATGGAATGTGATGGATGAATGATGCAGAACAAGCCGAAGGGACCATGATGGATGGAGAGTGCTTTATTTACACAAGGTGCCTGATTGCCAGGTTTTCACCAAGGTACCACCGAAGTGGTTTTCACTAGAGGACGATTTTTTTCTTTACTATTTTTAATCCTTTTTCTGATTTTTTTGGATTTTTTTTTAATTTTTTTAATTTTTTTGATTTATACCTTGCAAGTTTAGGCATAATTTTCTTTGAGATGGGAGCTATTGATGGGATCCTATAGAGGCTCACCTTCAGGTGTAGATAGCTGATATGCTCCCGATTTATAACTTATTGTGATGATGAAGGGTCCCAACTAGTTGGGTTCAAAATTTCCCTTGCTGTCTGGATTTGGTACATTCTTTTGATTCTCCTTCAATATGAGCTCTCTGACTTGAAAGGTTCGACTCTTGATCTTTTTATTGTAGCTTCGCTTGAGACAGTTCTGATAGACTTGTAGATGGTATAAGACATCCATGTGCCACTCATCCAGTAGTTCTAGCTCGTTCAACCCTAACACCCGATATTCTTCATCAGTAATGAGATTTTGCAATGATATTCTTAAGGATGGGAGCTCGATTTGAATGGGAATGATGGATTCTGATCTATAGACTAGGGAGAAGGGTGTTGCACTTGTAGGCATGTGGATACTTGTTCGGTAGGCCCATAAGGCAGGAATTAATTGTAGGTTCCAGTTACGACTAGCTTCATTGACTATTTTCTTTAGAATTTTTAGGATGGTTTTATTCATAGCCTCAACTTGGTTGTTACCTTGGGGGTGATATGGGGTGGAGAAACAATTTTGGATATTGAATTTTTGTCATAGCTCTTGAACATCTTGGTTCTTGAAAGGTGTCACGTTATCTGAGAAAAGGGCTTGTGGGACACTGTAGTGGAAAATGAGGTAGTTCAGGATGAATTTGGAGATCTGTTTCCCTATAATGTAGGTCATATGGCCTCTACCCACTTTGTAAAGTAATTTGTTGCGATGATGATGAACTTGTGTCCATTGGATGAGGTGGGTGTGATTTTATCAATGAGATCGAGCCCCCATTGTGAAAAGGGCCAAGGTGTTATAATCGGTTGGAGCTCCTGAGCTGGTGCATGAATGAGGTCCCCATATTGACATTGAAAACATCTTCAAAAATAATCATGAGCTTCCTTCTCCATTGTAGGCCAATAATACCCAGTCCTCAGCAATTTCTTAGCCAAGGTCATACCACTAGAATGTGAACCGCAAATTCCATCGTGTACCTTAGTTAAGGCAGTCAAAGCTTCCTCAGGGTTAAGGCATCGTAAGAGGGTTCCTTCAATACTTCTACAGTAAAGGGTGTCACCTAAGATAATGAAATGAGTTGACTTCTTAATAAAGGTCCTTTTGAGGTTTGGGGTGATATCAATGGGGAGGACTCTTATTTTCAAGTATGTAAATATGTCACGGTACCAAGGATCACTGGGACCAACGATTTCACACATGAACTCATAATCTAGTACCTTGAAAGCTAGTACAAGAAGTTGCTCTACCAAGAATTTATGTTTATTGACATTGCATGGGATATCCAGTAATGATCTGATTGTTGCCATAGCATCAACTGCTCTATTGTTTTCCCTTGGTATTTGCTCAAATGTGATGTCGACGAAGAATTCCTTGAGACTCTCTACCAGTTTCTTATACGAGGTAAGCTTGTCATCCTTTGTTTGGAATTCATCATTGACCTAATTGATGATTAGCTATGAGTCTCCATAAAATTTAAGGGCCATAATTTTCCACTGTACTGCAATTCTGAGTCCTATGACAAGAGCCTCATACTCTGCAATGTTGTTTGTGCAAGGAAAAAACAACTTATATGACTTTGGTATGCAATCCCCTTGTGGTGTGATGAAGAAGACTCCTGCTCCTGACCCATGATGTGTGTAGGATCCATCAAAATATACTTTCCAATTATTTTTGACACTTAGATTGAAGATTGACTCATCAGAGAATTCTGATACCTATGGGTTCTCTGAATATATAGGTGCTTCTGCTAGTTGATCTGTAATTACCTGTCCCTTGATGGCTGTATCAATGGGTTAAATTTTAGGTAAAGGTTAGTATGATTAGATCAATAAGCATAAACCCAAAGAATCTATCGAGTACAATGAAATCTAAAAAAAAATGAAACAATTATACCAGTTGATTCACAAAGCTTCCATGATTCACCTCCATAGCACCTTCTAACTTGCTACAAATGTTGCCCTCAGATCGAGTGTGTGAGCAATCTTTGACTATGCCAATGTCCTAAACAAGCTTTGAAGGATTTTATGACTATGCCTATGACTATGACAAATGACTATGCCAAGAAATGCCTAAGACTTAATGAAACTGAGTATGAAAATATCATAAATACTGCGACATGTTAGTATGAGTGTGAGTAGTCGAAAATGTGAGCAAAATTGGCATTTTATATAAAATGCAATTTTGGACAGACGAACGAGATTGAAAGCTAATAAAGCCAAAAAAATAGTGGATGAGATTTCATGTGACAATCCATAATCAGGGTTAGGATAAAATCGTTAAATGAGTGGTTAAGATGTCATTTGAGAAAATCGAATCAGCGATCAAGAATAAATATGATAATTAGCCAAAAAGATAAAGATTTTCGAAAATGAAGAAGATAAAGACTGCTTGATTTGTGAGATTCAAAAAATCAAGAAGATAAAGGTTGAACTGAAAAATAGATTTGAAAAATCAAGAATTTTCTCAATTACTTGATTTTTGGAAGAAGATTACCATTTTGAATTAAATTAATTCAAAATATGGATTTTGTGTGATAGTAAATAATCAATTTTTAGATTATTTACTAAAATGAAGTGACAGTTGGGGTTGGGGCCCTAGCTCGGTTGGCTAAATCTTTCCTGTTGTAGGAGGTTGGTCATGAGGTCTAGTCTCCCCCACCCCTGTGGTACCAGAGGGTGTGTCATGCCAGCGTCGCCGGTCACGTTAAAAAGTTTACCAGGATCACTGCAGTTTATATGGGGTCGTGCTACCCGATTCCTGCAGTCTAAAAAAAATAAAAAAATGAAGTGACAGTTAACAATGTGAAATCATTTTAAACAATTAATTTATTTAAATTAGGTAATTAAATAATTAAAGATAATTATTTAATTTAGAGGATTATGACCGATAATGAAATAAATTAACAAATCCATTTAATTATGAAAATTAGCGACATATTAAATAAATTAATAAAATTCATTTATTTAATAATCGAGAAGACACAAATGAATAAAGGTAATTAAATAAATTATGAAATTTATTTAATTGTAAGAAGATAATAGACCCTTAGTGACGTATTGAATAAATAAATATAATTTATTTATTTAATAATCATGAAGAATATAAGAGACATGAATTGATTAAATAATTATGAATTATTTAATTAATAGTCGAAGGTGGACCAAGGACACAATTAAAATGTCATAATTATGCTAGGACGAAAGTGGTAAAATAGAGCTTGCAGGCCTAGGTCATTTTTATGTGTCTACAATGGCTTTTCACTCTACATACTCAATGTCATATTCTGTTAGGATCATGACCCACTTAGCCATTCGCCCTGTGAGTATTGCTTTAGAAAGTAGATACTTGAGAGGATCTATTTTGGTGATGAGTTTAATCTGATGAGCCAACATGTAGTGCCTAAATTTTTGTGCAACAAATACCACTGCTAGGCAACCTTCTCAATGAATGTGTAATTTAGCTCGTGTCCCACCATGGTTCTACTAATATAATAAATGACTCTCTCTTTCCCTATTTCTTCATGTTGAGCTAAGAGAGCACCAAGGGATATTGTTGTTGTTGATATGTAGAGTATCAATGGTTTGTTTTGAATTGGTGGCATGAGGACCGATGCTGTTAGCAAGTATTCTTTGATTTTATGGAATGCCTAATCACATTTCTCGTCCCACTTATATGCTACCCCCTTGTGGAGTAGATGAAAATATGGGATAGCCTTATCTACTAACTGTGCTATGAACCAACGAATGGATTGGAGCCTTCCTTGCAAACCCCTTAACTACTTCAGTGTCAATGGTGCTTTCATTTCAAGAATTGCTTTGAATTTTTTCGGGTCTATCTTGATTCCCCTCATTGACATGATATATGCTAGGAGCTTTCCTGATTGCACACCAAAGACACATTTCTTAGGGTTGAGTCTAAATTTATATTCTTTGATTTTATCAAAGATGGAGCTTAGCGCTACTATGTGGTCTCGATGCTTCCTTCACTTGGCCAATATGTTGTCCACATAATATTCTACAAATTTTTGGATCATGTCATGAAAAATCAAAGTCATATCCCTTTGGTATGTAGCTCCAACATTCTTTAACCCAAACGACATCATATTCCAACACTAAGTCCCCCATGGACAAGTGAAAATTATCTTATGTTGATCATCCCTAGCTATCATAATCTGATTGTACCCTAAAAACCCATCCATTAATGATAGCATTTCATGTCCTGCCATCATATCCACAATCATG
The DNA here is from genome assembly GCA_007258455.2 of Sequoia sempervirens. NCBI lineage: Eukaryota > Viridiplantae > Streptophyta > Pinopsida > Cupressales > Cupressaceae > Sequoia > Sequoia sempervirens. Next base: position 93,434,787 of record VDFB02168118.1, read on the forward strand.
TCTATATTTGGGAGAGGGAAATCATCCTTAGGGAATGCTTTATTTAGGTCCTTGAAGTCAGTGTAGATGTAGATGCCTCCAGTGGGATTAGAAATAGGTACAAGGTTTGAAACCCATTCTGGATAATCAATTGGCCGTATGAAGCCAATGCCAAGGAGTTTTTGTAATTCTAGTTTGACTAGTAATGTGATCTATAGATGCATATTTCTCAACTTTTTCCTTACTGGTTTCACCCCTAGATAGATGAATAGATGATGAACCACCACCTCTCGATCAAGACTAGGCATGTCAGCGTAGGTCCATGCAAAGTTTACCTTTCTTTCTCTAAAGAATACAACTAGAAGTTCCTATTCTTTGGTCAAAAGTGATTCTACATAGAAGGTGATATGTGGTGTTTCTTCAGTTCCCAGATTGACTGGATTACATTTCTTTGCCAAGACTTCTGATTTTTCTTGATGAATAACACTAAGGGGGAGATTGAATCCCTCATCCTTTGGTGCCTCAGATATTTTTTCACCATCGGATACGTCCTTTGTTTTTACTATTTTTGGGTTAGAAAGTGCAACAGTGTGGTTTTCACTTAAAGACCTAGATATTACTCTTAGATTTTCTATTTTGCGATAGAGGGATTCAATCATTTCCCCATAGTATGCATGTGTGTCCGGTTCAATATAAAACCATGCTTTATGATCTACATATGGTAGAGTATCTCACATTCTCATGAATTCTGAGAGAGCCTCATCATTTTCAAATGTGTCTAAGATCGGTGGTCCTCGTTGGTCATAATCAATGAGTTGGGGGTAGACAAGTTTTAGTTGAATAGTCTGGATACTTGGCTCAAAAGATAGGGTATTGATCATAAAGTGGTAGGAATCCTCAAATAATATCGGTAGTTCAATGATGGGGTCTTCATCACACACATCGGTTATATCAAAGGTATAGTTATCTAGAGGTAGACCTATGTATACTGGAAATTGAGGAGGAGCTTTGACATTTTTAACAGGGGTACCTCTACCACGTATGGTTATCTTCAGAGGGGTACATCCAAGGCCAAGATTATTCATGCACTTCTCAAGAATAATGGGTTCTAAAAGGTTGTTATCATTTTTCCCAAGCTTTTCATTTTTCATTTTTGTTATAGCCCCATCCTTGCATTAACTGTAGTCCTTTGTTGTCATCATCCATGGGAAGATCAGGTACGAGCCTTTCATCTTGATATAATAAGCTTGATATATCCTTTTCATCTACCACTTCCTGACTTAGGTCCCACCACCTTTTGAATGTGGAGGGTTCTGTTTTGAAGGTTTGAGATGGTGTGTCAATTGATTGTGGCTTCCCATAGGATCTAGGAGACTGAGGTAGCTCTCCTATCACAAAGGCACTCTTTTTCATTTTATAGTCTCCACAACCATTATCTTGGATGATAACCTTGATATCGGGAATGTCTGGAATGGAGGTTGTCTTTTTCTCAGAAGTGGAGGCTAGGGTAGATGGGTCCATATATGGAGATGTGGGTCCCTCATCATTCTTTAGAACTTGAGGGATCTTGTAGTAATTGGCCTCCAAATTCTTGCACTAATAGGATGGCTCGGGATCGCCATGGACTGTGACTTCTTTGTTTTGATAAGGAAATTTCACACATTGATGGAATGTGGATGCCACAGCTTGCATCCCATGGATCCATGGGTGCCTGAGGAGGATAATGTACAGGAGTTCAAGATCAAGGACTTGGCATGTAGTCTCCATGATGGATGAACCTACTTGAATAGGGGGTTGAATAGTTCCTTGAGACATCGGTTCTTGATCATCATAGGCCCTGATAGTGATACCTTTTCCTTTCTCAATGACATCTTCAGAGAATCCCAAATTATTTATTAGCTTGAGGGTACAAATATTTAAGCCCACACCTCCATCCACCCAAAATCGTTTTACTTTTTTCTTGTGGACTAGGACTTAAAGATGGAGTGTGTGGTTATAAGATGGTTGGGTTGGAAGATCTTGCTCAAAGAATGTTAGGAGATGCGGTGTAGTCATATTTCTGACCATAGCTTGGAACTGGTCTGCATCAAGATTTATTGGGACAAAGGATGTAGCGAATGCTTTTTGTAGGATTTCCATATGTGCAGGTGAAATTTTCAACAACTCCATGATGGAGATCTAGGCGGGGGTTCTTTTCAATTGATCTAGGACATTATAACCATTAGGGACTTACCTTGGATTGGCAACAGGTGCCTTGGATGGTTGTGATAGTCCTAGAATGGCAATTCTTCCACCACATGTGGTGACTCCATAGTCGGCTTTGGATCCTTTGATATTAACAATGGTGACCCACTCATCCAAGGATGCAACAACATGGTCGTAAACATGGCTCACGTTATTATACTTTTCCTTACCATTGTTTTTCCCTTTATTGTGATCGAGCATTAGATTCATGTATATTTTAATATCTTGATTCCCTACGGGTTGTTCTATTAGAAAAATGAAGAAGAACATCTCATTTTTTATTTTGTGTTGTCATTGATGTCACCATGATATATGAGTTGCAATTCCAAGATCAAGTCTGAATTTGTTCCAATATTCTATTCCAGTATCTGAACCAGTATTTTTCTTACATCCTCTAGTATTTTGGTCTGCATTTGTTTGTTGGTGATTATTGTTGCTTGCAGTTTTGGGAAATGGTTTGTAGATGTCAGGAGCATGTAAATTCAAGATCTCACATATCAAGATGCTCATATGATGTATCAGTATTACATTGGTATTTGCAATTGTGCTATTAGGTCTATCCTTGACCAACCTAATGGATGTATTGTGTAATGGTGAATTAATTTTTGTTATGTAGATATATGTGCAACCTATTTTAGGTCCATGCCAACTTTTTGTAGTGTGTTGGATGTGTGAATTAATTTTTGAGAAGTCTTTGTGAAATCCTGAAGCTGACATTTGGTATTCTTGGTGAATGAGAAGTGCATCTAACTAGGCCAACCTAATTGATGCTTACGAAGAGATCAGATATATATATCAGATAGTTTTTTTGAAGATTAATAATGGTAATGGTTATGATGTTAATGCAAGTGTGAAGAAGAGAGAATATGATGAAGTGTGTCAAGTCAGTTTACTAAGCTTCATTGGAACTAAATCTACACTCACTAGGTGTACTCTATCAGTTCATTTTCTGGCTGAAAGCCATTTTTGTCATTGTAATTCTGTAGGAAGTGAGCCTTTGTTTTGGAAAGTGAGTCGTGGTAGTGAGCCACCCATTTTGTAATATCTCATAACCAGCTATACTATATTGTGAGCTAACACTCACCGTGGTTTTTCCCATTTTTGGTTTTCCATGTAAAAATCCTGGTGTTCATGTGTTTTGTGATTACATGTTTTGTTAATGCTTTTACTTATCCTTACTATTGTATGCATTGGAATAATTGGATGGTAACTGATCTGAAAATTTAAGAAGATACTGATTCACCCCACCCTCAAGTATCTTGATATTTAACAATTGGTATCAGAGCTTGGTTCCTCCAAAAAAGCTTAACAACTTGAGGAAGATCCTGAAGATGGAGGAAATAAATGATAAAGGAGAGCTCCGGACTACTCTTGAGGATCTTGAAAAAGTTGAAAGAGAAAATAGGGATTTGAAAGAGAATCTTGAAGATGCGAATGAATGTGTCTAAAAAATTAGAGGAGCAATTGAAAAAGTTCAAAGATAGGAATAAGGAAATAATTGATCAATTGAAGAAGGCTAATGAAGATATTTCTAGTTTGAAAGTGCAAGTAGAGGAGAAGAAAATAATTGAAGAGTGTTTGAACAAGTTGGTACAAAGCAAGTCTAAAGATTGCACCAAGCTTGAACAAGAAGTTTTGAACCTAAAAGTGGATCTGAAGAAGGCGAAACTCTATGAGAACAATTACAAATCTAGCTTAGATAGGCTTGATGAATTGATTGTAGGAAAAAAACCTAGTAAAGACAAAGGTGATTTGGGAAATGATACCAATGAAAGTTCTAAAGTTGTGGAGAATTAGAAGAATCAAAATAAAGGAAAGTAGAAAGGAAATTCAAGGAACTCTGCTAGGAGACCTCTAGTGAGAGATCCTAATGCACAAAGGTATCCCTCTTTTAATGGCACTTGTTTTTCATGCAACAAATTTGGTCACAAGGCAATAGAATGTAGGAGTAGGATGAATCAACTCCTTGGTCCTTTTACTAGTCAATGCTTTTCCTGCAAAAGAATTGGACATAGGCAAGCGAATGCAAAACCCTGATGATGAATCTGTTTAATGGAGGAAGAATGAATCAATCCTTTAATGGCTATTGCTATAACTATAACAATTATGGACATAAAGCTAATAAGTGTAGAACAAGAATCAGTGGAAATCAATCTAATCAGAGAAATATTGTCTGCTATAACTGTAACAAACTGGGACATGTTTCAAGAGTTTACAGAAGCAAGAAGAGTAAGGAGACCAATTTGGTAGAAAAGAATGAATCTGTGAAGAAAGTTCATGAAGATGAGATTAAGCAAGAGATGAACAAGATTTGGAGGAAGAAAGAAGAACCAAAGAATACTGATGAGTATGTGCCCTCATCTGGTACAAACGATTTATTCAGTAATTAGACCTAACAAGGTCGTAGGGGGAGCATTATCAAAAAATTATAAGAACCCTTGGATAAATGGCATGTTAGAGGCTAGCACGAGGATGAAATGTGAATAATGAATAAGCAGAGGTTTTCAAAAAGGAACCAGAAGAAAACATGAAGGAATGATCTTTTGCAGAGAGAATTAGGGTTTTTTTGAGTAAAAGAGAATAGTATTTAGCAGCTTTTTGAAATCTACCACATTTAATGCGAATTAGGGAAGATCATTGTTTTATAAAGGAAATGTTTAAGGAATTTTGATCATCTATGCATTTGAAGAAGTTGAAGAGCTTTTGGAGCATTCTTGAGGAGATTTGGAGTTTGAGCTATGCAAACCCTAGTTGCGGTTCATCTTGAAGAAAAATGTATTTTAATCTTTAGTACAGTTGTGTTTTGCATTGTTTGAGTTGTTTGAATTCAGAATTGGAAGAATGGCAACCCCTGTGGTCATTAAAGTGTTAGAGAGGCCAAGACCCTCTTATCAAAAATATTCCTTGAAAGTTTTTGAAGATGACCCCATGGGCGCATTCTCGTCAATTCCTCATGGAGTTATGCTGACCGAGTATACAAGGATGTATATTCATGTAAAGTATGAGGAATTCAACCACACAAAGTTGACTGACATTTGGAAAAATGAACTTACTGGTGATGATTTCTTGATAAAACCTGAGTACTCAAACTTGGTCGCGAAGAGGTTAGACAAATGGAACAATTTTCCTAACTTCAACTATGATGACAAATTTGTGAAATCAGTCCTAAGTAGAATTCATGATAAATTCTTGTGGACTAACTGGCCACACCTGATAAAGAAGGAAGTGATTAGGGTTGTTACTAGGCTCTGGGATAAAGGTACAATACCTGTGTTTAAATCCATGAAGAATGAGGTTGTAATGGAACTTATAGGAGCCACATACAACAAGAGAGCCTTAGCGACGAAATCCATCACTAATCCGATTGTGAAGTATGCAGCTATCATGATCGGTCACAAAATATACTTCACAAATAGAGAGAATTTTGTTTCAGCTACATCAATCTATACTAGCTTTGATATGGTTGTAAATGGTGCAAAATAAAATCTGATAGAGTTGGAATCCCTTTATAGGATGCTAATTGTCGCAAAGGATAGTTGGGAGAATGGAAAATTAGTATGGGAAGGTATTCTAAAGGAGCTTCAAGGCTCACCATCCTCTGGTTGATATATATTTCTTTGCTTTTTTTGTTTTCATGTTTTCAAGTTATTTTTGGAACACCCTTTGTCCTTGATGTCAAAGGGGGAGTGAAGAATGGTGAAATTCTGGTGTTAGGGGGAAAAGTGTTCTAAATAAGAAGTTTTGTAAATATTCCTTTTGGCACATGTTTCCATCAATGAAAAAGGGGTAGATTGTTATAAAAATGAAGAACATATCATTTTTTTATTTTTTGTTGTCATTGATGTCACCATAATATATGAGTTGCAATTGCAAGATCAAGTTTGAAGTTGTTCCAGTATTTTGGTCTGGTATCTGAATCGATACTTAGCTTACATCCTTCGGTATTTTGGTCTGCATTTGTTTGTTGGTGATTACTATTGCTTGTAGTTTTGGGAAATGGTTTGTAGATGTCGGGAGCATGTACATTCAAGATATCATGTATTCAGATGCTTGTATGATGTATCTATAAGAGAGGGGGACCACCATGTGCAAGAACCCAGGTCACAGAGGGCCAAGACGAGAGAGGCTACCCTAACTTAGCTCAACTAAGTGCAATGTTTAGGGTTATGAGAATGAAAATGATGAGGACTATGAATCCCTGCAATCACTTTGCAATCTTGAGTTTCAATGCGGGCCTAAGAAAGTTAGTTTGTAGGTCCAACTCTACTCCTTAGGGAGTTGTCTTCTTGAGGATGTCAGCACAGACTCTGGATGATAGCGCGACACGATGACATCTCTAAAGCACATTGTAGTCCATATGGTCAGACAACAACAGAGACAAGGTTGGACTCACAAAAAGGACTAATGGCCTAAACACTCAACTAAAAGGCCAAAATGACACTAGCAAGTAAACAAATATTTCTCTAATATTATAAAGTAAATAAGCAAGAGTGATGAAAATGAGGAGAATCTCACCAATGAAATCATTTTCCAACTGACTCCCTGAGAGCTTGCACACCTACACACAACAAGAGGGAAAATGTTGGGTGGCTATATAGGGGTCTTCCTTAGTTAGACCCCCGTTTAGGTGTTTCCACTACCACAACCAGCCAAAAGAATGAGATAAAGAAGTAATAACGTAAAGAAAACACAAGCACTACAAAACATTACTATGCTACTCAACCAAATGATAGAGGAGAGGAGAGGGAAGCTTACCACCTCCACCAAGAGCACTCAATGCTGCTTGGGGGAGAAGTGAGAGGAACTCAAGCCTCTACGATGAATGGCATGGTCCCAAACATGCTCTACCGAGTTGATGGAGTGAGATGTTGCAATGGAATGCTTGAAATGTTGCTAAAAGTGTTGGATTGAAAACTTGAAGTGGTCAAGAGTGAGCTCAATGCTTGGAAGAAGATGAAATGCATGTTCAAGGGATGAATATGAAGGAATGAAGGAAGAAAATGGCCATATCTCTGGGTCAGTTGGATGAAGGAAGTGTTACTACTTCACTACCAATGAGAAGACTAATGCCTCTACTGGCTCAGCCGTAGGAATCTGCAAGGGATGTAAGTGTGTCGCACGAACGTATGTGCATCGCACAGGTGTCCCCAATAGAAACACCTCCACCAACACACAAAATAGGTGCCACGTGGATTGCCAACAATGGGCTCAAGTAAAATTAAGCCTTTGACTTTGGTTTTCTAAGGTGGATAAAGGAAAAAGGGGGAATTGCATCTAGGGTGAAAATTCTCTCTTATACATGGGGTATTAAAAAAGAAGATAGAGGACTTATCTTCATTGATTTTTTGACCTGAAGTCACAAGATAAATATCTAGAGCTCGTATGAAGGTAGTTGCTTCAAGAATTCTGGCAACACCCAACAAATTCATATAATCCACAAAATACAAATGGGATTATGAAGTAACCCATCACCTTAATTCCAGCCTTGAATAATCCCATGATTCACATGAGCTTTCAAGATTCTCCCTAGACCTTCAGTCATAATAATAAAAAGATAAGGAGATAAGGGATCACGCTAGCAAAGACCTCGAGAAGCACCCAAAAGAGAAGAATGTTCCCCATTAATCAGAACTAAGTAGGAAGCATTTGTAACACAACTCATTACCTAAACAATCCAATCCTCCCAAAAACCAAAGGCGATGAACACCTTTCAAAGAAAATCCCATTTAACCTAGTCATAAGCTTTGGTCATATCCAATTTAATAAACATAGCCTTCTTCTTGGAGCCTTCCATAAAGTGAATAGATTTAGTAGCAATAATCACCCCATCTAGGATTTTCCTACTAGTAACAAAATCTCCCTTTTCTTCTAAGACAATCTTACCAAGACACAACTTAAGTTTCTTTTCCATTAATTTAGAAATAATCTTATAAACCACATTACATAAAGAAATTGGCTTGAATTGGTCAAGAGAATTAGCTCCCTCCTACTTAGAGATAAGAGTGAGAAAGGTATAATTCATTTCCCTCAACATCCGTTTGCTACTTTGTGATTCCTACACAACATCTAATAAATCAAACATGATAATCTCCTAGAACTCATGAAAGAAATCGATCATAAAACCATCAGAACCAAGGGGCTTCCCTTTTCATCAAGAAAGCGATCTCTACCTCCTCCAACAAGATAGGTCTAACAAGAATCTCATTTATCTCAAGGGATACCACAACAAGAATACAATCCAAGACAATATTCTCTCTCTCCATAGCAGCAAGGGAATCCTCCTTGAACAAGGAAGAATAAAATTGATCTTCCTACGAGATATCCATAAACGAAGATAGTTTTTTCCCCTGTGAGGACACTAATGAAGAAATCAAATTACCATGCCCTCTAGCTTTGATAGAATTGAATAAATCAATATTCCTATCACCCTTCTACAACAAATAAACCCTCTAGCCTTTCATTTCCAAAATATCTCTTCCCTCAGTTCCCATTTAGCAAAATCCTTCATGGCTTCCTCTTCTCTAAGAGATTCCTTAGAAATCCCATGGTCCCTATTTTTTCTAGTAATGGAATCTAATATCTATTTGGAAGTCAATTTTAACTTAAAAATATTTACAAAACTCTGCCTATTCTATTTCTTCAACTAATACTTCACAAACTGAAGCTTCCTAATAAAAGAAAACATAGCCGTTCCATAGGATGGTGAACTAATTCTCCACCAATCCCTCATGAGATCCTATAGAGAAGGCTCTTGTAACCACATAAGCTAGAACTTAAAAGAGGGGTTCTTGAAAAATCTTCTCTTGTTCACATCAAATTTGATAGGCCAATGATCAGATCCTTTCCAATCCAAAATAACTGAACTAGTAGTCCAATTACTACCAATCCAAAAGTTGGAAACAAGAAATATATCTAGACACTTAGAGATAAAGCCCTCTACACATATCCTATTGGTCCATGTGAATACACCATTACCATGCTTTACATCTATCAAGTTCATAAGATCAATATTCTCTCTGAAAACTACACCGCTCCCCTTTTTCCTCCAAACTGGTAATATTGTTAAAATCTCTAGCTAGAATCCATGGAAGAAAAGTGGAAGAAAAGGGTCTTTAAAGATCACACAAACCTAATATGAGCCCAAAGCTAATACTTACTAGGGAAATCCATTGGAGCATAAACATTGGTCAGTAATTGATGTAGAGCAGGGAGGAAAACTAATTACAATCACAATTTCAACTGTTTAGAACAATCCTTCAATCATCAAAACCCTAACTAGGGTGATTTCTCACACAACCACTCTATACTCCTTGTAGGTGTGCAAACCTAGTTTCTTGAACATATCTTAAAAAATTCTTTACAAACCCACAAACCATTTATCCTTTTAGACACCCTTTATCTTCTTACAAAACATATTTCAAAATCACATTAGGTCACTCTGGACCATCACCTCCAAACCACTGTTGTTGCGCTGCCTTGGACCTCAAGTAGGTCACTTTTACAAAGAAACACCCCTCCAAACTTTCTTCCAAACTTAAAAATCCATAGCATGACCTCTAATAGGCTACAAAAGCACAAAATAAACAACCTTTAACTAGAGAAATGCTTACCAAGTCATCTTAACACAGAACCCTCATTAAGACTAGTTTTGGGAGGGTTTATTGAAACTATACATTCCCAACCTCTTTGCACCTTATCAATGCATCAAACACACCCCAATATGTCTTCATATGCTCACTAAATCATCTCCCAACCTTCTACATTGTATTTTATGGCAACTCCATCACTTAGCCATCAACTTTGAGCAAAAAATCAATGAAAACTCAACTGGGGTAGCATACAAACTCCTTCAATCGGCCTTCCCTACTAAAAAAAACCCCATAAGAACCTAAAACTATCCTAAGGCACCCATTCCACCAAGTAACAAACAAATATAAGGGTGGAATGGGTGTTCAATGCATTTTTTTGTCTTCAAACCCTCAAACAGGGTATCACATACCCGCGTACAAAAATTTGCTCACCAAAACCTTGAAAATGGATGAAATTAGATCCTACAAAAACCAAAATGTTCTTAACACATGACTTTAACCAATATAAAGAATTATAGATCAAGTTCTAACAGCACATGGCCGTACAATGGCCTACAACAACAAATTACATTGGAAAACACAAAAATTAGAAGGTTTCTTTATTGTTTCTCACCCAAGTTGAACATCAAAAGTTATATTCGACCCATACAACATGAACTTAAACCTTAGAAATCAAGAACCAACTTTTAAACTTACATGACCATTGGTATTCTCTAATTAGGCATTTTTGCATTTTTAACATGACAACATTTTACAATATTTGCAAATATGACAATATGAACTCTAAACCATCCAAATGACTCAAATTATATTATTAATGGTATATTATGACCTTATTCCCTAACCAATAGACTCCAAACCCCTAAAACCTAGCAAAAGACCTTATTTACAAAAAAATTCTTTGGTGCCCCTACACCATACACCTAGCCTAATAAAAGTTCTCAAGTCCCTTTAAGGATTGTGTGACAGTAAACCATGCTTGAGCACTTCATGCCTTTGACCTCCAAATGTTCTTCCACCTGTCATTCCCTTCCAATGAACTAGGTACTTAAGATTTGCACTTTTCTTTGTATTGATAGGCTCCTTTCCACCAAGGAATTTCCCCATCTTCACAAACATACCTAATGATTGTCCTCTTATCTTTCCCTTATCATAAACTGATGTAGAACTTTCTTTAACTCTTGCAAACTGACCTCTATCAACCTTGTCTTTGACTATCCTCTCCTTCACTCTTGTTACATATCCAAACTCACCTTTTTGTCCTTGCCAAACACCTTTATTCACTTTACCTTTTTCCTTCATCACTATCCCTAAGTTCTCTGCCCCAAATACCACTGCCTTCTCAGACTTACAAACCACCATATTATCAGGTTGATAACCCACTATACTAATATAAATTGACTTCACTTTAACCTCTTTTTCTTTCAAAGGACAAAGAATTGTCCCTACCATAATCCCATCATGCTTTTCTAAGCAATTTTACTTTTCTCCAATTAATTCATCCTTGACCTTCTTTGTATCAAAATTTGACACCAATTCATCTTCTTTTCTTCCTATCCTTGTATCATTCTTCAAACTCACTATCTTCACACCTTATTCTTTTATAGTGGATTCACACTCTCCTTTCTTTTCTTCCTAAAACTTTACAAACTCCTTTCCAAACATTATCACTTATGCTACCTTACTTTGTCCTTTATCATCCTCTTGCAATGGTGTTAGTGTAAAATTGGTTCCATCTTTCACAATCTGATAAGTATTATCTCTTCCATCATAAATGGCATGTCTATCAAATTTCCATGGTCTTCCAAGCAATAAATGACAACAATCCATTGGAAAAACATCATAGAGAATGCTATCCTTATATCCACCAATGCTGAACTCAACTAAGGCTTGTTCATTTACCAAAATAGATTGATTATCATTCACCCAAGACACTTTATAAGGTGTTTCATGAGGAATGTTTTCTAACTTTAGTTTATATACCATTTAATTTGACACCATATTATCAATACTCCCTGAATCTATCACTACCTTACATACCTTTCCTTTGCATTTACAAGTGGTCTTGAATAGGGTCCTTCTTTGATTTATCTCCTTCTCTTTGGATGCCTTCAAGAATGTTCTTCTCGCCATTAATGATTCTCCAACTTTTGGAGCAACATATTGTATTGGAGAGTTTACACTCTCATCTTCATCTTCTTGCACCAACTATACTATCTTTTCACCTCTCCTTTCACCACCACTTGAAGTAGAACTGTGTTTCTCTCGACACTTAAATGTTGGATGACCAAACTAATTACAATGATAAAATCTACCTAAAAATGAACTTGAACTTCTAGCTTGTCCAAATATTTCTCTGAAGCCTCTAAATCCACCTCTTTGATTAGCCACTTGGTCTTTTTTTTTGCTTGCATCTTCATGTTCTTCATAAACCTACCTTGTACCTCTTCCTTTTCTTTCTTGTCTTCTTTTTAGTTTCTCTTCTGCCCTAGCAACGAACTGAAAACTTTCCTCAACAATTCTAGGTGTTTCCAAACTCAATTCATCTTGGATTTGGAATATCAAACCACACATCTACCTTGCAATCTTCTCATTCTGATCTTCAATATGACCATACCTAATGGTTAATTTGTGAAACTCTTCGTTATATTTCATAGCATCCTTCTCCTTTTTCTTTAAACTTTACAACTTCTTGAAAATTTGTATGGCATGATCACTAGGAAAAAATTGACTCTTGATCTTTGACACCATCCTATCCCATGAATTGATTTTTGTTTTCCCCTTCTTCACTCTCTCCTCTTGAACATAATTCCACCATGTAAGAGTAGGACCTTTCAACTTGGTCTTTGCAAACTTAACCTTTTGATCATCAGCAACCTCCTAATACTCAAAATAATTGTCAATTGCATATACCCAATCCAATACCTCTTCAACATCTAACTTGCCATTATACATTGACACATCTATTATCTCACTAGAAGCATCTCCTCTAATAGCCTTGAGAATTTTTATCATCCTTCTCTCATTTGGATCCAATTAATTATCTTGGACTCTACCTAGAGGGTTTCCATCCTCACCCTCTTCCTCTTCCTCTCGATCACTTTCCTCTTCAGTGGCCTTTCCTCTCTTTTGCTTTGTCTCTAATTCTACAAACCTAGCTAAAAGTGCTTCTTGAGATTCTTTCAACAACATTATTTCCATACCAAGGGCTCCACTTCCTTTAGGAGGCCCATCGTTTCTCTTCAACTTCCAATCTTCCCTCTTCAAACTTCAAATTTTCTTCTCCAAAAGATCTAATACCTATGCTCTGATACCAACTAATGCAGAGTAGGGAGGAAAACTGATTACAATCACAATTCCAACTATTTAGAATAATCCTTCAATTATCAAAACCCTAACTAGGGTGATTTCTCACACAACCACTATATACTCCTTGTAGGTGTGTAGACCTAGTTTCTTGAAAATATATTGAAAAATTATTTACAATCCCACAAACCATTTATCTTCTTATAAAACATATTTCAAAATCACATTAGGTCAATTTGGACCATCACCTCCAAACCATTGTTGCTACACTACCCTAGACCTACAGTAGGTAAATTTTACAAAGAAACACCCCTCCAAACTCTCTTCCAAAATTAAAAATCCATAGAATGACCTCTAACAGGCTACAAAAATGCAAAATCAACAACCTTTAACTAGAGAAATTCTTACCAAGTCATCTTAATACATAACCCTCATTAAGACTAGTTTTGGGAGGGTATATTGAAACTATATATTCCCAACCTCTTTGCACCTTATCAATGCATCAAACACAACCCAATATGTCTACACATGCTCACTAAATTGTCTCCCAACCTTCTACATTGTATCTTATATCAACTTCATCACTTATCCATCAACTTTGAGCAAAAAATCAATGAAAACTCAACTGGGGTAGCATACAAACTCCTTCAATTGGCCTTCCCTGCTCAAACAAACCCCATAAGCACCTAAAACTATCCTAAGGCACCCATTCCACCAAGTTACAAAAAAATATAAGGGTGGAATGGGTGTTCAATGCATTTTGTTTGTCTTCAAACCCTCAAACATGGTATCACAGACCCGCCTACAAAAATTTGCTCACCAAAACCTTGAAAATGGATGAAATTAGATCCTACAAAAACCAAAATGTTCTTAACACATGCCTTTGACCAATTCAAATCATTATAGATCAATTTCTAATAGTACAGGGCCATATAATGGCCTGCAATAGCAAATTACACTGGAAAACACATAAATTAGAAGGTTTCTTTATTGTTTCTGACCCAAGTTGAACATTAGAAGTTGTATTTGACCCATACAACATGAAATTAAACCTTAGACATCAAGAACCAATTTCCCCACTGAATCGAACCAACTTTTAAACTTATGTGACCGTTGGTATTCTCTAATTTGGCATTTTTGTATTTTTAACATGACAACATTTGACAATATTTGCAAATATGACAATATGAACTCCAAACTATCCAAATGACTCAAATTATATTATGAATGGTCTATTATGACCTTGTATTCCTAACAAAAAGACTCCAAACCCCTAAAACCTAGAAAAAGACCTTATTTAAAAAAAATTGCTTTGTTGCCCTTGCACCAGTAATACAATCTCACCAAAAGCAAAGCTAGAGGTGACACTAGATAAAGAGTTTCTACCAACAATCCAGTTGATAGGAGAAATATTGTGTGAGTCCCATAGACAAACAATCCCTCTATATATTCCATGCACCCAAATTCACTGACATTGGCCCCTCCACCACACCTTAGAGGCCACATTAAACATAACATTCATTGACAATTTAGTTTTATGAATGAACACAACATCAAGAGAATGTAACTTGATCAAATCCCAAACAACCTTTTGTCTAGGAGATCCATTCAATCCCCTTGCATTCCATGATAAGAAAATAATTTTTGTAGGTTAGAAAAATGTGAATCAATGGTCTTCACATACCCTGACTCAACCAAATTCCCCCCCATTACCTTTATTTTTTCCTGATCCTTTTTTCTCCCCACCTTGAAGACTTCTCAGAGCTTCCCTTTTTTAGGTATTTTTTGCTGCAACCCCAAAGCAGGAATAGATCTTCTACTCTTACCAAGATCCAAAGGCACTACTTCTAGCACAATATCATGCAAAGCCACCACAAAACCATCACCTAAACCCTTATCAACAGGTAAAGAAAACTCACTAGAGCACCACAAATCTTGGTTAGTATCCATCTAAGAATCAGTCTGGTCCACTTGCAAGCTACTACTCTTCTCCTTATGATCCAACTGAACTACTCCCATATCATCAAGGCAGAATGAGGTGTATCCAAGAAACCATCATGTTGATCCAAATCCTCCAAAGCCTCAAAGTAGTTGAAGGACACATCTGCTTGCCTATCCATCAAAGTTCCATTCAAATCTCTACCCTTGTTAAGAGGCTTGATTGGAATGAATCCCTCTTTATCAGATTCTTCCCCGGACACAGGTGATTTCCATTTATTCATTGGAGGAGTGCAAGAAGGCATCTTTGAGGAAGGTACATTTACATCACCTCCATAAGAATAAATTTTGGGGAATTTCTTCTAGAGTTTCTCGTATTCATGAAATATTCGACAGTAAAAAGGTAAAGCTTCATAATCTAATTGTTGTATCCAAAAAGTGGACCCGACCTGAATCTCCATCGAATCTAGCAATGGGATATTTGTATTTATTTCAACACAAATGTGAGCACATGAAATTACCTTTTCATCCATCATTTGTTTTTAAGGGCCCACCAGTTTACCCAAAAGAAAGAAATCATGTGCATGATATCATTCCTCTAAAATTCTAAAGGAAACCATCATATTCTAATCCAAATCGAGACCTTTGACAAGAGCTCCTCAACAGAGTTGCAACCTATTTTGACAGGGTTTAATAAATAGCCCACTTGATTATAGAATAGGGTCCCCCTTCAAAATCCTTGTTTTGATCCATCATGCAAGAGAACACCACCATGAAATAGTTACAAACTATTGACGCAAAAATTTGACGAGGTAACAGAGTCTTATGGGAAACTCAGTTTAAGGGGGGGCCTTTTGCGCTAAACTAAGTAACCTCTAGATTTTTAGAGAAGTCGGCTTCTTCTATAATGGGTTTTGGAAAGGGAAAAGGAAGTGGATATAATAAAGTAAAGTCTAATCTAAGGCAATGCCCCAAGATTTGCTGGTGGGCACGATAAATCATAGATTTAAGGGCCTAAATAGTGTTGTTGTATTCCAAAACTTTAGAGACTTAAGATTATAGCATAGACAATTCATTTATTGACATAAAATAATGTTGCATACATTCCCATTACTAAAAAGAGTCATTAGACATGATTTAGGTAAGA
Source organism: Sequoia sempervirens (assembly GCA_007258455.2). Classification (NCBI taxonomy): domain Eukaryota; kingdom Viridiplantae; phylum Streptophyta; class Pinopsida; order Cupressales; family Cupressaceae; genus Sequoia; species Sequoia sempervirens. The sequence goes on from VDFB02168118.1 coordinate 93,450,990, forward strand.
AAACTTGTATCTAACATAAATAGAAGTTCATCAAATGAAATGTCAAGATAGTATAAAGCACAGTTCACAGTTTAATCAAAGCATGAAAAATAGAAAGGTCGAACAATTGACACAGTCTGAAAGTCTTGCAATTTAAATAAAATAGTAATAGAGGTCTGATGTCTTTTGCTAAAACTAGCGTGTTTTCCCAAAATTTTGGACCCTTTCTCATTAACAAAGAAAATATATATAGCAAGAAAACCTCCCACCGCCTTGGAGAGCAATAACAGAAAAGATACCGCAATCCACTACAATGATGCTTGAATCGAAATATTCCCAAGGCTGTTACAACAACATCGAGCCAGAACATAGCATCCAGTCATCCTAGGCACAAGTGCATCCTTAGTAATGATGGTGGTGGTCCCAGCTAGACAAGTGTAAACCTCTTCGAGCGAATGATGATGACGCGTAGTAGCCAATAGCCTTATTTGGTTTATGAACAACAGACCTTCATATGAGATCAAGTGGGTTAGGCACGTGGCAGCAAATCGCTGCTCGCAAGAGCCCTCCCATCTTCATTGCAAAGGATTTGCAAAAATGAAACATGTGTCGAATGAGGTAAGAACCTTAACACAGCGAAGGGAATGCTCCATCAGCCGGGTGTAAAAGACGTGTGGCAGCATTTCGCTGCCCATGGTTGATATTTCATCCTGTGTTGAAAAAATTCCTGAACGATTGCCACATAGCAAGATGTGGGGCTTGCTGACACTTTTTAGGAATGACAGCTTCGTGGAAGTCTTTCGTAGCCCATCGAGGCTCCAAGGAAACGGGGAACAAAACATCCCACAACTGCGACATGTGGAGGCACCGCGCAACTTCTTAGGATCCGAAATGAAAGCTGATACCTGAAGCTACGAAGAGTAGATGTGCAAAGTGGTAGATCGAAAATTTGATAAAAGGCCGAGTAGAATTGGCGATGCACAGGTCGGTGCATACACAATACAAAAAAAACCCCGAAGGGAGTTGCTCAAATATTTATTTAACAGCTTTTGGCAACTAACAGGGGTGTTTCGACTAAGGAACGGAGAACCAAAAATTTCTCTGGTTCTGCAGACCAGAGCCTTATCAATTGGGCGAATGGAGTAAGAGATTAGATAGGGCCACCTGGAAAGGTGACCATTCCTCTTCAGACGGCCTCACTATGTTGTGCAAATTCTCTTGTGCTCCACTAAGATCAATAGTTTCTTTGTGAGGCAGCATATTGGGTAAACCGGCCCCCGCTTGTATATGAAATAGCAGCTATGAGAGTGGATCAATGACCCCCTCAATGTCAGTTGCCATGGGAGGATGGCCGAACTCCTTGAACGCCTCTAGGTCATTTTCCTTCTTGTCTATTATCTCCACAATCTGCATAGTTGTGGAAATAGAGCCATCCTCGAGGAAAGGGGACGACAGTCCCATCCTGCCTAACTCAGAGAAACTTCCTCGTATGCTATCCAGTGTCTTACTCAGAATAGTTGCAGCTACCTTGGTGCGTTGGAAGGCGGAGTGGCAATGGATGAATTTGTTTGCAGTCTGAACAGCAACATCCCGATCTTCAATACCCGCCTCGATCAGGCTCTCATCAAAGACTGAGTATAGCTTGGTGAGCAGATCTTTTGCTTCAGGAACTTTTTCCATGATGAACTGTGAGAACAGCTCCATCGTTTCATGGGCCTCCTGGCTAAGCTTTGATGCCTTGTCCATAAATCAGAGGGTAGGTTGTACTATTAGGCAAAATGTTCTAATTTTCTCCTAGAGAGAAATGTATAGTTGCCTAACCAGAGGAATGATATCAGGTTGTGCGGGGGAAGGTAGGAGAGAGGTTTTAAGCGTAGTAATTTCTATGTCTCTTGAAATGATAGCCTCAGCTAATTCTGTTTTTTTCTTTTTCTCGGAAGCCAGTTGCTCCGCAAAGTTACTCATTTCCTTATTCCAAGTCTGCTCGGCCCAGGAGTGATTTGCTAAGTGTTCCTCTAGAGAAGCCTTTGTCTCTCAAAGTTCGTCCTCTATCTGAGCCTTTAGGACTTTAAATTTGTCCTCCTTTTGTCATAAATTTTGCTCATATTGAGCCTATTGGCGTCCCAACTCTTCCTTTATCTTTCCCATCCTCTCACTATGCTCAAGGCAGAGACGCTTCAGTTCTTCATCCTTCAGTCACAGATTTCACTCTACTTCATGATTCTTAGTTTGTATCTCCTTGATTACACTAGGGTCGGCAACCTGAGTTTTTGCAATTTCGCCCTGAAGTCTACTTTTCTCATTTTCCATTGTCAGTGCCCTTTCTATCATGTGGGCAATATTTGCCTCTAAGGACTTCTCTTTCCTTTCTAGAAAACTAACCCTTTCCCTTGTTGCCTTGAGTTGCTCATCCTTCTTCTTTAACTGGCGACCAGTTTTGAGGAAGTCGAAAGTGACTACCCGTTGCGTTTCCTTCATGATCTCAACCTTATCCTGTGGTCAGGCTACCTTCATGTTGATCCCTACTACATATATCTCATAGTCTTTTAGTTGCATTTCTCCCTGAGGTTTGCTTACCCTCGGGTACATGGTTGCGAACTTCAATTCTTGTTGGTCTTCATTGTAAAGAGTCTGCACTCTTGGCTCAGTAGAAACACTATCATCTTTTGCCTTTTGTTTTCTGATCCTATTCGCGCATGCCTCCTTTCCGCAATCCATCTGTGCTACGAATTTGGTTGGTGATGAAACTAGTCCACCTACAAAAGGAGCACCAGAAGGCATGGCATAGGGGTAGGTAATCTTCATAGGTGCAGGCATTTGTTTCTTCTGAAGAGTGACCATTTGTGGTGAGAAGTGGGGCACGTTCCATAGTTTGGTATGGGAACTGACAGTAGGGCTAGTCATTTGAAATGACTAAACTGGAGAATCAGTTGCATGGCTTACTGCCTGGGACTGTGGAGGGGTTGTCAATGAGACAACGGTCTATGGTAATGGAAGAGGATCCGTAGTAAGAGTGGAAATAGGAGGATCACTCTCAAAGGGAAAACCTTCTGAAAGCGAGGTAAGGAATGTCAGAGTGGCAGCCGCGGGCGTTTACAAGTGCGAAGGAGTAATTATGAGCAGGGCGGCACGCAAAAACTAGGCGAAACCTACTAAATATGTTGGACTAATAGCAAAAGGTAGAGGGCTAGCTCCAATGGTAGGGATCGCTAGTGAGGCAAGGGAAGATACTAAGGAATGAGATGCAAGGGAAGAATGAGCGAATTGTACCTATTGACTGGTTGGTGGTGGCTCCAAAATCATCACCGAGTCATCCTCTTCTTTGGGCTCTTGACCGATTGCGAGCACATCTCCTCCTACAAGCCCCTACAAACTCTCTCCGATTATAAGGCTCGTGCATTACCTCTTAGCAAGTTGGGTATCTTGAGTTTCAGTAGTCACCTCTATTTGCTGTAATGATACCCTAGCTGATTTAGCAGCCCAAGTGAGTGTATGTGAGCCCTTTGATATATTGAAATGCACACTCGTGGCCACATAGGAGGATTGTCTGGAGACTTTCTCCTTTTGCACAGAGGGAGCCGATGTCGCTACTTCCTCCTCTTGCTCCTTGGACTCCTCTCGATCTTCGCTCCTATTAAAAATAGAGCTCGGGCTGGGATGGCCTTCCTTCCACCACCTTTCAAATTCATGGTCATCCCTTAGTGTGTTATAAGGAGCATCCAATTGTGCAATTTCCTGGCGATATTTTCATAAAGCCTTTATTTTCTCCTCACTTCATTCATCATCCTTCTTTAACCTGTTGTACATGTCACGCTCCATGGGGATATTATCCTGAGCCACAGCCATAGGAAAGTAGAACTTGTGCCATGAGCTTCTAGTCTTCGGCATAGGGATATGCGCCAATTCAACAAAATCTTCATCTTTGGCCGCCTGCGGATTACACCGCTTCTCCCAGTATGGTTGGGGAACATGAGTAACCTTCATATGGGGATCTAGCAAGTCGTTGAAAGGGTTGTATTTCCATACATCAGCTATTAGTACCAACCCTAGAGAGGCCAGCTTTTCCTCCAACAATTTGTCTGATTGCTTCTTTATCAAAGTCACTGACTTGAAATTCTTTAGACAAGAGAAGAATCCTTTCCTCTTGACCTTCCCGCTGCTACAGAAAGCGAAATCAATGATGCATACCTGTCAGAACATTTCTAGAATGAGCACTCTATCCGTGATGCAGGTTGGAAGCAGGAAAGGTTTGCATGTCAAGCCCCACATTCGTAGGATCGTAAAATCCCTGCCTAAAAACCAGTCGCATGCAGGGGTGAAACTCTGCATAAATCCGGTCTGCTCCTTATCGAGTCGGATGATATCACCCTCTCTGATCAAATCATGTAAGACCTAGTCTATGAAATAGTCTGCAAATGCATAATAATCGTAAGATGCGAAAAGAAAAGGCGTCCATACAGACATCGGCTTCCTTTTACTTTATGTATCAAAAATTGATAGCAGGAAGTACTGGGCAAATAAATCCAGGTTCTGATGCAGAAAAATGTGGACTAGGAAAGAAAAAAACCTAAATTTTTTCTCCACCTGATAATTCTCAATTTGTCATATCATTTCTTCAACCATAAACTCAACAAAATCATACCAAAAGAGTTGATGTTGCTTGCAAAATTGCATTATCGATCCCAGTTGAAAGGTCTCAATCTTCTCATTGGAGTCGCGACTACACACAAAGGCTAGCATGGACATGGCATCCTGAAGATCGTTTTGAAACACTCCACGCGACAACAGAATACTTGGCACTTTAACTGATGAGATTCCTTTCCTATTAGTTTCTTCCAACAAGAACTCTAAGCCCTTTTTCATCTTCCTCCATATTTTCTCTCCCTTGCTTGATTGAAAAGGCTCGATGTTTTCTTTTCTTTTACTTGGGTCTAGGATGCATAACATGTGCCAGATGGCTTCTGCAGTGATATGTACCCTTAAGTTGCGGCCTTCGATGTAGTGGGTATCAAGATTATAACACTAAACAGCAGCATCAACTATCTCCGGGCAATAGTGCACAAGTGGTACCATGTATTGAGGGAGACCACTGAACCAGACTCTCTGCGCCATATATTGGTCTACCTTCAGTGCCGATAACCTTGCATAGGTTGCCTCCCTGAGGAACTTAGGGTTTTTCACAAGCCTTGGGTCGTAGATATTATCCCATCCTTCTTCAACCCTTTTTTTGTTTCTATAATCCTTGGGCCTCCCCAATTCTTCTGTATGGGCCCTTCTTAGCCTACTGGGTATACCAGGCATAGCGTACGCCACATCTTCATAGATATATACCTCATCTGAAGAACATATAGCCGTAAACAACTCCTGGCTAATTTCTTCTTGAATTGGCTGAGATGAAGTTTCTGACATTTTCCTTCCTTTGAAGATTCCCGCAAGCTCTTGGTTTTGCAATTCATCTTAGTTCTGGCAACGCCGAAGAAGGATAACTCTGCACTCTAGCTCTTTGGTGTTTTTGAAAAGACTTTTTGGAATATTAAGCCTCTTCATGCAATATTTGGCAATCTTTCCTTAAGGTGGAAGGCGAAAGCAAGCCTTTTGCATTTAATTCGGCATGTACTATTAATCTTGCAAATTGTGCAAAGAGCTGACAATTTGCTTGCTAACTCTGCAGTAGCATGCATTGGTAATGAATATCCTAGCCAGAATGATTACGCCGAGCAAACGATCACGACCTGAAAAGATATGAATATCGCCTCGGGCTCTGAGACATGCTTGAGAGATGACACAATATCCTACAACCATACGTCTCACTGCCAACGAGCGCCACCTTTTAAAGCTAATTAATTATCTCTAATTAATCAAGCACACCTTTAGTCATGCTATTATAGATGCAACTGGCCCAGAAAAGTGGGCAAATGTAGGCACGCCTTTCAAGTTTGCAATTAGCTTAATATCACATTTTTTCTAGGCGAATTAGCATGTCTTATCAATTTTCTATAAATAGGCCAGTAAGTAGTGAGCAAAATATACTTAGCATTTGAGAAGTGATAGGTCAGTAGTAGAGTCTTAAGCAAGCTTTTTCATAGGTTAGGTGGTAGATAAGTTCGGCATTAGCTCAGAAGCTTGGGGATAGTGTCAGAGCAATGGATACCCCAATTCGCCTGATCTCGTATAAGTCACAGATGACATTCCTAGGGGAGATTTCAACTAGGAGACTGAAAAGAATGACTAAGAACAAGCATTTTCTAGTCTTAGTAGCCATAAAGTGGGTTTTAGGCAAAGATTGTATAGAATATGAGGATAGGTATCAGGTGAATACCGATGTATGCTCCCACTTTGTAGCGTCTATGTTGGACATTAGTGTTCCCCGGCCACTTATCTTGAAGTTGGTTAAGGAAATCTTCCCCAAAAAATACTTGTATGGCCTTGGTGAGGTCGTTGCACATGCTGCCTATGGGGTAGGTCTGTTGTCAACCAGCGACTTGTGTCGCTTCATTGAGGAAGAAGTTGTCATTGTTTGGCTGTCGTTTCTCAACGGATTCTGCCTACAGACCCTTGACGAGCACCAGCAGAGGGTTACTTAGGCCCTACACTTCCTATTTCACATCTACAACGTGATACCTTTCTACGATGTAGACTGGTATACTGACTTCAAGAACCTGGTGTTTCCCCCGCCAATGGCGTTTGTTCCAAATGATGCTGCTAGTGCTGCCGAGGAACCCGTAGATGAGGAGGAAGTGGATGCTACAGTTAATGTGTCAATTGCCGCCAGCCATGCCTTTGGATAAAAAACCCCCTGCCTGCTCAACAAGTGTCTCCCTACCTGTTGCATATAATACTGCCCATAGCTATATATAACCCTGAAAATGGCTATCATATACATAATAGCTCAATATAGTTGTAAATTTTGAATTTTGGCTTCCCAGCCACTTTTGTAATGAAAAGAACATATATGAATAGATATCTATCATTTAAAGAAAATCCATGCTCTTTCTTTTTATTATGTATTTAAGTTTTCCTGGGATTGCAACTTTTATATGCTATTTCTCTGCACATGGGTGTGTTTTGTGTAAAGCAACTCTGGTGTTCCACCCACCAATAATAATGGGTTAATCCCACAGAACAACAAACTGATTTAGAAAAAGACCGGCCAAAGAAACGAAAATAAAATAAAAGCACTTTTTACATATGTACAAAGTAGAGCTTAATGCCTAATGGAACAACTTAATATGAATCCCATTGATTGAGATTCCTAATAGTTCATGTTCCATATTCTCCAGCTCAAAAGCGTTGTGTTGTCTGCACCAAATGACTTTAAAGGGACCCTCCCATAGGCTGTCAAATTTACCGTGCTGACTTGGCTTTGCAGCTTTGCTATCATACTTTAGCACTAAGTCTCCACATTTTAGACCCTGGTTGAAAGCCTTCTTGTCAAACCATCGTTTGACCACCTATTGACGACTTGTCATTGTTGTTAAGGATTTCTCCCTTTTTTCTTGTACTTCCAACAGTTCAGCAAGCCGAACCTCCATGGCTTCATTTTGTTCTATCTCAAGAGATTTCAACAACTGTATTATCGGGATCTCCATGGAGATAGGTAACAGCGCCTCTTTCCCGTATACCAATTCATAAGGCGAAGTCTTAAGGACTTGCTTAGGAGCTATGCAATTTTCCTAGAGTGTTGTTCAGAGATTCTTATGCCATTCTCTCTAGTGTTCCGAGCCAATCCTTTTAAGGAGTCGAACTAGGCTTTTGTTTATTGACTCTGCTAGACCATTTCCCTATGGATAATAGTTTGATGATGTCTTGAGGAATATGCCATTTTTTAATGCAAAGTGACATACCTTTGCACCAAGGAAAGCTCTGGCATTATCTGAAATGATCATTTTCAGAGGCCCAAACCTCATCACCAGCTCTTCAAGGAAATCTACAATCTTTGTTTCTGTTGCGTTCTTAAGCAGAACAACCTCTGTCCACCTTGTGAAGTAATCTGTGGCAGTCAGAATCCATTTGTGTCCATCGCTAGAAACTGGGTTGATCATCCCAATGAAGTCTAGGCCCCACTGCGCGAACGGTTAGTCCGCCACTATGGGTTTTAGGGGCATTACGAAATTCCTTCTTCTGTCAACGAAGAATTGGCATTTTTTGCAAGTCTTCACCAAAGAGTAAGAGTCATTAAAAAGTGTAGGCCAATAATAGCTGGCACGCATGATTTTAATGGCGATGGTTTTGGCAGAGAAATATCTACCCACAACGCTATTTTGGAAGGCGTCGAGGATCCTCTTCGCCTACTCATAAGTGACGCATCATAGGAGAACACCGTTGAAATTCCTTTTGAAAAGGACTCCTTCTATTAGCGTATATCTGCAACTTTACAGCTGGTAATACCTCATTTTTTGGGACGAGAGGCTTGGCAGATACTTTCTGGTTTGCATGAACCTCATTCTATTAGTTAGCCAACTACCTTTCGATTCTAATTCATTTATCAAGACAAGCTCTGGTTGCTCCTCTACAACAGGTACCTCCTCGTTCTGTGCCATATACTCACACAATCCTCTTCCTTTAATAGTCTTAGTAGGCCTAACTTCAATGTCGTATTCAAGGATCTTAGTGATCTAATTAGCCCTTTTCTCTGTGATCTCTCCGTCTATGATATATTCACGTACACTAGAATGTGCGACATACACCAACACCTTGTTGTAGGAAATTAGATGGCAGAACTTCTTAAGTCCTTTTACTATTGCAAAGGCTTGTCTTTCGACAAAATTATAATTCGCTTCATATTCCTTTAGGTTCTGGGAATAGAACACCAGTGGATGTTCCCCCTTTTCTTCATTATCCTTTTGGGTCAGGACAGTAGCAATACTGGACTTGCTACTAAAAGCATACATTATAAAATCCTTGGACTGGTCTAGATTAACCAGCATTGGGGCCATGGAAATAGCTTCCTTGACCCTTTCAAAACCTTCGCGAGCTTCGGTTTTCCATTTGAATATTTGATCTTTCTTCAGCATTAGAGTGATTGGCCTAATCATCCCCACAAAATCAGAAATAAACTTACTGACAAAATTTCCTTTTCCCAAGAAAGACTAAACACCTTTCTTATTTACCGGAAGGGGAAGTTCTCTAATAGCCTTTACTCATTCAGGGTCAATTGAGACACCTTTTTTGGACACCACGTGTCCCAACAACTTACCTTGTTGTACACCGAATACACATTTCTTTGGATTTAGGGAAACTTCGAACCCCTGGCACTTTTGAAAAACTAACTCCAAATGGTCAAAATGATCATCCTTAGATTTAGAGAACAAAGTAGGGTCATCTTAATAGATTAGAATAAACTTATTGATTAGCTTGCTGAATGCGACATCCATCGCCCATTGGAATGTTTCCCCTGCATTGGATAAACCAAAAGGAATTTTAGCATATGCAAATGTTCCCCACTTTGTGGTGAACGTAGTCTTGTGCTGATCCTCCTGTTTAACTCAGATCTGGTTGTAGCCGGAGAAACCATCCAATAGAGAAAACATTTATGATCTTGCCATAGTTTGTAGGATTGATTCCATGGAAGACAACAGATAGTGGTCTTTCAGAGATGTTATGTTTAGGTCTTGAAAGCCTACACACAATCGGATATCGCCATTCTTCTTTCGGACTGGGACCAGATTCTATACCTAAGTACTATGTTTGATTGGGAAGACAATGCGTGACTCAATGAGCTTGGTTAGCTCCTATGCCATTAGTGCCTCAATTTTAGGGTTAACTAGCATCTGTTTCTGTCAGACTGATTTCGCACCTTCTGTTAACTCAATAGTGTGTTGAATGATGCCAGGATCGTAACCCTCCAGATCATCGTAGGACCAGGCCACTACTCCATATTTTCCGTAGAAACTGATGAGGCTTTCCTTATCATGGTGTAGGAAATTTTTTCCTACTCGGAGATTCCTACCATCAGAGACTCGAAGGTCCTCATAATCAATTTTTTCTGCCACAAACTTCTACTTATCATTTCAGGCATCATTACAATCAAAAAAGTTTTCAAGAGTAACCAATCCTTTCATAAGTTTATTAGATCTGAGCTACATAATTTGTCCTTCATAAGCCTTGGCAATCTTAGGTTGAAGCTGATTGATGAATTCCCCTAAGTGTTGGATAAAAGAGGCGATATGTTCATCACTTTCAAAGACTTGCCAACTCTGATCATTGTCGGGGATCGCTGGTTAGACTAGTACTCGTACTGAATGTTCATTCTAAAGCAAGTCAGAGACAAGATCAAACTGAGCACCAATCATAGCCATGCGATCTGCATCGCTATTTTGTCTTCGAGGAACAGTCTAGATGTTGAAAGCTTCAAAACCCTCAATCAGGTCCCAAACTCGGTGCCGATAGGATGTCATGCAGACATTCTTTGCTACAGAAATTCCTCGGACCTGGTTAACTACCAATTTAGAATCTTTGAACTTAATTAATTGCTTAATTCCCATTCGTTCCACAAGGCTTAAACCTTGGACTAACCCCTCATACTCAACCTCATTGTCTAAACATGCGAAATGAAAACGGAAAGACCTCAATCATTTTTTTATTTTGCGGGGATATTAGATATACCCTTACTCTAGCACCTACTTTGCTTCTTGCTCCATCAAAGTATAATGTCCATAGCTCATTTTCCTGGTTACCTTAGGATTCTTTGGTGACCCTCGGAAGCACCTGGTCTTCATCATAAATTACATACGTGCCCAATCCTGTAGCATGATAATTTCCGAAAGGGTCATTGTTTATGTGTTCACTCAACATAGCATCTTCTTTATCATTCTAATCTCTGCTCACCTTCTCTTCCTCTAGCAATTCAATGCAATACATTTCTTGCTTGGTGATAGAGGTATGCGCTGCTTCAAAATTGATCAAGGCTTCATCTGCCACGTGTTCAAAATGTAGAGCCTCTGATTCTATCTTCATTTTAGCACCATGCTTGGTCTTGAGTATCAGATGTGACCAATCCAAGGACAAGGATCTGCCCACCTTTGAAGTAAACTCTTGCGAGAGACAGAGACCAAACATAGGAGGGACATCTATGATCACTGTATCCTGCAAGACCATGATACTAGGGCAAGCAAATAAAGTTAACCGAAGAGCTTTGATGACACCTACGGTCTCAACTTTATTTCCATCAAGTTGCATCACCCCTCTCTTCATAGGTTCGTAGATGAGTCCCAAAGCTTCAGCTATTTGTTTAGGCATAACTGTGGTGCTGACGCCAGAATCAATCATAGCGTTGTGCAATAACTTCTTTCGTATAATGAGAGTCAAGAAGAAAGGCTGAGGTTTTGACCTACTTTTTTCTTCGATAGGGGATTCCTTTGTATTGTTCACAAGGACTTTAGCTTGCAGCACCTGATAAACTTCTTTTGTTCCCACAAACAACCCTGTTGATGTCGGGTTGATCTCTTCTTGAAGTGCCTTTTGTAATAGCATCTTTTGTTCCGGGATTGCTAGAATGTCCCATAGAGATACATTAGCGGATGATTTCTTCAATTTCTCTACCACATTAAAAGGTGACAAACTTAGAGTTTTTTGCTCCTTGGTTCTTGCTATAATAATTTCCTTCCGGGGTTGAGAAGGTGAAGGGATGGTGGAAGTACTGGGAATCTGATCAGAGGCACCTTCAAGTTGCGGGCTGTCCAGATGTGAAACAACTGACTCACCGGTGAATCTCCTCTTTGATCGTGTGTTGTAATTGGAATGTACTTGTGGTGTTTTGGATATGAATGCGTCATTAGCAAATACCATTTCTTCTTCTTCCATCCAGGAGAAGAGTGCATGATCAGGAGAAATATCAGATTCTTGTTTTAAAGACATTCCTTGCATTTGTACGGTAAAGACCACACCCTCCATTTGTGGTGAGGCATATACATAACTTCCATTTTTTGTTGTTGTGCCTTGGCTACGTTGCTCCGCCACCTTTTGTTGTAGGTTGTCACACGGGTAGTTCCAGGGCATATGCGCATCGTTGTAGGGGAAACACCATGGATTGACATCATCAATAAGATTGTTCTATCATGTGGTTAATTCCTTGCTTGAGTTTGGCGACGCACTCGTCAGCGGAGTAGGCACCGACACCATTTGGTTTGCAGTTGGCATTGGTGGATTAGTGCGAGGTGCACCCTAATATTGATTTTGCTGATAAGTAGACCACCCACCTTGATAGTTTTGATACGCAAGCTTCAGAGGCGTCACTTGGTTCCACTTAAGAGTCGTTATATTATTCGCCATGGTTTGCAACATCTCTTTGAGATCGCTTATTTCATCCTTGGAAGAACCTGATGTAGAAGCCACATTTTCAGAGGTGGTCGCGTAAGTGTATATTGACTAGGAATTTGTGCGCACACTAGTTGACGCGACCTCTTGCACAAAGATTGATATTTTAGGAAATATCGGCATAATAGGTCGAGGAGGCAATTTTCCACAATCTATCAAATGATTCTCGGCCTTGATAGTGGTACCAAAAGCATCTGGTAGAGTAGCTCCTCTCAAATACTTGATCATCACAGAAATGTCAGAATTGATGGACTTCAAATAAAATATAAATGCTAACTTAGGAGTCGGGCGGATAGTAACAGGGATCCTCTACCAATTTGCATGAAATCAGGCATTGAAGTCCGTCAGAGCTTCCTGGGGGGCTCGCCTTATCATAGATAGTTGATAATACAATGAAGAACAATCTCCGTCATTCGAGAATCTCTCATAGAATGGATCTCCCAGCTCATCCCAGGTGTGAATTGAGTTAGGTGTAACCGTGCGATACCAATCCAGCGCCTTACCTTTGAAAGATGTGGCGAGAAGCCTCAGGGCTACATTTTGCACTGTGATCCCGTTACCAGACATACGTCCACCACATCCTGCAAATGTTTTGCGGGTGTTCTTGAGCTATCTCTAGTAAACCTCGGTATAGCCTTCATGGCTAAAACTGGGATAACACCCCATACAGTGGGTGCTACCGGGGCTACCAGGGGACTTCCAGCATCCCATGCTACGTAGTTTCTGTTAGCGGCCGGCAACATGGTGAGAGGAAAGGGTGGTGGGAATGGAACGGTTACCAGCTGATTTGTGACCTGGACTGTCCCTAACAGAGGTACTATTAAACCTGGGTTGCTTACAGTTTGGGATCTAGTTATAGGTTGATGGCTCATACACCCTTCTATAATACAATTTCATTAAGTTCAGGTCCCACCAGGTGTGCCAGAAAAAGAACAAACTATTGACGCCAAAATTTGACGAGGTAACAGAGTCTTATGGGAAATTCAGTTTAAGGGGGACCTTTTGAGCTAAACCGAGTAACCTCCAGATTTTTAGAGAAGTCGGCTTCTTCTATAATGGGTTTTGGAAAGGGAAAAGGAAGCAAATATAATAAAGTAAAGTCAAACCTAAGGCGATGTGCCAAGATTTGCTAGTGGCCACGATAAATCATAGATTTAATGGCCTGAATTGTGTTGTTGTGTTCCAAAACTTCAGAGACTTAAGATTATATCATAGACAATTCATTTATTGACATAAAATAATATTGCATACAATCTCACTACTAAAAAGAGTCATTAGACATGATCTAGGTAAGCAAATTTGTATCCAACATAAATAGAAGCTCATCAAATGAAATGTCAAGGTCCAATATAAAACATAGTTCACAGTTTAATCAAAGCATGAAAAATAGAAAGGCCGAACAATTGGCACAGTTTGAAAGTCTTGCAATTTAAATAAAATAGTAATAGAGGTCTGATGTCTTTTGCTAAAACCAGTGTGTTTTCCCAAAATTTTGGACCCTTTCTCATTAACAGAGAAAGTATATATAGCAGGAAAACCTCCCACCGTGTTGGAGAGTAATAATAGAAAAGATACCGCAATCCACCGCAATGATGCTTGAATCAGAATAATCCCAAGGTCGTTACAACAGCATCGAGTCAGAACATAGCATCTAGTCATCCTAGGCATAGGTGCATCCTTCGTAATGATGGCGGTGGTCCCAGCTAGACAAGTGTAAACCTCTCTGAGTGAATGATGATGATGTGCAGCAGCCAATAGCCTTATTTGGTTTATGAACAATAGGCCTTCATATGAGATCAAGTGGGTTAGGCACGTGGCAGGAAATCATTGCCCGCAAGAGCCCTCCCATCTTCGTTGCAAAGGATTTGCGAAAATGAAACATTTGTCGAATGGGCTGAGAACCTTAACACAGTGAAGGGAACGCTCCATCAGCCAGGCGTAAAAGACGCATGGCAGCATTTCCCTGCCCATGGTTGCTATTTCATCCCGCGTTGAAAAAATTCCTGAACGGTTGCCACGTAGCAAGATGTGGGGCCCCCTAACACTTTTTAGGAATGATGGCTTCGTGGAAGCCTTTCGTAGCCCGTCGAGGCTCCAAGGAAACGAGGAACAAAACATCCCGCAACTGCAACACGTGGAGGCACCGCGCAGCTTCTTAGGATCCGAAATGAAAGCCGATACCCAAAGCTGCGAAGAGTAGATGTGCAAAGTAGCAGATCAAAATTTTGATAAAAGGTCGAGTAGACTTGGCGATGCATAGGCCGACACATACACAATACAAAAATAAACCCGAATGGAGCTGCTCAAATATTTATTTAACACTAACTTCTTGCATAATCTCCATATCGCCTTCAGGATTCCAAATTCTATGAGCCCAAGATTCTAAAAAAGGTAGGGAAACACGAATACCCATGAACTTACAAATCAAAACATGATTGCTTAGATAACTGACATCCTTCGCAACCGAGTCCGACTGGATGATCACAATTGGACAAGAAAGACTCCTTTCGAGGAACCCATTAGTCTTTGATACACGATGCTTGTTGAGAAATGAAGGTAATTATTGTAGCTTAAGCTTGTACATCTATTATATTATAGATCTAATCAAGTATTCTTTGTTCAATTCTTTGTGGATGATTAATCTTATTTAGATCAATTTTACCAATTGTAGAAAGAGAAAAAAGATTGTAGAAGAATTAGACAAGAAGATAGAAGTGACACAACATATATGTGGAGAAACCCTTTCGGGAAAAAACTCCACCACCAGAATCAACAGTGCTTGTAATATTTAACCTTCAGAACAAGATTACAATAATATTGTATCAATCATGCTTCCATGCCTTAAACAATCATTCTTCACAACCTACAATAAACTCTCATTAAAGCACAAGCTTTCCATACATTTCATGTGACCAAGCATGAATCCACCACATCCCATGCCATGCTTCAAACCTTACACATGCACAAGTTCAACCTGTTGACCTACAATTAATTCAAATCTTGACTCTCATTGAACTCACATTAAACTCTCATACACTTGCTGCAATTTATAGACAATTCTGGGCATGTAAACTCACATAAGAGTTATCCAAAACAAGAGCTTAAAGCTACTCACAAAAATCTATGCCCAAATTGTGCAAGTAGAGTTTCATAATGTAACATGAAGTCAAAACCAAAGTCTCCTTAATTTAGGCATCCCAAACTGAACACTTAACTTTTGATAAGAAGATATCTTGGAAGCTTCACCTCAAATTTGGTGCCCAAGAATGGGCCCACTTAACTAAGCCTTGTAAATATCTTCTCATGCAAAAGGTGTTAACTGAAAGATGCCAACTTGGGCGCCCAAGGTGGGTCCAAGTTAATCTGAGTTAATTGAAACATATCTCTCCATCCAAGCCTAGAATTTGATAGTCACCCCTACCTACCATATGAAATTTTTATGACGGTTTCGTCATTTAAATGCTTATCAAAATATTGTTTAATTTATGAATTTTTATATAAAATCTTTTATAAATGCAATATCTTGAAAAATTAGAAAATAATGATAATTATTAGTAATAAATATAAAAATCTACTGTGATAATTAACAATTAACAAAAGTTTCTAAGTTGATATTAAAAACAAATCTTGTTAAATATATTCCAAAATTTAAAAATAATTATATTCTATTTTGAAAAGATTCTAAATTAATATATGTTTTTATAATAATATTATAAATCATATATATTAATATAAAAAAATGATAACTATTATAAAAATGTCAAAAGTTTCTAAATTCATATTAGAAAATATTCAAAAAAGTTATATTCTATTCTAAATTAATTTATCTTTTTATAATAAAAATTATAAAATTATATATATTATAAATTAAAATACTATATTATATTTTGCTTATAATATTTTTTTACGGTTTAATAAAAATATAGCAAGTCAAACTATACGGTCTAATAAATTTTATAGCTATAATATATGGTCTAAAATTGAAAAAACGGTCAAATAGACCATCAAATTCTTGGCTTGTCTCCATCAATTCCTGCAAACATCATGCATGATTTATCATCCCCATGTAACTGAATGTGTCCACCTATTATCTATCATGCAACTCAATTCAACTGAAGTCAACTAGCATTCAACTCAAACTAACTACATGCAACTAAAGATAACTGAACCATAACTGAACTGAACTGAACTGAACCGATACTGAACTAAATTGAACTGAACTAAACTGAACTTAACTAAACTCCACTCATGTAAATATCAATCCCTAACTTGTAGGAACAAAACATGCAATACTGAAGTGTTATCAATCCTCCAAACAGTTAACTGAAACAAGGTGGGTTCCACCTTCCATGTGGGCACCCCATATGCTCCTATCTTGTAGCAGCTCTTCTTGGATGTCCCCACATGCTCCTATCATTTAGGAATAATGACAAATGTCAATTTACATGTTCATTTCATCCAAATTTAATCTCTTTCTAATCCTAGTGTTGGGGAACTCTTTCCAAGGACTTAGGAGATACATAAAATATGTTTAGGATTGCAATTAAACGACATCCTATTCCCAATAAGGCCCTCCAATTTGAGAAATTCCTCCATCATTTAAATATTTTCTTAAAAAATCATTATCTTTCGTATGTCCCAATGGGGATGGATCAACCCCAAAAACCATTTTCGAAAATGAAAAATTATTGAAGATCCTAAAATTTGCACCTAGCACAATTAGCACCACCCAAGCTAAACAAAGGAGAGGCTTAAACACTCATCTCATGAAACACAACCCACTCAACGCAAATCCCACCCGAAACAACACCCCACATGCACAAATCGACACCAAATACAAATGAAACTAACCCAAAAACTTGCAAAGAGACACCACCCACACAAAACAACAAACTAGATAAAAACCATGTAGCAATAATGGATGACACCTTGCACAAGAAGGTGCAATCATGAATAAGGAAAAAATCTAAGCTCGTGGCACGATAGGAAAACTCCTTGTTGCAAGCCATCTGACCCTTCATTATATTATGATTCATGATCACATAATTACATACATGATATCTTCACAATATTTACAAGTATAGATAGAACCTCAGAGTTATTGAATTTTAAGTCACATTGATACACGGCCTAGGGAAGGTGATTATATTTATTGGGACATTAATATTTTTTCTAGAATAATGGTATTAAAACTCCTAAATAACATTTCAGTTAATGTCAAGCCTACTAGGAACTCTTCATAACAACTCTTCATAACTCATAATAAATCCATCCTTTTGGTTTAAAACCTACCATGGATAATCATTGTGATAGAATATTAATATCATAAGTTAATCTTTAAAAGTCCTTCTTACCTAGGAGATGGTTATGTTGCAAGTATGAATTTATTTTCATTAATGTCAACAAACTGGTGTTGTCATTGATGTCAACTATCTATTGAGGAAGTTTGTTGCATGATGCAGATGTCAAGGATATTGAGAAAATTGTGAAAATAGAGTATGTTGCAGGTTGTGCATGTATAGTTGAGATATTGAGGAAGTTTTGTGAGTACATGGAGCTATATTTATGTTGTAGTGTCTGGATATGTGTTGGAATGAAGTAATGTGCCAAGATGATGTCTCTGGTACTTGGTTTCCAAGTGCTTGAGAAAATTTGATAAATAGAGAAAATAGTGTTGTGCAAGTGTTTAGAATGTGCTCTGTGTTTCTTCTATGTTGATTCTATGCATACGTAGAATTGATATGTTATTCAAGGTTGTCAGTAGTTGCTATAACTAGAGTTCGCATTTCTCAATTGTTGTACAAAGTGAGATATATTCACTAGAGTGTGAACTGGTTTTTCAGAGGTATTTTTTGTGGTCTAGGAGAAATGTATTTGCTCCACATTTCTCCGCAATTTGGCTTCAGGTTGTACGAATATGGGAAGTTTCTTGTAATGTTTCTATTTTTCAAATTTCAAGGTTTCACTTGATTTAGTGTAGTACAGTGTGTGTTTCATGTGTCAATGTGTGAATAAGGTTAACCTGATGTTATGGGTTGAAGTATTTCTATGATGAAAGTTTGGATGAAGTATTTGTTGGATCTCAGGTGGTTCATGGATTATTCTAGATTGTTTTCAAGTGAGTTTTGTTGTTTAGAATTTTTAGATTGATTTCAGGAAGTTTGTACTTAATGTTTCATGGTGTTTAGCATGGGTAAATTAGTTGACATTGTGTTAACACTACATGCGAAGTTTATGAAAGCATGTTGAGGTGTGTTAGGATTAATTTGGGTATTATTTAAGGTTTTATATGGGTCACCTTAATTCCTATCCATCATGGGAATGTTTGAGTGCCGACCTAATTTGAAATTTTATGTATATAGTTCCTGACCTTGGAGAAGGTTTTCAAGGTTGAGGTTGATATAAATAAGAGTGGTATTTTTGTGAGATGCAAGAGAGAAGAAAGATAAATGTGAGATAGATGTGAGTGATGAATGTGATGCAAATTGTAGAAGTATAGATGTGAATTTGAGTAGAATAGTGCAAATTTCAAAGTGTTGGATTCTTGAATGCAGTGAGCTGAAGGTCTCTGAAATCTTTCATGCAAGGCTATGAAAGTGTTGGAGCATTTGTGGTGGATTCCTTATTGCATTGACAAGTCTTTCTCTCTGTAACATTTCTCTTCTATCTTCTTTGTTTCTTTCTATGGAAATGAGCCCTGGCTATAATCCTTTTTGGATAGTGTGCCCTATTCTGGTAGTGATCCCTTGTACCGGTTTTGCAATTACTTATATTGTGAGATAATCCTCACTGTGGTTTTTCCCTAATTGGGTTTTCCATGCAAATTTGGTGTTATCTTGTGTATGGTGTTGTTATTTCAATTTTTGTTATTTGCATTTCATGATTAATCACTTTTACAGAATAAGGGTTTAATGAATGCTTATGGATCTGATTACTATTGATGGTTTTGATATTTTAATTTTCTACAACTGATTCACCCCCCTCTCATTTGTCTTGTTCATTCAACAATTGGTATTAGAGCAAGGTTCCTTGGAAAAGAGCTTAACTACTTAAGGTAGATCTAGGATGGCAAACAAGATAGATTTCCCTAGATTTGATGGAACAAACTATACATTTTGGAAGACAAAGATGGAAGGATATCTACCATCTCATGGATTTGAGATTGAAAAGAAAATAAAGACTCAATATGGTGCACCTCAAAATGGTCCAAGCACAAGTAATGAGATTAAGGCACACAAGTTAAATGCTAAGGCAAGATTTTTTCTGGTGAATAGTCTTTCAAATTTTGAATTGGTTAAAGTTATGAATCTTAAGATTGCTAAAGAAGTTTGGGATAAGCTTGAAAGAATTTATGAAGGAGATGACAAGGTTAAACAGGAAAATTTGTAGAATCTAAAGGCACAATTTGAGACCCTATGAATGTCTAAAGATGAAACAATTACAACCTACATGCAGAGAGTTCATGAACTAGTAAGTGCTATGAGAGGTCTTGGTGCATAAGTCAAAGAACCTAGGGTGGTAAAGAAAGTTCTCGAGACTCTTCCTGAATGATACAATGAAAAGGTATTTTCTATAGAGGAATTTTCAAATTTTAATTTACTTATTCTAGAGATTAGTTGATTGGTACACTAACTTCATTTGAAATAAAAAAACTTGATTTGAAAAATGGTACAAAAGTGGAGATTGTTTTCAAGGCTAGAAAATCATAAAAGGTTGAAGATTTGGATGGAGAAGATCTTGATGATGTGGAAGCTAACTTTGTAAGAAGGATGAAAAAGGGCACCAGTAAGTACAAAGGTAAACTACATTTCAAATGTTTTAGTTGTGGAAATATAGGTCATTATGCTTCAAGATGTCCAAACAGAGCTGCAAATAATAAAAATAAGGAGAATAAAGGAAAGACGAATAAAAGAAATTACTATGCCCAGGAAGATGTTGGCATTTTTGATGATGAATCTAATTATGGTGATGCTAATGAAAATGAAAGCTTATTCTTGGCTTTAAAAGATGAATCTACTTCTGCTAATTCTAAGAGTTGTGTGAAGGAAAGTGTTTTAGAGAAGGTTGAAGGTACCTTGGTTTTTGGTTTTCATGTTAAACAGGATAAAAACTATTGGGTTGTTGATAGTGGTTGCTCTAATCACATGATTAGAGACAAAAGTAAGTTTGTTAAACTTGAAAAGTATGATGGAGGATTGTTTAAATTTGGAGATGATTTAGGAGCTAAGATTTGTGGAATAGGTTCAATCATTTTTTATGGAAAGCATAATACTGAGGATGTGTACTATGTTAAAGTTTAAGACAATCTTTTGAGTGTTGGAAAAATGTGTAGCAAAGGATATAATCTTGTGTTTAAGAATGAAAGATGTGAGATTAGAAAAGGGTCTAAAACTATGATTGTTGATGGTAAAAGGACAAATGAAAATATCTATCAGCTTAAGGGTGTTGATGGTCATTGCTTTATGTTTTAGATTAATGATAGTTGGTTATGGTACCGAAGGACGTGTCACATGAATCTTGATAATTTGGTAAGAATCATCTCAGTTCATGTAGTGAGAGGCCTACCAAGAATCACAAAGCCTATCAATACTATTTTCAAGAATTGTCAATTTGGGAAGCAAATAAAGAGTAGTTTCAAAGGAAAGGAACAATCTGCTACCAAACTATTGGAATTAATACATACGGATCTTTGTGGTCTTACAAGGGTGAGAAGTCTTCAAGGTGGCAGGTATTTCATACTTTTGATTGACGATTACTCTAGAATAACATGGGTTACTTTTCTTAGAGAGAAATATGATGCACTAGATAGATTTAAAGCATTCAAAGCTATGGTTGAGAATGAAATGGATTTGAAAATAAAATGTTTGAGGTCTGGCAGAGGTGGAGAATTCACCTCTAATGATTTTAACATGTTTTGTGAAGTTCGTGGAATAAAGAGGCACTTGTTTTCCCCTAGAAATCTTTAGCAAAATGGATTGGTTGAAAGGAAAAACTAGACTATTCAAGAAGCTGCTAGGACTATGATGAAAGAAGTAAACCTATCAAAAGTCTACTGGAGAGAAGCAATTCATACTGTTGTTTACATACTTAATAGAGTTCAAGAAAAAGCTAACAACACAAAGACTCCCTATGAGTTGTGGTATGGAAGGATTCCTACTGTCAAGTACTTTAGAGTGTTTGGAAGCGAGTGTTATATCAAGAGAGATGAAGAAAACTTAGGAAATTTTGATGCAAGTTTTGATGAAGGTACCTTCCTTGGATATTCTACTAAAAGAAAAGCTTATAGATGTTACAAAAAAGGGCTAAGAAAGATTGTTGAAAGTGTAAATGTTAAGGTTGATGAAAATTTGCAGAATTTTATTGTAGTAGATGGATGTGTCAAATGAACCTGCTTACATGGAGAAAAAGAAGAAGAAAAAGTTGAAGAAAAAGAAGTGTAGAATTAAGAGGAAGAAGCTTCGGAGAAGACCCCTAAGACACCTAAGTATGTGCAAAAGAATCATTTTGAAGAACAAATCATTGTACACAAGAGGAAAGGAGTATTAACAAGAAACAAAGCTACTAAAGGTGAGGTAAATATGTGTTTACTTTCTAAACTTGAACCTAAAAAAGTGAGTCATTTATGCAAAGATGAACATTGGATGAAGGAAATGGAAGATGAACTTATGCAAATTGAGAAAAATTAGACATAGGATTTGGTCCCTAGACCGAAAAAGAAGAACATAATTGGAACTAAGTGGGTATTTAGAAAAAAATTGAATGAGAATGGAGTAGTAAGAAATAAGGCAAGACTTGTGTGTAAGGGTTAATCACAAACTGTGGAAGGAATAGACTTTTAGGAAACAATTTCTCCTATAGCTAGGATGGAAGCTATTAGGATGTTTTTGGAATTTGCAGCACACAAGGATTTTAAAGTTTATTAGATGGATGTTAAGTCTAATTTTCTAAATGGTGAATTGGAAGAAGAGGTCTACATGGAACAACCAGAAGGATTTCGGTTGTTAGATCAACCATTTTATGGTGCGCAAATTGAAAAAGGAATTATATGGATTAAAGGAAGTTCCCAGAGCTTGGTATGAAAGATTGGATAGATATTTGATATAACAAGGATTCAACAAAGGCACTACAGATAGTAATCTTTACTTCAAAATTGAGGAAGAAAAAATATTGATAGTGGTTGTGTATGTGGATGACATTATCTTTGGAGGAAATGAAGTTATGTGTAAGAAATTTTCTAAAGAGATGTAGACATAATTTGAGATGTCAATGTTTGGGGAGATGAATTTTTTCCTTAGGCTACAAATCAATCAAATAGATAAAGGTATTTTCATTTCACAGTCAAAGTATGTCAAAGAGATGTTGAAGAATTTTGGGATGGAAGACTTCAAACTGGTATGCACTCCTATCGTGACTGATTGTAAATTGAGCAAAGATGATGATTCACCTAAGGATGATCAGAGCAAATATAGATCTTTGATTGGTGGACTTCTATATTTAATTGCTACTACATTGGATATCATGCATGCAGTTTGTCTTGTGGCTAGATTTCAAGAAGATCCTAAAGAAACACATACTGCAGCAGTGAAGAGGATATTCAAATATTTAAGAGGCACTACGGATTATGGCTTATGTTATCCTAAGGATACTAATTTCACATTAAGTGCTTACCTAGATGTAGATTGGCTTGGTTGTGTTGATGACATAAAAAGTATAAGTGGTGGTGCATTCCTTCTTGGATGCAAGTTGGTGTCATGGTTAAGAAGCAAGCTTTGGTTTCTTTTTCCACTACAGAGGTTGAGTATATTGTAGCAAAATCATAATGTACACAAGTATTGTGGATGAGACAGACATTGAAGGATATTAGAGTAGTGTATGATGAACCTATATCTATCTTTTGTGATAATACAAGTGAAATTAACATTTCAAAGAATCCATTGATGCATTCAAGGATAAAGCATATATCAATCAAGTATCACTTTTTGAGAAAGAAGGTTATGGAGAATGAGGTGAAGCTTGAATATGTACCTACAAAGGATTAGATTGCTAACATATTTACTAAGGCTCTTCATAAGGATACTTTTGAGTATCTTCGAGAGAATTTGGGGGTTATTACCCCTCCTTTGAAGTAGATGCATATGGAGATGCATCAGTCTGGTGGATCTATGGATTCATCTCTTTTTTGGATTGATGTTAGTGGCTACCTCTCAAGGGGAGTAGGTAGTGTCATTGTTGCAGAAGGAATGTTGTCATTTTGCAAAATTGTTGATCATGTTGGGTGTACTTCTAAGGGGGAGTATTTAGAGAAAGTATCTTGGTTTAGTGTTAAAGGAGGAGAACAATGCAAAAAAAATTATACTTTTCCATTGATGTCAAAAGGGGAGAAAGAATCATTTGAAAAAAATTATCTACACAAAGAGAAAGTAAAAGAAAATCATGAGAAAGTGTATTCACAGACCTTGTGTTGTCTTTGATGGTTTTTCACATCATGTGTTTCCATCAATGAAAAAGGGGGAGATTGTTGCAAGTATGAAGGTTTTGTCATTGATTTTAATAAGATGTCAACAAGCTAGTCTTGTCATTGATGTCAACTATGTGTTGAGGAAGTTTGTTGCATGATGAAGATGTCAAGGATATTGAGAAAATTGTGAAAAAGAGTATGTTGCAGGTTATGCATGTATAGTTGATATATTGAGGAAGTGTTTTGATTAAATGGAGCTATCATTATGTTGCAATGTTTGGAGATGTGTTGGAATGAAGTAATGTGTTGAGATGATGTCTCTAGTACTTGGTTTCCAAGTGCTTTTGAGAAAATTTGATAAACAGAGAAAACATTGTTGTGCAAGTGTTCAAAATGTGCTATGGGATGTGCTTTGTGTTTCTTGTGTTGATGCTATTCTTGTGTAGATCTAATATGTTGTTCAAGTTTGTCAGTAGTTGTTATATCCAGAGTTTGGGTTTCTCGATCGCTATACAGAGTGAGATATATTCACTAGTGTGTGAATCAAATTTTTAGAGGTATTTTCTATGGTCTAGGAGAAATGTATTTTCTCCGCATTTCTCCATATTTTGGCTTCTAGTTGTGTGGATCTCGGAAGTTTCTTATAATGTTCCTATCTTTCTGATTTCAAGGTTTCACTTGATTTAGTGCAATGCAGTGTGTGTTTCATGCATTAGTGTGTCAATCAAGTTAAATGGATGTTTTGGGTTGAATTATTTATATGATGCAAGTTTGGATGAAGCCTTTGTTGGATCTCAAGTGGCTCATGGATTATTTTAGATTGTGTTCTTGAAGTGAGTTTTATTGTCTGGAAGTTTCAGATTGATTTAAGGAAGCATGTACTTAATGTTTCAAGGTGTTTAGCACGGGTATTGGTTGACCTTGTGTTAACACTACATGTTAAGTTCATGAAAATGTGTTGAGGTGTGTGAGGATTAATTTGGGTCCTAATTAATGTTTTATATGGGTCACCTTCATTCCTATCGACCGCGGGAATGTTTGGATGCTTACCTAATTTGAAATTTTGAGTATAATAGATAGTTGTTGACCTTGGAGAAGGTTTTCAAGGTTGAGGTTGATATAAATAAGATTGGTGTTGTTGTGAGATGTGTGAGGCCCCACCTATAGATGGGCATGAAAGATCCAAACTGAACCATAGGGTAATATATTTATAGCAGTAATTTAATGATTGTTATTTAATTGTGCTATACAAAAAATAAGAGAGTTAAAATTACAATGATTATAATTTATTTAAAGAATACTTAGAGTATGTTTTGAATCTCGAGCCATATGCAATGTTTATGAAGAAATAAAGAGTTTAGAATTTAAGTGATTTTAATGCATTATGTATTATTAATTTAACTCCATGTGTCCTTATTTCTAATGTTCGAGTGGTCAAACAAATAGTAACTTGATTATTATTGGGTTATTGATTAAATAATAATTTTGTCTCAAATTGTAGGCGTAAATTTGATAAAACAAATATGATACTAATATCAAAGAGTAAAAATAATATTATTATTAATAATAGATATTATAATTAATAGAAATGTAATTTTGATAACTTTGGCGTGTAAAATTTCATCTTAATATTATAAGGAATATTAATATTGATGCTATTAATGAATTAATATTTATGTTATTAGAATTTACTTTAATAGGGATAACTAGTAATTATTTTACTCACTCGAAAGAAAAATAGTATATCAACTCTAATTATGAGAGTACTAGCTTCAATGGTTAATGGTTGTAATAAATGGTGAATCGGGTGGTATCAGCCTTGAGGATGATAATAACAATGATGGTAATAATTAAAGGATAATAAACAGGGCTATTAAAATTAGGAATAATGATAAGCTTTAACTATCCTAGAATTAATATGTCATTTAATATCAAAATTAATATCAACATTTATATATTAATAATATCTATGTAGTGGTGACATAAATATATATATTCTTCTTACATATGTTGAATGCTCCATAAATTACATATAGTTGTAGGTTTTGTTACTCCCCAATTCAACACCATTGAACAATATCTTTAGTGAATAATTTCAAATCCTAACCATTCATATTGTTGCATTTAATATATAAGTTCAAAATTCCCATGGACTCTATTGATATTATGAGGTAATTATGTATGTTTTAAATGTAGATGTGGTTCAATTAAATTTTCAAAGCCCTTTTGAGGTGTATATTTATAAATAGATTATTATATTTTCTTATGGATGCAATATTGGAGATAAAAGGGATTAAAGTAACCAAATATCAAAACTATTCTTATTTCATTAAAGAATGGTTACAAGTGACGAAAATAGTTTAATATCTTCTTGCCACGTTCTTTATTGGTTTTCAAAAAAGGGAAAACATGGAAGAAATAGGGGAAAATACGAAACCTCTGCAGGATGCAATGGTTCTCCATTATCGCCAGCTCCCCCACACCCGCAGGAGGAGAAGCACTTCATTCCTTGTGTTTTTCATTTTTATTTTTTTTGCATACAGTTCTACTAGGGCACCAGAGAGGATCCTAGCAATGGTTGTGGAATCAATAAAAATAAAATAAAAGAAAACCTGAAGGAAAATTGGATGCTGACAAACAATTTCAGCTGTAACATCTGATATGGGTTTTGCTCCTCCAAACTCTTTCTCCCTGGTACAGGTATTGAGAGTGAGGAAAGTACGATGCATTGGAATACAAGAGGTGCTTGAGTGAGTAGCAAGGTATGTTAAGTTGACCCATAATAAGTGGGTGTTATTGTTTACAATAAGAAACCCATTTCTGCCCTTACTCATAATTGGTGATATCATTGATCATAGGTTTAGGTAGTATATTATGTAAATATAGTTGTAATTAGTGAGATATGTTGTTATTGACTTTCAAATAAAAAAAAAAATTCAAAATTAGTAAAGTTGTTATAGTTTTGTTAGGTTGTTTAGAGAATAAAATGTGGGCATTACATAGATATCAAAGCCTAGGTTGGTATGTTGGGAACTCTTGGGAAATTATATCAGTCTTATTTGTTGTGCATGTTGTGCTTTAAGTATTAAATACAAGGTATTTGACTTAGGGTAAATGTGTGTTGGACATCTAGGGGGAGTTACCTATATATTGTACTTGTGAAAAAACTATGTGAAATGTGAATTTAGTTATAGATATGCATGTCTTATGTGATTATGTTTGTATATGTGGTGTATTCCCTAGTGTTGACCACTCCTAAGGGAAAAGGGTCTGCTAGTGTAAATAGGGGTTGAGTGGGTAGGAGAAGACCTTCATTGTGACCTAGCCTATTTGAGTGAGGTGAGCTATGGTGTGGCCCTCACTTCCTAGGGTAAGGTGAGCTACTATGGGGCCCTTATCTATCTGAGGGTGAGGAGATCTATTATATGGCCCTCATTGTCATTTGGAGAATGTCTTCCCCCATCTCCCTCTCTTTATGGATCTGTTAGTGATTCATATGTGATGCCATTACTTGTTTAACATTCCCTTGTCTCTCTTACTTTCATCTATAATTGTAAACCAAAAGGGTTGAGGACGGACCTAAGTGTGCTCTTAGTCTACAATAGAATTACTATTGATGATTCAATTGCTATATGATTGTCCCGGGACACGTTGATTATTATATGATTGTATCTGGTTGTGTGAGACACCTTGCTATTATATTATGATTTATTGATGAGCTCTATGTGGTTTGAGACCACCTTATCCCCTCCTCCCCTTAGGTGACTTGATTGAAGTCACGAAGTGATTGTAATGTGAAAATTTGTGTGATTTTAGATTCATATTTATGATTGTTGATACAATTTTATTTGATTGACGAAGCGAACAATTTGAATTTCTTTAATTTATCAATTGCATGCATTGTGAAAAGTGTCCTCTTTGCCTCAAGGACTAGTTGTTGAGACTTTGATTTCAAATTTTGAATTGTTGGTTGGTGGCCACCATTGAGAATTTTATCTTTTCTTGTAAATTATGAATTGATTCTTTAATTGAAATTTAAAATTTCTTGCTTTGAGGCTTTATTAATCTTATGTTACTACTGGCAAATGTGTAGTAATTTGTGGAATATGTTAGACTGTCATACTAATGTGGAGTCACTGATAG
Organism: Sequoia sempervirens; assembly: GCA_007258455.2. Taxonomy (NCBI): domain Eukaryota; kingdom Viridiplantae; phylum Streptophyta; class Pinopsida; order Cupressales; family Cupressaceae; genus Sequoia; species Sequoia sempervirens. The sequence continues at coordinate 93,478,885 of VDFB02168118.1, forward strand.
GTTGTATGGGGGGAGTAGATGGCCTGGGGATTTATTGAGAATGGGTAAATAAGATCAGTTTGGGATGGTTGCTATCCATTCTCCTTGATTTATGAGACATTTCTATGCAGAGGTTCCTCGAGGAGGACCTGATAATGGTTATTTATGTGATATATATTCTCAGAGGATAATTTTGGGCACTGGGAATCCTCATCCCTTTGTGTGAGCCTTGTGTTGTGAGTCAAGTGTGTCTTAATTTTGGTAATTTTTGTGTATTGGTTATGTCATTTTGGTTGTATAAATGAGAAAAACAAGAGTAAGCGAATAACAGTTAAAGATGAAAATTCAAGGTCTACTTAAAAATTATGGGTATAATATGTGATGTCATGAGGTGACATATGGATTCTTGTTAAGGATAAAACATCCTTGAGGCACTTTGACAGCTAGTGGTGTTTGATTATTTAATGATTGGTTGGTAATAACAAAATTATTGTGTAATGAAAACTATCTTGGGAAGGGTAATGTTATATGTAAGTATATTTGGATCCCGATGACTTTATCCTTGGTGTGGTGTGTATAATTGTAGGAAACTCCTTGGTGGATATTTATATAATTATATCGTACTAGTTGGTCGTGTAGTCATACACATATTTTCTTGCTAGGAATGATTTGGACTATGGCATCTTTTAGATTAATTCTGGGGTGGGTGCCCTACCTCCTTATCAACTTCCAAGAGGAAGTTTAGTCATAGGGGGGAGGATGTGAGGCCACACCTATAGATGGGCATGAAATATCCAAAGTGAATTGTAGGGTAATATATTTATAGCAATAATTTAATGATTGTTATTTAGTTGTACTATAAAAAAAAAAAAGAGAGAGTTAAAATTACAATGATTATAATTTATTTAAAGAATACTTAGAGTATGTTTTGAATCTCGAGCCATATGTAATGTTTATGAAGAAATAAAGAGTTTAGAATTTAAGTGATTTTAATGCATTATGTATTATTAATTTAACTCCATGTGTCCTTATTTCTAATGTTCGAGTGGTCAAACAAATAGTAACTTGATTATTATTGGGTTATTGATTAAATAATAATTTTGTCTCAAATTGTAGGCGTAAATTTGATAAAACAAATATGATACTAATATCAAAGAGTAAAAATAATATTATTATTAATAATAGATATTATAATTAATAGAAATGTAATTTTGATAACTTTGGCGTGTAAAATTTCATCTTAATATTATAAGGAATATTAATATTGATGCTATTAATGAATTAATATTTATGTTATTAGAATTTACTTTAATAGGGATAACTAGTAATTATTTTACTCACTCGAAAGAAAAATAGTATATCAACTCTAATTATGAGAGTACTGGCTTCAATGGTTAATGGTTGTAATAAATGGTGAATCGGGTGGTATCAACCTTGAGGATGATAATAACAATGATGGTAATAATTAAAGGATAATAAACAGGGCTATTAAAATCAGGAATAATGATAAGCTTTAACTATCCTAGAATTAATATGACATTTAATATCAAGATTAATATCAACATTTATATATTAATAATATCTATGTACTAGTGACATAAATATATATATATATATATATATATATATATTCTTCTTACATATGTTGAATGCTCCATAAATTACATATAGTTGTAGGTTTTGTTATTCCCCAACTCAACGCCATTGTACAATATCTTTAGTAAATAATTTCAAATCCTAACCATTCATATTGTTGCATTTAATATATAGGTTCAAAATTCTCGTGGACTCTATTGATATTATGAGGTAATTATGTATGTTTTAAATTTAGATGTAGTTCAATTAAAATTTCAAAGCCCTTTTGAGATGTATATTTATAAATAGATTATTATATTTTCTTATGGATGCAATATTGGAGATAAAAGGGATTAAAGTAAGAAAATACCAAACCTATTCTTATTTCATTAAAGAATGGTTACAAGTGACGAAAATAGTTTAATATCTTCTTGCCACATTCTTTATTGGTTTTCAAAAAAGGGAAAATGTGGAAGAAATAGGGGAAAACATGAAACCTCTGCAGGATGCGATGGTTCTCCATTATCGCCAACTCTCCCACTCCTGCAAGAGGAGCACTTCATTCCTTGTGTTTTTCATTGTTTTTTTTTTCGCATACAGTTCTACCAGGGCACCAGAGAGGATCCTAGCAAGGGTTGTGAAATCAGCAAAAATAAAATAAAAGAAAACTTGAAGGAAAATTGGATGTTGGTAAACAGTTTCAGCTATAACATCTGATATGAGTTTCGCTCCTCCAAACTCTTTCTCCCTAAAATAAAACTTGAAGGAAAATTGGATGTTGGTAAACAGTTTCAGCTATAACATCTGATATGGGTTTCGCTCCTCCAAACTCTTTCTCCCTGGTACAGGTATTGAGAGTGAGGAAAGTACAAGGCATTGGAATACAAGAGGTGCTTGAGTAAGTAGCAAGGTATGTTAAGTTGACCCATAATAAGTAGGTGTTATTGTTTACAATAAGAAACCCATTTCTGCCCTTACTCATAACTGATATCATTGATCATAGCTTTAGGTATTATATTATGTTAATATAGTTGTAAGTAGTGAGATATGTTGTTATTGACTTTCGAATAAATAAAAAAATTGCAAAATTTTTAAAGTTGTTACAGTTTTGTTAGGTTGTTTAGAGAATAAAATGTGGGCATTACAAGATGCAAGAGAGAAGCAAGATATATGTGAGATAGATGTGAGTGATGAATGTGATGCGAATTGCAGAAGTATAGATGTAAATTTGACCAGAGCAGTGCGAGTTTCAAAGTGTTGGATTCCTGAATGTAGTAAGCTGAAGGTGTCTACAATCTTTCATGCAAGGATGCGAAAGTGTTGGAATATTTGTGGTGGATTCAATGTTGTATTGAGAATTTTTTCTTTGTGTAACATTTCTCTTCTATCTTCTTTGTTTCTTTTTGTGGTAGTGAGCCTTGGCTGTGAGCCTTTTTGGACAGTGTGTCCTATTTTGGCAATGAGCCCTTGTATCAATTTTGCAATTACTTATATTGTGAGCTAATCCTCACCGTGGTTTTTCCCTCATTGGATTTTCCACGTAAATTTATGGTATTGTTATTTCAATTTATGTTATCTACATTTCATGATTAATCACTTTTACAAAATAAGGGTTTAATGAATGCTTGTGGATTTGATTATTGTTGAGGGTTTTGATATTTTAATTTGCTACAACTGATTCACCCCCCCTCTCAGTTTTCTTGTTCATTCAACAAGTTATTTGTAAGACCTCCGAGTAGCAAGCAAATTCTACCAATTCTCATAGCCATGTGTGTTCCCATATTGGTGATAGGATAACAAGTTTTATAATAGCACCTTGATGTCAAGTGTAACTTGTACCATGAAGATTCAATTTAAGATTCATTCACATATACTTCAAGTAATTCAATTATATCAATCTTGAATATATATCTTAAGGGCACTAACTTCAAAATGTTTACTCATGAATACCTCACTTGTTAAAGTAGTTAATCCATTTTCACCTTGTAAGGTATAAATTCATGAGTATCACCGTACAACATGCAATAATAGGTTTCTTGCACATGGTAATAAAATTGTATTACAATTAAGAATGAAAAAATGTACTATTCAATTTATTGATTATCCACTTTTCACATATAAACATAAGTCATCTTGAATTAACAATTTTTAACTACAACAATGAATAATCCCCAATTTCATGTTATAGAAGGTACAAGAAAATTTATAATCTTTAGAACATATTCAAGAGATAGTTGCATATAAATTTTCCTTGGTTGAACTCTAATCATAAGCTTTGTAAATGTGATGCTTATGGCTAGCGATACAACTAGCTTTAAAATATGAAATCGGGTTTATAACTTCTAAGAGTCGTAAATCATTATGTTCACTACTTTGCAATTTATTCATCAATAGCACAATCATGCAACCTGTCATTTATAAATAACACCGTGAATTGATGAATTTCATGTAGCTATGTAATTTGATAATAGAGATATTCCTTAATTGTATATATCCCAAATTTCTCGTTTATGGTTTGTAGAAACTATGTTTTGGATATAAATTTAATTGAATCTAAAAAATATGCCACATAAAACACCATTTATTTAATCTCAAGAAATAGATAGTTCATTACTTTCCCTTTTTCTCATAAATCTATTATGGACATGCTCACATAAACAATGGGTTATTCTATTACGAAGAGGAAAACTCCATTTGTTGTCCGTTTGAAAGGCTCACATTATTGTTTAATTCCGTTCTCTTTTATGAGTACGCAAATCAAATCTAAATCAAAGTAAGAAAAATATCTTGTCTACTATCTATGAACTATTAGCTTCGATACAACTTGTTTAACATCCAGCAAGTGTCAAGCAAGCTACCTAGTGAGGAGTTGGTAATGAACATAGTTCATAAGAAAGGTTGTTGAGCTAACATGGGTTGATCAAGAGAAATGATCATTAACATACGTTGTAGGTGGAGGGAGTGTAAATATAGATGGCAAAAGCAAGGATTATCAAGAGAATTCGAGCCTCCGTGGAAAGGTTTTCATAAAAGAAACTCAGCTAAAATTTCCCATAAATAATCATGATTTTTCAGAGGCATATGAACTTACCTGTCTAAAGGATCACAAAGGCGAACGTCCCTATATCTTATGCTCTTAGTCCACAATCACCCATGTATCCAATTTCAAATTCTTTTCTCCTGCTTGTGTCAGATGAAATTACTCCATCCTTAAAACTTTGATGTTGCCCTTGCTTGTTTGAAAGCTCCCATTTCAGTGCAGGCAGAAGAACGCTTGTAAGTATTGTTTCTGAATTTAACTGTGTTGAAGTTTTTGCATCCACATTTTGGATCACACTTCATGATCCATCATCGGAAAGAACATTGATAACAATTGAAGAAATTTAATTTTTCACACTTTCTATAGCCCTTTCAACAAATCTATTTCATTCTTATCAAACAAGCCTCCTTAAAATGTCAGGTCGCCAACAAAACTTGCCTCTTATGCATTCCTTAAGACCACATTTTATGGTTTTCTTACTCGCATTTTACCCTATCGAACTTTGCTATGCATATCATCTGCCCTCTAAACAAGACTTCCTGCACGACTTTTCTACATTCCTCTCTGCATTCCCTTCACCTTATTCTCTTCTCCTCACATTCCTTCTATTCCCATGCGATTCATCTTCCTCAAAACTACTCAAAAGTCACGTTTTAATAGAGGGTCATGGGTCTGCACGCCATTTTTTACATTGCTCCTTTAATATTTTTAAAGAAATAGAGGATTGCCATGCCTCCATAATGGCATGGTCGGCCCCCACTCCGCACCCTGCGCCATTCCTTCGCCATTACTCAGGATGTGGTCATCAAGGGATGCCATGCTTCTTTAATTGCATGGCCAGAATCTATCTTTGTTTACGTAAACCCAAGTCCTCTCTCCTTACGTACTCGCCCATACTTACCATTTAATTCATACTGTTCGCCTCCATGCTCGCATTTAATTCTCCTCTCTGTCCTCTGTTCTAATGCAATAAATAGTTTTAATGAATATGGTATCTGCATTTGATTGAACCATGACAGATTAGAGTCCACTTGGCAATTGTCTTTGAGTCTACATTAGATTGAGCCATGATAGAAAGAAGCACATAGAATTTGATTCCATCTTCTGCTTTGCGATGCTTCAATAGTGTCTTTCAATAATGCTTAATCTTAGAATTTGCATCAGAACCCCGAAATGGTCTCCAACAGAAGCTATGGCTTATTATGACATTCCTAAGCTTAAAAAAAGTTTCTGATTTGATTATGATTTGATTGAAGGTGACGTTTGTGTGGTTTTTGGTGCTGAAATGTTGCAAGATCCTGACAGTCATCTCTCTCTCCCCAAAGTGGTTCATGCTTCCTTTGAAATGTCATGGATTTAGTACAAAGCCAATGTTTACTGAGACTCATTTGTATAAAATATATTCATGAACACCTGATGAATATGTTCTCATAGGCTTTAGGTAAATTCACCGTCAACAATTCATTTCTAACAATTCATCGTTATGATAAACTCACCGCCAACAATTCACCAGCAATTTATGACGGTGAAACGAGATGAATTTTTCATGACGATGAATTGTTGCCATAAATTGTTAGAGGTGAATTTATTGACGATGAATTTGTCTGAAACTGTTCCTATAGATATGCAAATTCTAATTAGAAGTATCTTTTCACAATTTTCAATTGAAAAATTTATTTTACAATTAAATGTCTATTTAATGTCATGTCTACTGGTTTGAAGAATGACTGCCCTTTAGCCTTCAATAATGCCAATCTCCTCTCATGGTGACCAGATTGATCAAAAAGTTATCGTTTAGTCCAAAATGATGTTTAAAGCTCTTCGTTCCCTCATCAAACATTATCCCTAAGTTCCAATTCTAGATTCGTAATTAGTCGTGTCTCTTAAACTAGCCTATGATGAGCCTCTAGGCGATGAGGACATAAATTCTCTGTCAAGCAGTGTATAGTCTACGATTGCAAAATCTCTCCTCAATATTTTGGTTTAAATTGTTGGCTATCTGTTTTCAATTGGTTGAAGTATCTGTTAATATGGATATTCAGTTTTGAATCACCTGTATTGTTTTGAATCCTATTTTAAGTTTGTATGCTACTTTTTGCTGCAACCTTTCTATATGTTGCTTTTTGATGTAGTCTTCTACTACAAACTCTATAATCTCTTTTTCTAATATTATATATAATATAATCGAAATAGTAAGAAAATTTTGTTTCAAAGATAGAATTAAGAATTTATAGTTTTTATTAAAGAGCAAATTTTATTTTTTAAGGATTTCTTTATAATTCTTTTCCTATCATTTTAAGTTCTAGCATTCTATATAAACAATCATCCCTTTTCTATTATGATATAATAGACAATGCAAAATTAGTACATAGATATTTCAATAAACTTGTGTTTGAGTTCGTAATAGAAGGATGTATATTGGTTGAGCTATTGGAATGCATTATCATGTTTATTGATTATTGGATGTTTCCATAATTTGTAGGATTATTTCTATGACACGTGAAGAATCTCTAGTCTTATTTATAGGCTCGATTTTCTTGAGGGTTAGATAGTAGTACACAAAATGTAATGAATTACAAGATTAATTATAATTTCCTTATTTTACTACAATGAGATTTTTTTGATAAAAAGTATAATAGAAGTTGAGTTATATCATAGTGTCATGTTTCTCATACTATGAATACATAGATCTATATATGTTTAGTTACATGGCTAGTTCATGGAAGTATTTATCTTTATTTTGTATATTTAGACTCAGATGTCCAATAGGAAGGAACTAGTTTAAGAGTATAGAAGAGATTTTTTTTTTTTTTTTCAAATTTTAAATGATTCTTTTATGCCTTTCCCTATTAGTTTAGGTCCCACATAATATATTGATTCAATAGATTAACTCACAATTTATCTCTAGTAAGCCAAAACTGATAAATCATTGAAGCATCATGGTTTTGTTACTAATATTTTTTTCACATACATATGAGAAGAATAAAGGCATTCAAATGTAAAAGTACAAAAATAATGTTTATCTTTTGATACATGTGCAAGAGTTTTTTTTTCTATTTATTAAGGTTTAATTTTGGCAATTTACATCCCATGAACTTAGTAATGGAATTTTAGATTTACAATGGATTGGGCATGGCTTCAAATTAGCCTCATTATGAGTAAACATTTCTTATTAATTTTCTTATTGTGACCTTAGTAAAATACCCTCTTGTGTTTAGTAGAGCCTAGAGAACATCAATATTTTCCCACTCTTATGAATTGATCATTTTCTACTCATTGCTTGTTAATGAGTTTTGGATCCATGCTTGCATTGAAAATTTTCTTGATCATGAACATGTTTCCTTCCCTCTAGGATTTATGGACCAATAACATTGTGAGGAAAGATAATTATTTAAAAGTCCTATTAGTTTGGAAAGACACTATTTTCATTGTGTAGAGTATTGTTGCTTTTAGCAATATTTATTTTCAACCATGTTCTATTTTGAGTAGAGCTAAGAGCCTATTTTAGACCATTTTATTTATTTTAGTTGTTTATCTTAGATTTTTTTAAAATTAGGAGTTTCTTTCAAAGATAATTAATTATTATTTTCAAATATATAAAATCTTATTCATTCTAACCTACAAGATATTCTTAATGGAGTTTGAAGTGAAGCTTATTCTATAAAAAAATTCATTTGAGTATTGGTATAATATTTATGTGTCTTTTCTAATGTTTTGTTAAATGATTTTAAATATTGTTATTTATTTTAGTAAGTGACTTTGTGTGCTTTTAAGCATTCATTTTTTAAATCTTGTGTTTTTATGATGTATGTTTGGAGTATTTTTTTTTATCTTTTATCTTGTTAATGGATCTTCTAATCTCATTTTTTAGCTAGTTAGGAAGTATTTGATGATTTATTTTACTTTTATTAGTTGTAGTTCTTAATCATAAAAACCTTATTCATGAGATTATGATAAAATAACCTTTCAAATCGTGTACCCATCCTCTAAGAACTTGAAAGATGGGAAATAATTTATTTTGTTCATTGTTAACCATGTAAACCCCCTTTAAATATTGCAAAGTGTATATAACTACATGTTTTATTTATATATTTTATGGTTTTAAGTAACGACTAGTTTTTAGGGAGCTTCCCTTTTGAATATGAAGGGAGATTTATCCTTATTTTTTACTCCATTTTGTGTTGTCTTGAATGATAAGAACTGAAATTCTAACAAATTTGCATGCTCATAATGGAATCCATGTTTCTAAAAGGTTATATCTTACATTTGATGCTTATAGCTTCTTACTCCAAATTGAAGCTCTTTCATTTTCTTAGATAAATTATACACTAGAAATCATTGAGGAAAGCAAGTCTTATTGACCCTATCATTCAAAATCTTAACCATCTATCTACAAGTGAGGGTTAAATTCACTAAATATAATTTAAGAGATTAAAATGTGTTTTGCATTATATAATGAGTCACTTGATCAAATAACTAGTGACAACACTCATAGCAATGATGATCCACCTACACCTCCCCTAGCATGGGGAACCAACATTAGCCCTTTGTCTCTTGTAGATGATTCTTTTATATATTTCCATAAAGTATTTTTCAATGTTTTATCTTGAAAAACACAATATTTTGATGGGAACATAGTTGTTTTCACCATTACATGTAGTATAATAGGAATGCAATATGAAAATGTTGTAGTTCAAAATTTTATTGGGTCTTTGGTTGGAGGCAACATAAAATGGTTCAACCATATTTCCATAGGTTAAACCAAACATTAGGACATTATATACACTAATTTATTATCACATTTTAAGCCCATTAAGGATGACCATATTATTTTTTAATGATTGGGAAAAGCAATGAAGGACTTCAATGAAATAATAGGAAGTTCATTGCATGATTCAATGATCTTGTGGGAAAGATAATGGTTACTCCAGAGCCTTCTCTAAAAAAACCATTAATCATTTTATGAATTTACTTTGATAAAAAATAATATTCATAATCTAATTTAGTGAAATTATTGAGATACAAGAAGCTTAGGAGAAAGTGGTTAATTTGGAGGGTAAAATTAACAAGTATTCAATCAATCCCATGATCCAAATCTCTATTGACCTATAATAATAGAGAATGGTGATAGACATGATAAAAATTGATGCAAGAGTAGCCTTGGTTCTTGGCAATCTCGCATCAACCAAAAATATTTTTCTTTTAGTTTTGTTCTTGTTTTGTTCTTGCTTAGTTCATGTTGGTGGATTCATCTTTGCTCACCAGACCCTATGGATCTTTGTGTACATCATCGGCATGTTAATTTTCCTTGTTCCAAGATTTGAACATGATTAGATTTTTTTCCGACAAGTTATCGCTTCCAAATTTCATGGCAGTTTCTTGAACCAACACCAGAATAATTTTAAACTTTTCGGTTAGTTAAATCATTGCAGATCATTCCCGTGATTTGCAGATCTTAACAGTGTGATTTTAATTATTCCATGGAGTGTCCCTGACCTTCATTATAGGTCCACACTTCATCTTATGCACTTGTTGAAGAGTAATTCAAATTTGAGGCCAACCTATTCATGTACATGTTACATTTTATTTCCTTGGATAATGTGATGATCTTTGGCCAACACGGATGATTCCAGAGTTGCGGATATGCTATTAATCTTGTAATCGATCATTTGTAGAGTAGTAGTGAAGTAGAATTTGATCCAAAAGAATAATATAGATTTGATTGTAATATTCAACTCACATATAGGAGCATGTTAGAATGTTGTATTTTTTAACATGTTTTATCAGGCCTATGAGCTGAATTTGTAAGCCCAAATGTAACTGATATTTTATTAATGAGAATATTTGTATCTGCATTTGCCTCCATATTCTATGTTGTTTTCATTGTGTTACTCTTGTTGCATGGTCCAGATTGTTCTCTTTGAGGACCCTCCTACCATGGTTGTACCAGATTCGTATCAAAGTGAGATTCATTCCTTGTGAGATTGTTAGAGTTTGCGAAGTCCTGTTGAAGATTTTTTGTGTGGTGGCGGATTGAGGATCCAACCTGCAACTGCGGAGGACTTGTGTAAAGATGGGAGGAAGAAGAAATGTTAGAGGAAATGGAGCACATGGAAATTCAAACCTAGCTATGATGGAGATGTTAAGAGGAATTGTTGCCAAATTAGATGTAGTTGAAACAACCCAGAGGAGAGGTCGACCAGTTGATGATGTGAGTGATGAAGAAGTAGAAGTGCATGAAGAAAGAGGAAGAGAAGAGCAACCTATCCTTGATTAGGGAGAAGAGAGGTTCATAAGAGCCCTAACTAAAGTGAATACAAGACCCCATTTCAATCCACCAGATTATAATGGTAAGTTGGATTCAGATGTATTGTTAGATTGGATAACAAAGATGGAAAATTATTTTGAATTTGAAGGTACCACTAAAGATAAGAAGGTGAATTTTTCTTGTACAAAGTTGAGAGGACATGCATCCCTTTGGTGGGAACATTTGCAGACAAATAGGTAAAGAAGAGGAAAGGAAAAGATAAAATCATGGGATCGGATGGTGAATAAGTTGAAGACAAAGTTTATGCCTGTAGATTATTAGATTAGTTTGTTCAAGAAGTTGCAAAATTTGAAGTAGAAAGAATCAAGTTTGACATAGTATACTGAGGAGTTCTATAAGTTGAATATCAGATCTGGACATTTAGAGGATGACATTAAGCAAGTAGCTAGATATGTGAATGGCTTGAGGTCATCTATACAAGATGAGATTAGTTTGATCAAGTTGGTGAGTGTGGAAGAGGCATATTAGTTTTCCCTAAAAGCAGAGGATAAGTTGAATAAAAGACATGAGCAGAGACAGAGATGAAGAGGTGGAATATTTCAAAGAGGAAGAACTTTTATTGGAGGAGGAAGAGGATCCTTTCCAGATCAGAATAAGGATAAGGAGGTCAATAAGAATGACAATTCATACCAGAGAGGTGATGGAAAATCTTACAGAAGAGGAGGTTATGGTGGTTATCGAAATGAAGGTTATAGAAGAGATGATAGAGGACAGGAGAAAACGATATTCAAGGGAACTTGTTATAAATGTGGTGGAGAAGGACATAGAGTATTTGAATGCAATCAGGGGGAGACAAGCAGGAAGACATAGAACAATAGAAGGACAACCTTTGTTGAGGAAGAAAATATTGTCCATCATCTAATAAACCGAAATATGGAGAAGTGTTGGTGAATAAAAGAGTATTGTGTCAAAGTGAGTTAGAAAAGGAGCCATTGTAAAGAAATAATTTGTTTCGAACCAGATGCAAGGTAGCTATAAAATGTTGCAAAGTGATTGTCAATAGTGGAAGTTCAGAGAACCTGGTTTCTGAAGAGATGGTGACTAAACTAAAGTTGGAAAGGTTGAAACACTTGAAGCCCTATCAGATTGCTTGGATTCAGGATGAGCATAAGATACTAATAAGTGAACAATGTTTGGTGAAATTAAAGATAGGAGATTACCATGATGAAGTTTTGTCTGATATCGTGCCTATGGATATATGCCATGTTTTGTTAGGAAGGCCTTGGCAGTATGATAGACATGCTATTCATGATGGAAAGAAGAATATATACACCATTGTTGCTAATGAGATGAACCAAATCTTGTTTCCATTGGAAGATATTCCTATAGTTGAAGTTTGTATGAATGCTAGGGTTTGTCTGGTTGATGGAAGGAGATTCCTTGATGGATTGAGACATGAGAATGTATGTTATGCCCTGGTGCCTAAGAAGGTTGAAGAATTGAAGCATGCAGAAGAACACTCAGAAGAGATATAGGAGATACTGACAAAGTATGAGATCATTTCAGATAATGTACCTGATGGATTGCCACCTGTAAGGAGTATTACTCATTGTATGGATCCGATTCCTGGAGCTAGTTTGCCTAATAAATCCACACACTAGATGACACCAATAGAGAATTGGAATTGAATAGACAAGTGCAAGGACTATTGAGGAAGGGTTTGATCAGAGAAAGATTAAGTCCATATGTAGTACCTGTTGTGTTAGCACCTAAGAAGGATGGAGAAGGGAGAATGTGTATAGATTCTAGAGCCATAAACAAGATCACGGTGAAGTGTAGATTTCCCTTGCCCCGGATGGATGACATTATGGATTGTTTGAGTGGAGCTAAGTACTTTACAAAGATAGACTTGAAGAGTAGATATCATCATATTAGAATCAGAGAAGGGGATGAGTGGAAAATAGCATTCAAGAAAAATGAACAATTGTATGAGTGGTTGGTGATGCCTTTTGGACTGAAAAATGCACCAAGTACTTTCATGAGGTTGATGAATGAAATATTGAAGAAATTCTTGGGTAAGTTTGTGATTGTGTATTTGCATAACATCTTGATTTTCAGTAAGACTAGAGAAGAACATCTGTTGCATATTAGACAAGTTTTGTAGAGGTTGAGAGAAGAGCAGTTGCTAATAAACATTAAGAAGTGTAGTTTCATGAAGGAAGATTTGGTATATCTGTATTTTATGATATTTTTGGATGGATTGAAGATGGATCCTGATAAGGTAAGAGAAATTGTTGAATGGCCTACACCAGATAGCATTGGAGAGGTGAGATCATTTCATGGATTGGCTAGTTTCTACTGAAAGTTCATTAGGAATTTCAGTTCTATTTGTAGTCCTATGACATAAATAATGAGAGGAGATAGGAAGGATTTTAGATGGATGTCTGGAGTAGACCAAAGTTTTGAATTGTTGAAGTAGAAGGTGATTGAGCAGCCTGTGTTGGCTTTACCATATTTCAATAAGGTATTTCAAGTAGACTATGATGCAAGTGGAAATGCAATTGGAGCAATATTGAGTCAAGAAGGGAGACATGTAGCTTATTTTAGTGAGAAGTTGAATGATGCTAGAAGAATATATTCAGTGTATGATCAGGAATTTTATACTATAGTTCAAGCATTGAAGAAGTGGAGACATTATATGTTGCCTAAGGAGTTTGTGTTGTATAAGGATCATCAAGCATTGCAATATTTGAACAGTCAAGGTAAGTTGAATCAGAGACACATGAGATGGGTAGAATTCTTGCAGAGTTATACTTTTGTTTTGAAGCATAGGAGTGGAAAGTCAAATAGAGTTGTCGATGCTTTGAGTAGGAGAAGGAATTTACTGACAGAGATGAGAGTGGAGGTATTAGGCTTTGATGAATTGAAAAACTTGTATGAGGAAGACCTGGATTTTGTAGAACCTTGGAGAGCTTGTAAAGAACCTGTTTTGGAGAATAGAAGCCAATGGTTGGATTATTTCATTCAGGAGGATATGGTGTTCAGAGGTAATCAATTGTGTATACCCTGGAGTTCAATGAGGGATAACTTGGTGAAGGAGAAGCATAGTGGAGGATTGTTAGGACACTTTTGAGTTGATAAGACTGTTTCGTTGGTGAGTGAGAATTACTATTGGCCACAGATTCATAAGGATGTTAGGAGATTCATGCAAAGTTGTAGAGTTTGCCAAGTTACAAAAGGAAGTAGTCAAAATTTTGGATTGTATAATCCTTTGACAGTTCCGGAGAGACCTTGGGAGGATATCAGTATTGATTTCATACTTGGTTTGTTGAAGACACAAAGAGGTAATGATTCTGTATTTGTGGTGGTAGATATATTTTCTAAGATGGCACATTTCATACCTTGTAAGAAGACAATAGATGTAGTACATGTAGCAGATTTTTTTTCAAAGAAGTGGTCAGATTGCATGGGTTACCTAGAAGTATTATTTCAGATAGAGATGTAAATTTTGTTGGTTACTTTTGGAGGACACTTTGGAAGAAGTTGAAGACAGATTTGAAGTGAAGTGAAGTTCTACGTTTCACCCACAGACTAATGGATAGACAAAGGTAGTAAACATGAGTTTAGGGAATTTGCTGAGATACTTGGTTGGAGAGAAACTGGAAGTTGGGATTTAGTCCTTGCACAAGCAGAGTTTTCTTACAATAATTTAGTGAATAGGAGTACATGAAAGACACCTTTTGATATTGTTACAGGAGTTCATCCTAGAGGTATATCTGAGTTGAGATACATCAATATGGAAGATAAGAGGAGTGTAGAAGAAGAATAATTTGTAGAACACATGAAGAAAGTGCATACTCAAGTGAAAAAATAGTTGGAAGACATGAACCAGAAGTATAAGGAGAGAGTAGATGAAAAGAGGAGACATAAGGAATTTGAAGTTGGAGATGAAGTGATGGTGTATTTGAGGAAGGAAAGGTTTCTATTTGGAACATACAAGAAGCTAAAGATGAGGAAGTTTAGACCTTGTAGGATCTTGAAGAAATTTGATTCAGGAAATGCATATGAAGTGGAGTTACTAGAAGGTATGAGTATATCACCTATATTCAACATTACAGACCTACATCAGTATCATGAAGTAGAATTCAGTAAAGACAGTGAAGTAAAATTGGAGAATCAATTTCCTAAACAATAGTCAGATGATATTGAAGAGATTTTGGATGTCAAAGATGGGAGGAAGACTCGTGGAAGACATTACAAAGAATATCTTGTGATGTGGAAAGGTAGACCAGTTGAGGATTCTTCTTGGATTTCTCAGGCTGAGGTAGACTATTTTGGTTTTCCTTTGGGCCCAAAAAAGTGAGGGACTTACTTTTCATTAACCTTGGATGTCTAATGCAGGAGCATCCTTGGTTCTTAGCAATCTTGTATCAACCAAAAATATTTTTCTTTCAGTTTTATTCTTGTTCTGTTCTTGCTCAGTTCATGTTGGTGGATTCATTATCTTTGCTCACTAGACCCTATGGATCTTTGTGTACATCATCAACATGTTCATTTTCCTTTTTCAGAGATTTAAGTGCGATTGGATCTTTTTTTGGCAAGTAATCGCTTCCGGATTTCATGGTAGTTTCTTGAACCGGCACAAGAATAATTTCAAAATTTTTGACCAGTTTGATCATTGTGGATCATTCCCGTGACTTACGAATCTTAACAGTGTGATTTTAATTGTTTCGTGGAGTTTCCCCGACCTTCATTATAGGTCCACACTTCATCTTATGTACCTGTTGAAAAGAGATTCAAATTTGAGGCCGGCCTATTCATGCACACGTTACATTTTCTTTCCTTGGATAATGTGATGATCTTTGGCCAACACAGATGATTTCAAATTTGCAGATATGCTATAAAGCTTGTAATTGATCATTTGAAGAGTAGCAGTGAAGTAGAATTTGATCCAGAAGAATACTATAGATTCGATTGTAATATTCAGCTCGCATATAGGATCATGTTAGAATGTTGGATTTTTTAGCATGTTTTATTAGGCCTATGAGCCAAATCTGTAAGCCCAGATGTTGTTGGTTGAATGTAATTGAGATTTTGTTAATGATAATATTTGCATCTGCATTTTCCTCCATATTATGTATTGCTTTCATTGTGTTACTCTTGTTGCACGGTCCAAATTGTTCTCTTTGAGGACCCTCCTACCGTGGTTGCACCAAAAATGAATAGGAAACTTTAGGAAAATATCCAATTCAACATGATTAGGGATATCCACGCATTTAAATATTGGTTCTTCCAACTAGATTGATATATTTAGACTACCTACTTCAATAGAAGGTATTGATTTAGAGGATTTTTTTCTTTCCATGATACAAGAGATCATGATGCTAGATATTTTCAAGAGATGTGTCATATAATGTAATTGATGGCCTTATCTAAGTAAAATAATAAAAGGATTGTGTCTTCCCTTAAACATCTTCACGATGAGCTAGATGAAAACTTTGTGATGCGATATTTTCAATATAGCCTTGTTTATGATAAAACTATGAATAATTTGCATATGTAATTAATTAATGACTACATGTGCTCATAGATTAAGAAAGTGAAGAAAAAATGGTTTACTATTCTCAAGATCTTATCTTTGCTCCCTTCATTGGATAATTAAGATGAGTTAGATTTTCATCTCCAATTTTATGATGAATTTGAAGGACCTTTAATAAAAAAGGAATAACCTTCTTTGTTGGATTTGAAGGGAATTATATATCATATATTTTTTAAGAAAATTTTTTCACTACATCCTTAGAGAAAAATGATAGCCTAATTTTTTTTGACTAAGTGGACAACATATTGACCATGGTAAAGAGGAACAAAATGAGTTATTTTCTACATTAAAATTATTGTTTGAAGGATCAACACAAGTCTTTACCAAGGAAATATATTACATCTAGAATAATAATGATTTCTCATTTTTTAGGATGATTTAGCATATAAGTCGCATCTTAGATCAAATTTGGATATAAAGAATTCAATGTTAAATCTTGAGATCTTCTTGCAACATGTAGAGAGAAGGTAATTAGTAGAAGACATGCCATATTTTATTTTTTATTTTTTATTTATCCTTGTCTTCAACATATCTCATTAAAGTCAATGCAAAATCAAGTGATGAGCATGTATTGATTGATAGAAAATTTGTATTAGAACTAGACATCATAATAGAGAATGGTAGTTGCACAATAAAATATGATTAATATAATTATTTTCTCCCTTTGATTGATGGAAAGTTCAAAGTATATTGCCATAATGAGACTAAAGAGGATAGGTTGACTCAATACCCATGATAACCATCTAAGGAGGATTTTTTTAGTATGTTTCTTGAGTCTCATGAAATTCTTAAGCATGTTCACTTTTAGTGATAATCTAGTGCTCAAAGGAGCTTTGAATATTAATTATTTATCAAATAATTTTTTTATAATATATCATTTCTTAGAATTATAGGAAGGTAAATGGCACATGTGTTTTAACTATAGAGAACCCAATTAATTGTCATAAAAGATCTTTCCCATTCTCATTCATTGATTAGGTATTTTATACCTTAATAGGAAAGAAATATTTCTCATGTTTTGATGAATTTAGAAAAAAATTATTTATTTTTTATAGATTCAAAGGAATATAATAAAACCACCTTTATGTGTCCATGGGAGAAACATACTTATTTCATCATTCCCTTTTGATTATGTAATTCCCTTGTAGCTTTCCAAAGAGTTGTTTTAAGAATAATTTTAGTCTTATTTATCAATGTCTTGATGTATGTGTGGATGAAATGAATATTTATACTATTTACTCGAGAAGGAATATAAAATATAAATAAATTATTTTAAAGATGGAATGATATTTTTATTTCATTAAGTCGCAAGAAGTGTTGTATGCTCATTATGAAACCATATATCATCATAAGGAATCAAAGTATACCTTACAAAATTAAAAGAAATTCAAAACCTAGTGTGGATACTAATGGTTCTCTTTAAAATGTAGGATATTATTATATATCCATACACTATTTTAGAAAACATATGATCCCATATTTCACCTCAGTGTTGCCAAAAGAAGTTTAGTTCAATTGAATAATTTCAAGCCAAATAATATTTAAAATTTAAAGTACAATTGATTACCAAACTAGTCCTTCATGGACCCAATTATATGTTTCCTTCCACATCCATATCCATATTGATTCCTCTTATTATATATTAGGTGGAATATGGGATCAATAGGGTGTTCAACTTATATCATTAATTTTATCAATAAGAATCTTTCAAGTGGTGATCTTAACTACACCACTATTGAAAATTAATTTCAAAATTTTGTGCTAATATTTATGTAATTAATAAAAAAATTCATTTGACAACAAGTTACTCTATTTTTTTATTACTATACTTTTAAAAATCTAAAAGTACTCGTGAGGATGTGAGGAAAACAAGTAAGTCATGCTCAAACTCGTAACTTGGTAGATATAGTTTCCAATGAGTTTGTGGTGTAAACTCACCACAAGTACTCAATGAACTTATTACAAAGACTTGAAAAACATGCTTTGTAAGTGTATGAGGCCAAAAATATGTGAAAGGATACAATAAAAATATATTTTGTGGTGTAGTGATGGAAAAAGTATCCCTTTTCCTCACTTAATTCAGGAATTAATAAAATGAACTAAGTGATGCCTTAATTTAGTGTTGTAGTATGTCTTGCATGTTCACATTAAGTTTTGGGCCCCTTTTAATTAAAATTAGGTCTATTTATGCCTTAATTGGTCCCTCCACAAGCCTTATTTAATGCATCTTTCTAAGGATAATCTCGACATTTAACTAATGACCAATCATAATTCATGTTTTTGGGTTGTATGTTCCAGATCTAGTGATCTAGGACTCATACACCACCTTGGGCATATGGGTCCCACCTAGGTTTCAGGGCCTAATCCTGAATATTGCATTGAACTTAACATTTCTTGAAGTTTGTGTCCCAAGTTTAAGCTATTGGGACTCATACACCCCAATTGGCGTATGAGTCCTACTTTAGCTTGGACCTATTTTGAATTCAATTCTTGGTAGGATTTTATTCTCCTAGATCTGATGTTGGCTTTAGTGTTGTAATTTCAGGAAATTTGGCATAAACAAGTATAAATACAAGGTTATTTCACATAATTTATCCTAGCAAGTTTACAAGTCATCTAGAGCACTACAAGAGAATTCAAGAGCATTCAAGATTTTATAAATCAAGTATTTGGAGCAACATTCAAGATTCAAGCATCATGTCAAATTCTTCATGCATCATGTGTGTTTTTGAGCTAACATTTGTGATGTAGGTTTTAATGATTCAAACAAGCATTCAAAGACATTATCTCATATCAAGATCAAGAGTCAAGATCCACATCCATTGGAGACATCTCACACAAGTTTGTAGCCTTTATTTCAAGGGTTTGGTGAGTTGCAACATTACATATCAAGTTCATTCATCATTCCTTCATGTTATTCTATTTCATTTCAAGGTTTGATTACCAAAATGGGGTTTGACCAAGGCAAGCCCCTATTCCCTAACAAAACAACATTTTTCCCTCTTCATGTGTGATTGCATATCTAGGTGATTTGGAGCTTGAAGATCCTTTGAAGACAAAGTTGTCAAAGTTGTCAAAAAGTCATCATTTTCACAGAAACTCACCTACAGGCCAGAATTCAAACTTTCAGACTCGGAGATCAAACAAGACGAAAGCTACAAAAGATCACTCGAGGCTATATAAGTTTTTGTCAAACCCTAATACTAGGACTAAATTTCCACCTTGGGCATATGAGTCCCATTATACCTATTTTCAATAGTTTTCTATAGATCTTGATTTTCTAGTAGAAGATTCCAAATTCTACCCAGATTCCAGTAGCAGGAATAAATTGCCCAGTCTGGCATATGAGTCCTAGTGTACATCAAAAGTCAGAATTTTAGAGTTGTAGACCTTGTTTTGGACATCTCCAGTCTTCCAGGTGCTTCTCTGTTTATCCTCAATTTCTCATTCTAGTTTTAAGTTTCATTTTCTAGGTCAAATTGTTAGATTTACATATTAATTTCATTTCTTTCCTTCTAAGCAGTCACTTAGTGGTGAACCCCCATTTTAATCAAACATAAAGAAACCACCCCCTTGTATTCCTTCCCTCAATTGAGTCACTTGGTTGAGGGATCTCGGTTTCCTAATGAACTATGATTGAAATAGGTCCCCTTGGTTCCATCTCCTAAAAGGTGGAACCCTATTCCCTTTGGTTCATTTTGGTGAACTCGACCTTTGAAAACTTGCATTTCTAATTTGGATAACATTGTAGTCCTATATCTAGGTTAACTTTGCATTAGCTTTGCATTAGTGGAAAAGTGCATATAGGTTGCATCTTTGCATCTTAAATCATTCAATTTCATTGAAAATATATAAATGCAAACACTCAAGTCAACATACAACTTAGATACATTAAAATCAACTCAAAATTTGTTGATTCGGGTTTAGAAACCTAAATTGGGACTCATTCGCCCATCTGGGAAATTTAGTCCTGGTACAAGTCTTTTCTCCTGATTTCTAGGTATTTTGTATTGTTTGTTTTTTACTATTTGAACCTATAAAAAACCCTAAGTAGGACTCATACACCCATTTGGGCGAATGAGTCCTTGGAGGCCTACAAAAATCAACTTTTTTGAGCTTTTTTATTCTTTTGTGCACTTCTCGGGCCTACTAGTAACCTATAGTAAAAGTCTAGAAAGTTTCAAGAATTTTTGTTTTATGTATCTAGGTCAAAACATCCATTTAGTGTAGTCATTTTTAAATCATTTCAGTAGTGAAGATCGTCAAATTTGTTAAATAATTGTTTACATTTTGAATCATTGCATAAATTGAATAGATTACTTTACAATGCTAGTATCTTTCTTTTCCAACTATGCCAAGAAAAATTTCTTTAACAAACATGTTAGTCATTCCTCCAATATATTTCCTAGTTATGAGAGTCTTTTAGTGCAAGAGAGTATGTTGACACATTCCTTAATTCCACACCCCCTCCTATCTCTCCTATTTGTGGGAATGATGTGATAAAAGAAGATACAAGCGTAAACAATCATGATAATCATAGTTTATCTTCTCTGAATACCTCTGCTACTTGTGACGAAGGTATTTTGGTGTTAGAAGATACACCTAATGAGAATCATGACAATGTTGAAAGATCCTCTTCTATAAAATATCCTACATTGGAAGATATTATGGCACAAGAGAATGAGATCATAGGCACTATTCTAAACATCACCTTCCCTAATCTCCATTCATCCTTGCTTGTGAGAATGTTTTAGTGAAAGAGGATGAAATCATAGATAAACATGACAATCACATTTGTTCTTCTCCTAATATCTCTCCTATTTTTGAAGAAGATAGTTTGGCGTTAGAAGATACACTCATTGAGAGTCATGGGAGTCTTGTTTCTCCCTCTCCTAATGCTTCTCTTGGTTGGAAATATCTAATTGAACAAAAGGGTCCAATCAATCATATTTTTTCTTCTCTTGATGCCTCCCCTACTTGTCATGAAGTTACCTTTCAAAACCTAACTATGGAATGTGATCAACATCTTGTTTGCTTCTCTCCTAACAACTCTCCTACAAGAGTAGATATCATGGTATAAGAGAATGATAAAATTGATGCATGCCTTTATAAAAATAGTAATTGTTAGAAACCAACATCAAACATGCAAACCAAAAAAAGCCTTCCACAAGAGAAAAATAATTAAAAAGCAAAGCTTTGCATGAAGATGTGAAAATTGATATTATTTAGGAATTTAGAAATTACAAGGGATAAATTGCTTTATAAAAGCAATGTATGTATAACCCTAAAGGAAACCCTAAAAGGAAACCCTAGTGTGAACACTTAATAATTAATTATTAATGTGCCTAAGTTTAGTTTAAGTAACTAAAGTGATAGGTGACATAATTAATTAACCAATATGATGTAATTAATTAAGTGAAATAACTTATTACTCTAACAGTAATGTGGCTTCATTTCTATGAAAATGATGAGGTAACCTTAAACTCTCTTTCACTAAAAGATCATCACAATAAGGATGAGTCTTTTGAGATTATGCACATTAGATATCCCTTGCAGTGATCTCTTGAGCCAGTTCTTATCCTTTATCCACCCTCAAAACAACCAAAAGTTCAAAATAAACCTATTATTATCTTAGAACCACCTACAAGGTGTTGACCTCTTTTACATTGGTTTTGGAATTGATGTCAAGTGTTTATCCTGGCATATACAGAGGTGGCATACATTTAGATATTCTTGTTACTTTGCCACTTTAATGAAGGATATGAGACAAATTGGTTTGGTTGAATTTACATGAGCATTGATAACACATTGAGGTAGAAATACTTTACATGCTTATGGTCCTTTGGTACACATTGATACATGTATGCATCATTGATTTGATACTTGGTAACTAGCATCTATATTGGTTTGGGTATTGAGGCAACAGTTATTCAGGAGCTTTGAAACAACACTCTTATATGGAACTTGCCTTGACATTTGCTACATTTGAATACTCAAGGCATATTATGTGAAAAGATAACTTAATCATGTTTTCATTGATGATAAGGTAGTTTAAAAGGAGTTAGACCATACATTGGTTTTCAATTTTCGACTAGGGATTACACTTATCAATTTGATATCATTGATCAACATATTGGTCTTATGCATTGACCTTGGTTATCACTCACAACATGTTTTATAAAACCATCACAAGGAATTATGGTGCTTGATTAAGTGGACCAACATATATTATTGGACATTATGAAGTTTATTGTATTCATGCAAATAATGTCTAATAGTGACACATTAGTGTGTTTTGAATTGCAAAGGAAAAAGGTATTGAGAACACTGGCATAATGATATGTTTTGATTTGAAATGTGAGAGGTTATAATGAAAATGCCAACATAATAGTTTTGTCAACACTTTTCCCTAAGTGTTGTTATTTTGCAAACACACAAGGTTGTGGTTCAAAGTTGAGTTAGGGCTCAAAGAAGTTATGCAGAGAAATGGTGTTATTGTGGCTACAAAGGATGGGTTTTAGGCAACAAAGTTGTGGTTTCAGTTTCTCTAGATAAGTCAAGCTTCATTGATTAAGTTGCATTGTATTTTTCTAAAAATTACTTGAGGGTTTGTTGGTCTTTGCATTGTTGCTAGATTTGTAACTTGGGTTCTTTATTAAAGTCCTTGAGCAGTTTTAATATTGTCGCCCTTTGAGTTCCAATGTGTATGTGTTATCGACCTTGGACTTCATGTTCATTATGATGTCATATAGAGTCACTTACTATTTTTTATTTGGGTTTATTGTTTTGTGTCTTCATAACCTTGTTTCTAGGGCATATCGTAAACATTTCATATGTTATTGTTTATTCATGGGTTTTTTGTGTTTGGTGCTTGAGTTGCCCATTGCTAGGGCACGGGGTCACAAATCTTGTGACAGTTTTAAAGCATTGTGTACATGTTGTGACTTGCAATTATTGTGTCGACTTGGGAGTTGGGGTTTCATGTTACATTTATATGTGTCTTGTGTTTGATGTATACATATAACTTGCATAATTTTTTGACCATGTTTAAGAGGCAGTTTAATTTGTTGAAGGAAAAAGCATCTCGATGACTTTAGGGGAAATTATGGAAACAGTTTGAACAAAATTCATTTGATAGTTTTATATAGTGAGAGATGGAAAAAACAGTTTGAACAAAATTCATTTGATAGTTTTATATGAATGTTATAAGAACAGTGTTTTGGGGCTATTACTGGATCAATTCTTTCATAGAGATATCATGTTGAGTTTATGAGTAGAATTTTGAAATGTTGTTTTGCAAAACTATATGCAAAATAGTGAAGTGTATAATCTGATACATTTTTTTTTTGAAGATTCTAATTTAATGAATCTTTAGGACATTAAATTTGTTAGGATGGAAAGTAGAAATGATGTGCAGTGAAACAGGGTAACCCTCTGTAATTGATTTATTCATGTTTGAGAATGTGTTGTATAAGATCATGCCAGTGGGACAAGTTTGATCTTTGGCTAGTGAGGTTGTATGTTGCTAGTGAGGCATTTGTAGCCATTGAGGCTTGTGTTTCTAGTGAGGCATTTGTAGCCAGTGAGGCTTTTCCAATGAGGCATTTTGTAGCCAATGAGGCTTGTGTTGCTAGTGAGGCATTTGTAGCTAGTGAGGCTTTGTTAGTGAGGCATTTGTAGCCAGTGAGGCTTTGTTAGTGAGGCATTTTGATAAGCCAGTGAGGCATTTTGATAAGCTAGTGAGACATTTTTTGAGTGATTTTTCATCCCTATGAGGGTTTTCCACTCATGAAAAACACTGTGTTATGATTCTATTGTGGATGCAATTTGGTCTTTTTGTTTTCTTCATTTACATTGCAACATTTGAGTTTACATGTTGTTTAAGAATCTGCAAATTGGTTATCACATTTGATTATACTCTTGAAACTAAACATTTATAGTTTTCAAAGAGATTAAGTGTCTTGAATAATCATTAATTTGAAATTGACTATTGAAACACTAATTCACCCCCCCTCTTAGTGTTTCTCGTACTCAAACAAGAGTTATCCGAGCCAAACCCTTGAACAAAGTTTAACCAACTTAAGGGTTACTGGTAGCACAATACAATGGGCAAGAGGTATAGAAATAAAGTTTCTAAAAAGGAGAAAGGTTTGCATAAAAAGAAAAAGGAGTCTATTACAAAGGTTGATGATGTTTTTGGCTCTAAAGAATTTCAAGCATGTATAAATGATAAATTTTAGTTCATAGAGATTGCAAGTGAATACTAAAATATCAAGAAATCGATGAAGAAGGAGGAGTTATTTTGATTTTGAAGAACTTTTGCTTCCCTAGTTGAAGTTAAAAACCTTAGACGAGAGAATCAAAAACTCCAGGTAAAACTTCAAGAAAGTATTAAGGTTAATAAAGACTTAGTACAAAATCATAATGAATCTGAAAAGACTATTGAATTTCTCAAAGTTCAAGTTGTGGAAAGAAAAAGGGTTGAAGAAGAAATGGTAAACAAATCTAAAGATAAGGAAGAGATGTATAAGAAGTTAGAGACTTAGGTTGCCTCATTGAAAAGGAGTATAGAGGAAAATTATTTGTTAAAAGAACACACTATAAAAGATGATGTGATAGTCAATCTGAAATTAGAGATTGAAGAAAACAAGAGGATAGCTGATGTGACGAGGTCTAATTTGGAGGTCAAAACAGTTGAGTGCCAAAAGCTTGAAGGGGAAATAGTCTCTCTAATGAAAGATCTTGAGAATGTTAGAAAGAAGTTAGAAAAGAATCATAAACTTGATGAGAGCACCAACAAGTTGAATGAGATGTTAAGTAAGGAGGAACATCACAAGGACGTTACTAGTTTGGGCTTTGTAGAAGGACAAAGTTTTGAAGTCAGAAAAACACTAAGAGCGAAGATAGATTTAAATTATCATACTACAGCCCTTAAGATTGAAGAAAAGAAGAAATTAGAAATTAGGACTGCTGATAGTAGACAGTCCAAGGACATCAGCAAAGGAAGAAGAAGTAGAGCCAACTAGTTCATAGGGTCTCCACCTACTTGGCAAGTTCAATCAGTAAGGTACAATTATTCATTTCCTAGTTACTGTTATTCACGTAATGGTTATGGGAATAAAGTAAGTTATTGTAGAAGAAGGTCTAAATGTAATGCCCCATCTTAATAACCTAAGAATGTTGCAATAGTGTATAAAAGTGAATTTTTTTTTTTTTAAAGTATTAATATTAAGTTAATTAATTGCATACATTCATTAAGCTAAGCGACGTTACACTACTTTGAGTTACCATAATTGACTTAAGTATTTCACATTGCACATAATAAATAATAACATAAAGATAAACATTGCATAACATTAAATTTTCCATTCAAGATAACATAAAATACAAATTTGTTTCATCCATTACATTTGATAATATTTACAATACTCATCCATCTAATGAGGTAGTTCAATAATGAATTACAATTACAAGTGTTCACCTCTCAACATTTGAGGGATGTTTTACAATACAAATTTACAATATACAATGATGAAATACTCATAAGTCTCCAAGTGCGAGCTCTCCATCCATGAAGCTCTAGATGCCATGATCAAACTGGGGACCCAACGGAGTAAGGTGCACGTTCCACCCAACCATGTGGTACCCGTAGGTCCACCCCCCGTGCTAGGAGATAGTAATAAGGTTACCTAGACCTAATCTACTAACCTAGACACTAGTACACAACAGACTATTGGTTACATTACTTCCAGATTTTGACAATTGAATGAATTACTAATACAAGGTTAACTGTTATTCTAGGTGGAGTGTCATCACAACGTTGCAAAGGTTACCCTGGTGTTTCTTCCTAGGTTCCGGCCCCCAATACTTGGGTTGCCCTGGTAACCTCTTACGAAACCCGGCCCCTATTGCATATTGTTGTGGAATCAGATGTCTCTTAAAGAAACAAGACATCGATTTTCCATTCCAGGCCTTCTCATCTTATACTCAAGACTGAAGTAGCTCAAGAGTCATAAGAGAGGCATAAGCATCTTGTTAAAAGTTTTAAATCTAACTACTATGTTCTTTAGTTTTCACTGAGTTACTAACTATTTGTAAGTTACCCTGACACCACTTTGTGTGTCGGCCCTTACAAATAGCCACTCCTCTAAACATAACAAGGATTTCTAAGTTCTCTGACTAAGGTTTACAAAGTGTACATATAACCAAAATCAATATAAAGATCAATCACCTTAAAACGAACAACATTCAATGTTCATAACACAGGTGTCAAACCACCAAACAAAGCCATCTACACATTCTTGATTTACACAAGAACTCAACTTAACAATCCCAATTCCCACACTTACAATTGGTCTGGAAGTCTTTGAAAAGAAACTACGATCTTTCCCAATTTGCCTCAATTAAAATTCTCAAGTGAACAAATCAAAAATTAAATATACTACCATTCGGATTTATCAAATCCATAGATTATAATGAAAATTAAATAACTCCAAAATAACTATTTATTTCTAAAAGAAATGCCTGAATCATTTAAATATCTAAATCCATATATTTAATAAATTAATTATTTAAAACATCACATTTAAACATAATAATAATATATATATATTTTTTAAAATAATAATAATAAATATATTTTAATTTATCATATATATATAATATATATATATTTTTTAAAATAATAATAATAAATATATTTTAATTTATCATATATATATATATATTTAATATTTATAAATTTCAAAATTCATAATATATATTAATCGAATTTAATATATATCATATAAGAATTCGCACTTCATATATAATATGAATTTAATAAATAAAACACATAAATTCGCACTTTATGTTTTGTTTAAGATTCATATAAACAAGGGTTCGGCTCCCGCGGGCCTCCCTGTGGGAGGACGCAGCCCTGCCAGGGCTGCGCCCACCCCTATGGGATATGGGGAGGGTTTTGGCCCTCCCCAGAATTCTATATTTTTTTTATTTAACAAAAATAAAACCTGTGGAAATAATTTCGTCCACCTTTCGTATTTTAGTCCGAGATTTTCATAAATAAAATTTGCCAGTACGACGTACGGAAGTTCATCGATTTAATAAAATTTCATCAAAATATTTATATATATATATATATATTTACATTGATTTATGTATATATGTATTTCCATAAAATATACATATACATAGATTAATATAAATATATATATAAGTAATTTTTTTTTAATAATCAAAATCTATCAGATAGAGGATTAAATACTGCAGAAAATTTTGCTACAGGAAGCTGGGAAAAATAACATTTCACAGAAATAATTACTGCACAATTTCCAATTGATTCTCAATGGATTTTTTTCTATTCCATAAAAACAATAAACAATTTCCTCCATATTAAAATCCTCAAATGATCTAAAATAAATACTTTTCCGGCAAATCCTTCAGAAGCTTTTTCTTTCAAATAACCAAGATCTATTATTTTTACTAAATAACAGGGCATACATCTTTTTCTTTTTAATTTTGCTTCCATTGTTTTCTCTATTCTTGTTTTCTTGAATTCATACAATAACAAAAAGTTTTACTGAAAGAATTCAAAGAAAAACAAGAATTTCAACAATAAGGAAAAATTCTTCTTTAAACACAATAACCAGAGAAATACCTGTTTCCTGTGTTTTGAAGAGTTGGTAGTTGAAGAGAATCCTCTACCTGTAGAATGCAAACCCCAAAAGCTTCTCCAAAGAAAACCCAAAATCCACAAGATATCTTTATCCAACACCAAGAATTTCCACCAAGGGATCTTCCACAAATATACAGTAATTCCAAAAAGAATTTATACAGAGAAATTTTTTTTGCAAAAGCCCAATATTTTTCCCCGTGAGGCAAATTGAACAACCTCTGTGTTTTTCCCGAGATCCAAAATATCCTCCGTAACAAATTTTCAACAATCGTAAGCAATTATTGCACTCACACACATGTTGAGAAGTGGTTGTAAAGATATCTTCTCCACTTCTTAGCAATCTTGCCAATAAAAATTTGCATGAAAATAATTATTTTATTTTAAATTTAAAAATCAATTTTTCAATTGCATACATTTTATTTTTATTTTTATTTAAATTTATAATTTCCAAAATACAACCATTTATTTAATAACCAAAATATCTTTTTCACAAATAATTATTTAATTTTCAAATAAACTATTTACACAAATTAATTTAATTTAATTTATTTATTTATTTAATTAAATAAGTTTAATCTTTTAATGATCAAACTATTTAATCAAATAAGCTAATTAATTAATTAAATATCAAACACTAATTTCTTCAACATTTAAAAATTAATTTAAATAACAATAAATTAAAGTGAAATAAACCAACATTAAAATCAACCAAATTTACCTTCCAAGCAACTTATCCAAACAGAAAATACAAGACAAACCTATGACTCTGAACTAAAACAGACGATGTACTAAGACCAGGGTTATAGATTAAACTAGGGTGAACCAAACTACTATCTCCTGATCAACGTATCCATTGAATCTTGACACACTCAGACTTGAGTACCCAGGTGGAGTTGGTGTCATGTACCTGCAATTCCTGCAACCGAGCAAATAACATGCATACAAATATATATATATAAAGCATTAAACAGACACACCGTGCGGAGAAAATCACGGATATCACAGGGCACTCGCAAGCGAGTGATGCGATTCCGTTCTCCACACCAATACACATCACAACAAACTGACAAATAATAACTGTTAGTCCATCTTAAACATGTACATAGCAATAAACAATTGAAAATAAACATCTACGCTAAATCATATCATGTCTGAAAACAATGTATCATCATGTCACAGAATAAATCCACTATCGCTCAAAACCAGCGACCAAAATATCCAAAAAAAGTATCATAGTCTAATAGTGTGAAAACATAACAGTAGAAAGCATATGCATAAACAGAGGGGTACTACACTAAAAGGAGTCAATATGCATTGTCTAGGAATATGAATGTAATATGTTATAAATGTCATAACCCTAGTCATGTTGCAAAGTATTGCAAAACTAAGAGGATTGTGAAGCATGAGAGAAGAAATGATTTCTTACATAAGAAAAATTCAAAGTCACAAGGATCTGATGACAAGAAGAAATTAGATAAGAAGGTTTGGAAAAGGAAAGAGCTTGAGAAAGTTTGGAGAAGGAAACTTGAACAAAAACAGAAAGAAAATATGCTTGTGCTTTATGCACAAAAGGCATCTTCAAGTGCATAAAAAGTAGCATAAAGGCAGGGGGAGATGATCATTACATTATCAATCAAACCCCATAGACAAAGAAATTTTATGTTGATAGGATCTTACCCTTATTGATAAGCACGTAATGGTATCTTCAGGGCATTAGTGCCAATATGTGAAAGTTTATTCATCCCTGTGTCAAGAACTTAGTTGTTGACTATGCTCTGCTTTCTATCAAGTGCTCTAACTTATTGTACTTTGCATGGTGGTGATGCTCTTGCATGAATCTTCAATAGTATGCCATGGAAAAAGGAACAACAAGTGTTAAAGTGATAATCATACAACATGGAGCAGTCATCCTTTATCCAATGGGAGATCTCTAAATATAATGGTGATATATCTTCTACACTTTCCTTGTTGATCAATAGATGGTGCTTAAATAGTAATCTTTATTAGTTGTATTTTTCTTTCACTGCTCTTAGTTTTTTATCAGTATGTGGACAAGGTTTCCATGGAGTGGCTCTGTGCAACTCTTTCTTTTTGTATTGCTTGATCTAGCATATTGAGAAGTAATCATAATTTTCTATGGCTTGGTGTTTTGGGGTGACAGTGGTTTGGTCATCATTTTGATTTCCTATGTGATCAAAGGATAGTAGCATCTGATGTTAGTTTTGGTAGACTGCTTTATTTTTTTTTCCCATACACTTGGATAGTTGCCTAGATAGTACATATTTATAATGCATATTTGCTTTGAAAGTGGAGAAGTATCTTGTTGCTTTGATTATGCTACCTTGCTGATTAAAATTGTTGTCTAACTTGTTGTCTTGATGGTTGAAATTGTTGCCTTGATGATGGCATTGGTTTTCTTTCATAGTTTGTGGTAATTGGTTTCAGATTGGTGATATGATCTCATGTTTCCCTTGTTTACTTGACAATTGGTAATGCATTTTGGTAACACAGTTGGTAATATTTTCTCATGATGTTTACATTTTATGGCTATGGTTTATAATGCTTCCACAGTGTCCTGTGGTGTTCAATCATTGATGTCACTTCATTTGATGCCTTGATGGTTTGTAAGTTGGTAATGATCAATGAAAATGATGTCGGTGCCAAGTTTTGGCATGCTTCAAGGAATAGATATGTAGATGTTATTCAATTCTTCTTTGGATCATCTTTCTATAGTCATAGTGGAGAATGATCTTGCAATATTTTCTAGTATTATCCTCTTTTTAAGCAATAATAGTCATTCTTTTTTATGCAATCATTCATTTTTTTTAATGACAGTCATTCTCTTTTGATGAATTATGGTCTTTAACAATGGTATTCTTTAATGAAAATTGTTGGCTAGCAGGTTACAAATGGTGAGACAATCTTGTTGTAGAGGTACAACTATAGTGGCCTATCTTGCATTCATTTACAGTAGATAACCCTGCTATGGTTTGAAGGTTGAGCTTTGAAATGTAATCAAATCATCACCAAGCTCTTCCAGTCCAAGGATACTAGTTTAGGAAGAATGGTTTATTTGATCTTCAAGGAGCTTTCTCCTTCTCCCAATGAATAGTATCACAGCTATGTACTTGGTCAATACAATATGATTTTAATGCAAAATCACTGATGGCATATTGGTGTGTCAAATTGAGAGATATCTAAAACAAGACATTATTGATCTGCATGGTAGTACTTAAGTTAACAATATGCCATCCTTAATAATAGTCCCTACCATTGATGTTGAATATAGTGTGTTGGTTTAGTACCAATGAAACGGTTGTGATGGTGGTGGTGCAACAAAGGAATAGTGCATTTGGTCTTATATCACTTGGATCTACTTGTGATTTGTTTTGGAAGTTTTCCAATTCTTGATTGTCCTTGACATGAGTTGCCCACAGTTTGTCTTGCATTTAGTGTTCTTGAAAGGGAGAGAAAATTATATTTTTGTTGCATAGTTTTAGGGGGGATTTTTTAGTGCATATTTTATACCACTGGGTTATTTTTCAAGCAAACTTTTCAATGGTTAGCATCTATGTTTAGTTTTCATGCTATTGTAGTTATATATTCTATTATGCAATGCTCTCTTTTCAAACTTATTTGCTCAGATCTGATAGTGTTTGCTTTCCTTGTGACATCAGTTTGAATTATTTGGTAGATGTTTGTTGGTTTATCACCTCTTTGACCTTTGGCATTGTTGTCAAAAGGGGGAGAAAATCATGAGTTAGGTTATGGTTTGCAAAGGTTCATGATATTCAGGTTTGCACACAAGTTCATTGCACATATCGTTTGGTATAGGTTATGGTGATATATATTTTATTAGTTTCTTTGGAAGGTTTGACATCAATGCCAAAGGGGGAGTTTGTTGACCTCTTTGACATTGGTTTTGGCATTAATGTCTAGTGTTTATCTTGGCATATACATAGGTGGCATACCTTCATATATTCTTGTTACTTTGACACTTGAATGAAGGATATGAGACAACTTGGTTTGGTTGATTTTACATGAGCATTGGCAACACATTGATGCAAAAATACTTTACATGATTATGGTCCTTTGGTAAACATTGATACATATATGGATCATTGATTTGATACTTGGTAACTAATATCTACACTGGTTTTGGTATTGAGGTAGCAGTTATTTAGGAGCTTTGAAACAAAACTCTTATATGGAACTTGCCTTGACATTTGTTGCATTTGAAGAATCAAGGCATATTATGTGAAAAGAGAACTTAATCATGTTTTCATTGATGATAAGGTAGTTTAAAAGGAGTTAGACCATACATTGGTTTTTAGGTTTGGACTGGGGATTACACTTATCAATTTGATATCATTGATCAACATATTGGTCTTATACATTGACCTTGGTTATCACTCAGCACATGTTTTATAAAACCATCACAAGGCATTATGGTGCTTGATTAAGTGGACCAACATATATTATTGGACATTATAAAGTTTATTGTATTCATGTAAATAATGTCTAACAATGACACATTAGTGTGTTTTGACTTGGAAAGGAAAAATGTATTAAGAACACTGACATAATGATATGTTTTGATTTGAAATGTGAGATGTTATAATGAAAATGTCGACATAATAGTTTTGTCAATACTTTTCCCTAAGTGTTGTTATTTTCTAAACACACAAGGTCATGGTTCAAAGTTGAGTTAGGGCTTGAAGAAGTTATGCAGAGAAATGGTTGTATTGCGGCTACAAAGGATGGGTTCCAGGCAGCAAACTTGTGGTTTTAGTTTCTCTAGATAAGTCAACCTTCATTGATTAAGTTGCATTGTATTTGTCTGAAAATTAGTTGAGGGTTTGTTGGTCTTTGCATTGTTGCTCAATTTGTAACTTGGGTACTTTATTCAAGTCCTTGAGAAATTTTAATATTTTCGCCCTTTGATCTTCCATTGTGTATGTGCTATCAACACACGCCATAACATTTCATATGTTATTGATTATTCATGGGTTTTTTGTGTTTGGTGCTTGAGTTGCCCATTGCTAGGGAACAGAGTCACAAATCTTGTGACAATTTAAAGCATTGTGTACATGTTGTGACTTGCAATTATTGTGTCGACTTGGGAGTTGGGACTTCATGTTACATTTATATGTGTCTTGTGTTTGATGTATACATAAAGCTTGCATAATCTATCAACCATGTTTAAGAGGCAGTTTAGTTTGTTGAAGGAAAAAGCATCTCAATGACTTCAGAGGCTGTTATGGAAATAGTTTGAACAAGATTCATTTGATAGTTTTATATAGTAACAGATGGAAGAAATTTGTAACATTTTGACTATTATAAAAATAATGTTTACCTACCTAGAAGGGAATTGGCTTTCAAACCCTTCTGGTCATGGAAGAACCAGTCCAGATTGTTGGGACATTTGTGGCCAAAAGTATCTTGTGAGCCTGGGAGACTGTCAAACCCTAGCTCCATTGGGCGAGCTTTGGTTTTCGAGATGGGCTTTCTCTCAACCAGCACAATATTTGGTGGTCCCTAATTTTGCTTGCAATGGTCAGCCGTTGGCTAAGTCACCTAGGATTAAGGCGCTCAGGTTTCACAAAAAGGGTACCCAAACCCTATAGTAGATATTTCATAGACGCACCATGCGTATTATGTCATGGGAAGTTTTTCGTTCCAAGTACAAGCTTCATAACCCGAATCGTGCTACTTATGATGGTCTAGTGAATGCTATTCCTACTGAAATGCTTCATAAGGTTGGAATTTGTTGGACCAAACCTTGGTGGAAAGATTGGAAGTGGTATCCAGACACCCCTTTCAGGAACTACAAACCTCGGCTTGGTTACAAGTGGCTCTCACCACATTTTCCTATGATTCAGAGTTTGAACCAGAGAAGGCTTCTTCAATCTCCTGCTCATGTTTGGTGTAAAAGATTTGCTACCACTTGGTCTGCAAGTGTTGAGCTGAAACTTGCCCACTTTTCCTAGTGTATTCTTTTCCAAGGCTTTCCTATGGGTTCTTGGCTAGTTCACCTAGGGGTTTGAGACCCTCGTTTCCCTTTTTGTGGGAAAGCTGAGAATTTTAAGCATCTTTTCTAGTTTTGTCCCAGAGCCCAGTAGTTTTGGACTTGGATTCATGACCTTTTTTGGTCCTTTAGTCCAAAGCCTTTCTCCTCGCATATGGTTTTGCTAGGAGATTCTCCCAGATTTCCTACAAAATTCACCCAGCTTTGGCACACTTTCAAGGTTGAAATTCTCTTCAATATTTGAAAAGACAGAAATGCTTGCAATTTTTTACATACTCAAATGGATATTAATGTATCTTTATATGCTAAAGCTATGATTTTCTCTAATGTTCTTTTATAGGTCCAGGTGCAAGCTAACAAAGTTGCACTTGAGGTTGGTCACCTTCAAGTTCTACTGGATCACTAGGGTAAGGCCCCTTGTACTGTTGCTCGGGTCCCTTCTTCACCTACCTCTTCCTGCAGTCGGTCACCCTCCAGGGGCCGACAATGGAGTGGCTCTACATGTCCATGTTCCTAGCCTCCACCTCAGTGGGATTCTCGCACTCCTCGATGAAACTACTCTCCTTCGTCACGGGCTAGCTAGGGGTGGCCTTCTGGTGGTGCTTTAGGGAGTGGAGATGGTGATTCCAAGTGGCCCTTTGATGACCCTCTAGCTTCTGGCTCTGGTTGGCCAACCACTAGTAAAACCTTTCCGCGTTTGGCGCTTGCAATCTCGCCCGAGTGCGAGGAAGAAGATAAAGAGAAAAAAGATGATGATGATGGTTGGGGTCCTCCTCCTGACATCACTCCAAACCCTGTTGATGTATGTAGGAAAAAATTGGATGACAGGGACCCTCCTGGCTCTGCTCGCACTACTCTAGCTGCTTAATGGCTTTTTTATTTACTTTGTAATTTTGGACTTTTGGGCTTCGCCCATGTGATCTGTTGGTTTTTCTAGGCACTACCCATTTGACTCTCGAGGTGTTCATTTTTACCACCCACCCTTTTTTTTGTGAATATGTATCTTTATATTTGAATTAGTATAGATAGTTGCCTATTCATCAAAAAAAAATAAAAATTGGGGTTGTTACTAGTTTGGTGCTTTCATAGAGATATCATGTTGATTTTATGAGAAAAATTATTAAATGTTATTTTACAAAATTGTATGCAAAACTGTGAAGTGTATAATCTAATACATTTTGTGTTTTGAAGATTTCAATTTAATGAATCTTTAGGACATTGAATGTGTTAGGATGGAAATTAGAAATGGTATGCAATGAAACAGGGTAACCCTCTATAATTGATTTACTCGTGTTTGAGAATGTGTTGTATAAGATCATGTTAGTGAGACAAGTTTGATCTTTGGCCAGTGAGGCTATATGTTGCCAATGAGGCTTGTGTTGCCAATGAGGCATTTGTAGCCAGTGAGGCTTTTCTAGTGAGGCATTTTGTTAAGCCAGTGAGGCATTTTTCAAGTGGTTTTTCATCCCTATGAGGGTTTTCCACTCATGAAAAACACTATGTTATGATTCAATTGTGGATGCAATTTGGTCTTGTTGTTTTCTTCATTTACATTGCAACACTTGAGTTTACATGTTGTTTAAGAATCTACAAATTGGTTATCACATTTGATTATACTCTTGAAACTGAACATTTAAAGTTTCCAAAGAGATTAAGTGCTTTGAATAATCATTAATTTGAAATTGACTATTGAAACACTGATTCACCCCCCTCTCAATGTTTCTCCTACCCCAACACAAGGCAACTTGATAATGATAATCTTTTGCAGCAACCGAATTACAATACCATTGCTCACACATAGAATACAAGGAACAATAGGAAAAAATCAAACCACTCTCATTTCATGACCATTGCCTCAACCTATCTTTCCTACTGCTCCTCATTTTCCTTTACAAAGTGGAAAGGAGTATGATCTTGTTGAACAACTTAAGAATATGCCTACTAAGATATCCTTATGGGACCTTATTCAAGCCTCACCTAGTTACCATAATATGGTTCCCCTAGTGCAAACCCAAATGATATATAGCAGCCCTAATTCAAGAAATGAATGTTGATATTTTTTTCCACCAAAGTGAGCTCCCTCCTTTGGAAGATAAAAACAAAATGATTCTTTCATGATAATAGCTAGGATTAATACATGGAAGATAAAATGAAATCTTATTGCCAATGGTTCGACACTTAATGTGTGTAGTGTAAACCTTCTTGATAAGATCAGAGTAGACAAAAGCCAAATTCAACCTAATTCTTTATATATTTGTGGGTTTCATAACGTAGGGAAACAACCACTTGGTGTGATCACATTACTTATCAATGTTGAAAAAGTGATGTTACAAACCCTGATCATGTTATGGCTCATGATCTTTCATATAATACTCTTTAGTTAGACCATGGATTCATGAAATGAAAGCAGTGCCTTCTACTCTTCATCGTATAATGAAATATGTTTACAACAATAAATTTTACACATTCTAGGCCGACCCTAAACCTGAAAGTTGTTTGCACGCTGAGAAAGATAAAAAAATTCCTTTGAGAATATTGACACCAACCATTAAAGTGGAACCCGTGCAAGAGAAAGAAAAAGAAAAGAATAATGAAGTTATGAAGTTATTAGAAGATGATTGGGGTTCCTTAGATTTTACACCTACATTCATGGGCGAATACAAGATCACAACAAAAGAGTATGAAAAGGGAAAATAAAAAGTGGTAATGTCAACAAAAAATTCAAAAGCATCCACCTCAACCACTTGAGAAGAAGAATAAAATTACACAAAAAAATTTGATGAAGTTGATTATGAACAGTCACCGAATCCGAAAGAAATGAAAAAGTTTTATGAAAAAGGTTATGAACATATGAAATAATTTGGATATAGTGGAAAAGGATTTGGTGCTAGAGAACAAGGTATATGTGTCCCTATAGAGCCTAACATGCAAGAAACAACTAGTGGTCTTGGTTATTGTCCCTCGAAAGAAACAATCAAGCCTTCACTTAATATCAACACTCTTACAAAAAATTCTTCTAAGACAACTTTAACATTAGTGCATCCTGAATTGATAAAAGCTAGTGGTCTTGGTTATTGTCCTTTGAAAGAAACAAAAGAAACAAAGAAGTATTCAATTAACATTAATTTCATCACACAAAACACTCCTAGGACATGTCTTAGTAGCGATTGGAGTTTGTTATATTTTGCACCCTTCTTTCAAGGAGAGAAAAGATCTCTCAATATAAAGATTCTTGTGTAAGTATGACACCTTGTACTAAGCAAAAGATATCTTTGTTGCAAAATAAAGGAACATTTACTATTGATCAAGAGAGCATCTTGTTGAGACTCCTCCAAGATTGTTTCATATCTCTCCTTCCAAGAACATGAAAGATATTTTACTACAAGAGTTCATTTTGTGCATATCATAGAGTTCATGTTCATTCTACTAAAGAATGTAAGGCTTTAAGTGATAAAATTCAACATCTTAGGGATTGTGGTGCTCTTCCTTGTGTTGAAACACCTAGTTCCTCTAATTAATACTAATTTTCATCAATCATCTCAGCTCATCCTTGTCTTGCACTAAGTGAGGGCAAGGGATTAGGTAGCCTTGTCCTCATATGGCACTTGTCATTGTCTCTTTTAGCTAGTTGACTGCCTTCCATGTATATATATAGGAACAAGATTAGGATGTGGATGACATTCCTTAAATTGGCTCGCATGTGATGTAATTTTATTTCTATTTTTAGCATTACATTTTGGGGGCAACCCTTTATCCATGATGTAGTTTCATTTAGGAACATATGACTTGGCATAGGGCTTTCCCAATAAGCTCTCATGTCTTTTTCATTGGATACTTTAAAGCAGATTTCTCACAACAATGGTGTTAGCAAGTACTTTAAAGTGGAGGCATACATCGACACTCATGTTTCACTGTGTGAATTTCTTTATTCTTGTGATGCATCCTTTTCTTGGTGGTACCATTGGGTTTTATTTCCTCGAAGAGCACGGTATTTCTTTGATTTTTCCTCTCTTGGAGACATTAGGAATGATCTTCCCTAAGAAGAGACCTTACACTAACTAAGCAAAATCCCTTAAAAAGTAGAAAATCCTTTACATGCATAAATGTTCATAAGTGCTTAATGCAGCTTGTTAGGCCTTGTGAAGCTTGAAGTTTCATTTTGGGGCACCCTATTGAAGTTATCAGAGGGATAGCTTTGGTATGGTTAGTATGATGAGAAGCCTAAACATTGGCATGGCTTTCTCATTGTATGGTGAGAAGCTGATAAATAGGCATGACTTTCTCACTAAGCCACCCTTTTTGGATGCTCACCCAGTGGATAGCTTGAAGTTTCGTTGCCTCAAAGTTAGCATGCAATTTGGAAAAATAGTTGACACTTGATCCACATCATGTTGGAAAAACAGTTGAAGCTTGATCTACCCATTTTTATTTTTGTTTATTTATTTGTTTATTTTCTTTCTATTATTCATTGACATTGTATGTTTGTGTATCTTGATGTTGCATATCATAAACCTTGTGTGTGTCCCTTTGTGCTTATGTTGGTTTGAAATAGGATCTTGGGTCATGGGGGCTTGTCCACCTCCTTGATCTTTGTCATTTTATACCATCCACATTAGTACACTTGGACCCCTCTTGATGTGAATTTGTCTACTTTAGTGTGAGTTTGACGCAAGGTCATCCTCTCACTATAGTGGGGGCTAAATATAGTGACATAAAAAGTATCCCTTTCCCTCACTTAATTTAGGAATTAATAAATGAACTAAGTGATGCCTTAATTTAGTGTTGTAATATGTATTACATGTTCACATTAAGTTTTGGGCCCCTTTTAATTAAAATTAGGTCTATTTATGTCTTAATTGGTCCTATTTTGCATCCACAAGCCATATTTAATGCATCTTTTTGAGGATAATCCCAAAATTTAACTACTGACCAATCATAATTTATGTTTTTGGGTTGTATGTTCTAGATCTAGTGATCTGCGACTCATATGCCACCTTGGGCATATGGGTCCCACCTAGGTTTTGGGACCTAATCCTGAATATTGCATTGAGCTTAACATTTCTTGAAGTTTGTGTCCCAAGTTTAAGCTACTGGGAATCATGCACCCCAACTAGCGTATGATTCCTACTTTAGCTTGGACCCATATTGAATTCAATTCTTGGTGGGATTTTATTCTCCTAGATCCGATGTCGGCTTGTAGTGTTGTAATTTCAAGAAATTTAGAATAAACAAGTATAAATACAAGGTTATTTCACATAATTTATCTTAGCAAGTTTACAAGTCATCTAGAGCACTACAAGAGCATTCAAGAGCATTCAAGAGTTGATTATCGAGCATTTGGAGAAGCATTCAAGATTCAAGCATCATGTCAAAGTCTTCATGCATCATGTGTGTTTTTGAACTAACATTTGTGATGTAGGTTTTTATGATTCAAGCAAGTATTCAAAGACATTATCTCATATCAATATCAAGAGTTAAGATCTAGATCCATTGGAGCAATCTCACACAAGTTTGCAGCCTTTATTTCAAGGGTTTGGTGAGTTGCAACATTGCATATTGTTCATTCATCATTCCTTCATGTTATTCTCTTTCATTTCAAGGTTTGATATACCAAAATAGGGTTTGACCAAGGCAAACCCCTATTCCCTAACAAAACAACATTTTCCCCTCTTTATGTGTGTTGCATATCTTGGTGATTTGGAGCTTGAAGATCCTTTGAAGACAAAGTTGCAAGATTGAAGAAAGTTGTCAAAGTTGTCAAAAGTCATCATCTTCAAGAAACTCACCTACAGGCTAGAATTGAGACTTTCAGACTCGAGATTAGACAAGATGAAAGCTACAAAAGATCACTCGAGGCTACAAAAGTTTCAATCAAACCCGAATACTAGGACTAAATCACCACTTTGGTCGTATGAGTCCCATTATACCTATTTTTAGCAGTTTTCTGTAGATCTTGATTTGCCAACAAAAGATTTTGGATTCTACATAGATTCTAGTAGTAGGACTAAATTTCCCAGTTTGGTGTATGAGTCTAGTGCACATCAAAAGTCAAAATTTTAGAGTTCAAGACCTTGTTTTGGACATCTCCAGTCTTTTAGGTGTCTCTCTATTTATCCTCAGTTTCTCATTTTCATTTTAAGTTTCATTTTCTAGGTCACATAGTTAGATTTGCATATTACTTTCATTTATTTCCTTCTAAGCATTCACTTAGTGGTGAAACCCCCTTTTAATCACACCTAAGGAAACCACCCCCTTGTATTCCTTCCCTCAATTGAGTCACTTGGTTGAGGGATCTTGGTTTCCTAATAAACTAAGAGTGAAATAGGTCCCTAGTTCCATCTCCTAAAAGGTGGAACCCTATTTCCTTTGGTTCAGTGGAGTCTTTTAAAGCATATTCTCTCATGTCATTTTGTCACATAAAGTTTGTAAGTTTTTTTTAAGTGGATTGGAATAAGTTTGAAGTGGATTTGAGGTGAAAATTTGTACAATTTAAGATTTAGGTTAAAATTGTTTTTTCTTCTATTTTCAAGTTTTTGCAAGAAAATAATTTATTTTCAAAATGTTATATTTAGGCTTTAAACATGTTCTAAAAGCATTGGATTCAATTTACATAAAATAATGTTGATTTAATTTATTATTTATGAATGAAATTGTTTATTTTTTACCTAGTAGGGTTTATGACTTAGGGTATGAAAATGATTATTTTGTTTAAATTAAATAATCTATTGTGAATGAATATTTTTGAAGTATATTTTATGTTAATTTATTATTATATTTTCACATTCAAATTATTAATTTTAACTTTAAATTTTATTTTTATGCTTAAACATGTTGCATTAAAAAATTGATTGATTAAAAATAATTTATGTGTTTATGAATGTTGGCTTAGTATACAATTGCATTAGTGTTAAGAAGTGGAATCCAACCTAGGAACACTACTTAGAAGCATGAGACACCTAGACCAATCTTGGGGAGTATTATTTTCAACTTCTAAGGGAAGAAAGTTTCCAGAAACATTAATCACCTCAAGTTTCATCTCACACATATTATTTTCCATAACAATAGACCACTCTCCAAATTGACATAAGAGTTTGAATGGGAGATGTGTTTTACTATTGCATTGTTGAATTAGAAAAAAGTTATAAAACACAATTGTAGAACTAGAAATTAATCCTAACTTATTCCAACAAAAATAGA
The DNA here is from genome assembly GCA_007258455.2 of Sequoia sempervirens. Taxonomy (NCBI): domain Eukaryota; kingdom Viridiplantae; phylum Streptophyta; class Pinopsida; order Cupressales; family Cupressaceae; genus Sequoia; species Sequoia sempervirens. Next base: position 93,520,245 of record VDFB02168118.1, read on the forward strand.
TGTGGATATGATAGATATTATAGGCTCTAGTCATGGTCCATAGAATCACAACCCATCCACCTTTCCTAACTTGATTAAAGCTTAGCTATAAGGTTTTTTGTACCTCAAAACACACTTGGAGCACAAACTTTAGTTCAAGATACAATGTGGAGTGATAAGATGAATGAGGAAGTAGATAAGACTTGTGTTCATTTCTAGTATTAGAACTTTCTTTTCAATGTGGTGAAAAGCTCATATGGTTATATTTGATTATGGCATTGACAGTTGTATAGAAATGGTACAAGATGCCCTATCCACATAACTTAAGTGGGTGGTTGCTCTAGGTTGGTATCATAGATACAAGCTTAAATATGGTAGGACAAGGAAGTATTAGTGCAAATTTAACTACACCATACTTTCAAATAGGTTGATAGATGAAATGAGCCATACCCTCATAAAAAATTCATTTACATCTTTTGAAGCCTCCATAACACTCTCCAAATCCTCATAATAAAGACTTTTTTATAAAATCTTTGCCCACCTAATTGATATGTTTTTGTCCTATAGTATCTTATTTTATATTAGTTATTTTCTTGAATTCAATTCATATCTAAATTTAATATATATCACAAATTCTATATAAAAAATCATGAAATATTTCATTTCTTCAACTAACCTCAAAAAAAAAGGTCATAATGCAACACGTACCACTAAAAGGATGAACATATCCAAAAGTAAGAGTAATTAGATTAATGTCTAGAAGAAAAGTAAGTCAAGGGAACTACAAAAATATAATTTATTTATCCTAAAAAGTTTTAGGAAGAGAACATCCTAGGTATGCACTAGCATTTATGATTGGCAATATTGTGTATCAACCCATGACAAGTGCCATGCAATATTGTGCACCAACCAGCTTAGTATTTCATGCACTAAAAAAAAAATGAACCACATGAAAAACCAATGGAAGACTTCTAAAAATCCATGTATGAAAACAAAACACTCTACTTGAAGTTGTTTCTCCCAAAGAGTCATGGACTAGTTTCCCAACATGATCTTATCCCATTGAGAAAATTAAGATAATCTTCGCATGATTAATGAGAAATATTAAAACCAACATATTTTAGTATAAGAATGTACTTCTAAAAATAATTAGATGTGTGATCTAAACAAAAATAAAATCATTGGAGTTCTTTATAGCATCTTCAACAAGACAAAAATTACAACAAAGAGATAATGGTAGGTTTTCATATAAGGCAATCAACAATGTGAAGGAAAATATTACCTGATAAAATAGTGTCAATAGCCTTGAATGTTGATTCCTTACTCACATCAAGTGGTTGTTGACAATCAGAAGAAGGCCGCAAATATGGATATCCTTTACCCCTACAAGAAACAAAAATACCTTCATGAAATTAATTAAATTATCGTTGTAGTTTCTTCAACGTGTTAACTATGAATTACTGACATTAGATTGACATGAGGAAGAGCATAAACACATGCATATAACAACATAAATTCACAAACATCTTCTACATATAAAAAAGAAAAAGATTAATAGTAGAAGAAATTTGTAAACATGGGTGACCACATGATATATCACAAAACTCTTCCAAGGTACCACATGACATACAAATTAGTTGACAACACAAAGGACCAAAGAGAATGAAAAGGATTGTCAATATGTCAAACAAAAAATTATCAATTGAGCTATAACAGTTGTAGTGATGTTATAATTATATCTGATTAAATTTTGAAATAAAAAAACTATGACAAGCCATGCAATGATAGAAACTAGGCACACTGGTAATCTAGTTTAGAGTGTTCAAAAAATATTTCTTGACCTTCTAAAATCTACAAAAGTGTTAATTAAAGATGATAAATTCTCTTACTTGAGGGTTTCCCTAGTAAACTTGTACAAAGAAAATAAAAACATGGAGAAATTTTTAATGCAACCCAAAATTGAACAACATTTGAGAACAAGCCTCTAGTCTTGTAAAGGAAAGATAACTTAAAAAAAAAAAATGATATTTACTTTCTTAGAAAGTTAAATAAAAAAATATAGAACTAACAACCAAAAGACATTTTCGCATGCAAAAAACATAAACTAAAAGCACACTTGTCTTTTAGTTTGCAAGTCTAAGAAAAGGAAAATGAATACTTTCAAATTAGACAAAAGGTTTTTTTTGGTGTTTGTCTAATGTAGAACCAAAAAAAGGTTTCATTTACTACTAAAAGTAGAGGATTCGATAAGCACGGGGATATATGCACTTCAATAAATTGAATTAAGGAGTCGTGTACAAGTCACAATTTCCAAATATAAGTTTAATAGTCAATTCAAAGCTTAAAAGCTCATTGAAAGCAATTTATTTTACCTAATTATACACAAGATATATCACAAGGTAAAATATTAAACAATATTTAAATATAATATAGGAAAAAATTATCATTAAAATTTCAAGTAAAAATAGCACTATTTATATGCATTTACAATATTTTGCATGAGAAACATAACTAAATTTTCTACTTTATAAATATTTTTTTACACACAAAACAATCTTATTATATGACATTGTCCACAAATTCCAAACCTTAAAAAAAGAAATCTTTCAATAGATACCTAATAGGGATAACTATCAACTAAAAATAAACCTTCTAAAAGATCATTTAAAATTATAAATCTATAAAAGTTATTGTAAAAATAGATTTCTTAGAATATTATTATCTTATAAAAAATAGTGATGGCTAAAAATATCTTAGGCTATGAATGGATTAGTATAAAATAGGCAATATGACACCAATATCTTGATGGTGATTATTTAATCAATCTCTTTCATTCTAACCATGGAAAATAGTTTGAAAAAATCTTGAAATATAATGACAAATCTTGTTGACTTGAGTCTAATTCCTTACTTGGAAACTTATGTAGTTCAATGTGTTATACCTAGATCATCTCCACAATGAAAACCACTCATGCTCCTTGGGAAACTATAATGGAGTTTACATAATTTATAATCAATGGCCAATAAAATATTGAGGAAACCTAATTTAGTGGTTCCATTTTATATTTTAAAAATTAAACCTAGAATATAGTGTATATAAGAAGTAAATTTTAAATTTTGGCCATGCTCTCAAACCACTTTTTCAACATCCAACCCTTTCAAGAGATCTTAGGGATATTAGAAGTACTTTATCTTATGTTTTACATTGACAAGTTGGCACAAGAAAGTGTAGGGGTGTGCTCAATCACTTATATCTAGTTTTTCTTCTATTGTTCATTTAAAAACTTGACATATAGAGGTACATTGGCACACAAGAGAATATCAGTCTATTCTTTATATTGTCAGCCATTGATACATTGATAAGGAGCCTCATGGTTGTGCTTGGGTTGAATTTTAACACAATTTCTTAATCTAATTTTATTTTTACAATTTGATGTAGAAGTTATCTAAGTTGCCTATCCACTTAAGAGTCAAAATACTTCTTTTTGATACAATTTCACTTGATAATTTGATACATAATTTATCCAATTTGTATAAGACCACTTAAGTGTCAAAATACCACTTTTTAATCTAATTTCACTTTGAGAATTTTACACATAAGTAGTGTTGCATCACCTATCCACTTAAGTGTCAAAACACTATCCTTTCATTTTAATTTAATGTTGAGTTTTTCACTTAAGTCTAAAAGTTTATTATAATTCTTCATTAACACTTGTCAATTAAGTGAAAAAGTGTGCTTTGGGCCACCTTAGTGATTCCGCATTCTAATTTATTATTGAAATTGCACATTTTCACTTAAACTCATTTTGTTTCAAATTTAATTAGACATTTTTGTTGGGATAGATACCTCATACACCTTGTAATTCTAATGCTTTTGATAATATAAGTTGCATTGACTAGGTGTAGTGCCCTTAACATGAGGATCCCCAAGGGCCAAAGCTCAGATCAAAAAACAAAAACTAGTAACAACATAATATCCACATACAAAGATAGTAGAAAAATAAAATAAAAGAAAACCCACCCGACAACAAACCACACACCCTCCATCACCTAGCTACACCCTCCCACCCCTCCATGAGGAGTTTCAACACATCATCCCAAACTCAATTATTATTGGATTCAGCCTTGACAACCTTCTTGTCGACCTCCTCTTTTAGCACTGCCAATAGAGTGATAGAAGAGAGGTGGATATTTTGATCATGAACCAAGCCAGCCATATAAACTTTCTTTTCAGTTTAGCAACATAAGAAACCAGGTTGTTAGGGTCTTCATCTTTGGTAGCTTCCACCCTATTAGTCTCCTCAACCTAAGTCTGATGATTGGAGGAATCTAGTGTGGATTCCTCCTAAAACATCCTATTTAACTTGGGGAAGAGACTTGTACCTTCCATAGACTCTTCAATCTCCTCAATTGTGTCTTGCTTGCTCTCCTCTTGGCCTTCATCCTACTCCAAACTGTTGGAAATTTCATCAACCTAAACCTCCTTTTTATGCTACACCAATCTATTAGACCTTGAAAAACTTGTCTACTCAATCCTTGTGTCAATACTTGCAGCCACCACCATATCCCCTTGAGAATCTCTATTAGGAGATTCTTCATGCTCATTGTCCACTGGAGGTTCCTTCACATGGAAAGTGGTGTCCTTTCCCTTGTTTATTTTAGGCTTGGCTTTGGCGAGAAATTTACCATCCTTCTTAGTGGATGTATGTTTTTAGCTCATAGAGCCCTTCAACATAATTGGGATGAAGCAAGCCCATTCCACCTTTCTTCTTTTTGGCAGGGGTCTTATAGTTGGAATTTTTGGGAGGTTAGCTAGCCACAGGAGGGATATTTCTTTTAGGGCCGACTAAAATAGCCAGTGAGGGTTTAGCAGGGACTGATCAATGGGATCAGGTTCCTCAATTCTAATGATAGAGATGGTTTTTGGTGGGCAAAGGGCAAGGTGGAAGTGATAGAGACGGAGAATGAGATCTTGATGCAAGGGTAATGGGAAAGGTTTTTCAGAATTCCTAGCCACAAGCTCCATAGTTTCCCTAACTGAAATTTCCAAAGATGAAACAGAGAAGAAGGGGAAACCAATGAGAATTCTATGTCGAAGGTGGTTTAGTAATGGAAAGTGATAGAAATAGAAAACTTTAAACCATCGTTCAAGGGTAATGTACTTCATTAAAACCAAACACACTTGGTACCATGGTGTCAAAAGCTTGCTTTTCTCAAACCCCACATGCAGCTTGGTTAGCTTTTCATTTTCATAGAAGAAGGTCTACAAGCTCTCCATATCACACACCTTCATATGTTTTTTGAGTTTTTGACCCAAACAAGACAACCCCATAGCTTTAGCAATAACCTCATTTATTTCAAAGGAAATACCACCCATCATGACCCTTCTGTCATGCCATGAGGTCATGAACTAAGTAGCAAGCTTCTCATCATGCCCATTTAACTACTCCATTAAAGGAGAAATACCTTGTTCAACACAAATATGCCAGACCAAAGGGTCTTGATGGAATTCTTCACATGATCTTGGTTCAGTTCTAACCCAGTCTCCTCCCATTTTCACACTCATATAGTAAATGTTTACCAAAGAAAATAAAGTAATATTTTTTTCAAAATGCAAATGGCCAATGTACACAAAACATTTATCACCTCCATCATAAAAAAATTTGAAAATCTTGCCTAATTAAGGCATTAATATTTTCACACATACCAACAAGCATTTTCGAGATGCATAGGGTTGTCGGGCCATTGTAAATGTTGATTAAGTACATCAAGGCATAAATAAATGTCATCATTATATTAATCGACTCATAATTAATTAAAGGTTTGATTGAGATTTTGGCCGCTAGCATGTTCCTTATAACAAGGTTCAAATTAGGAGCTTCGTATCAATGATAAGACAAAAAATGATGCTCATGGGGAAATCGACTCTAGATGTAACACAATTAACCCCAACCATAACCCAATAGCCTGCCCACACCCCTCCACATCATCAAAAATAATCCACATCATTATGAGACCAACGATGAGAATGAAAGTGTACCATTCCATGATGGAGATGCTAGACCTCATCATCTATAGTAATGTTATTTTTCTCTCAAGGATAATTCCTTGGATATTCATGGGGAGAGCCACCATACTTCTCCAACATTTGGATAACTCCCTCAATGAGCCCGAGTTGGCCAAAGAGTCAGCCACTTTATTTCCCTCATAGAAGGTGTGGGTTAGTTTCTTTCTTTCTAGATTGTTGAGTGAGAATTTTCTATCTAATAAGATGTTCCCACCCTTGGAAATAATCATGATTGATGGATTCAATCACAACTTTGGAGTCTCCTTCAACATGTAGGTTTTTTATTCTAAGAGTAACATCAATTTTAACTCCACTAAGGAGTGCTCTTGGCTTTGTTGTCATAGAGGATTGTATCTTGATGCCACCAATAAATCCAGCCACCAAATTTTCATTTGGATCTCTGATAATGCTCCCTATGTTGGCCAAACCAAGATTACCTTTTACTACACCATCAAAGTTAATTTTATGCCAACAATTAGTAGAGGGTTTCCAAACAGTATTAAGCCTAGCTAGAGCTTTTGAGTTGTCAAATGAGTTGACATCCAAGTTCTTGTTCTAGGATTTATCCATATTGATATCCCTTATAGAGGGAGGTTTGTTTCAAGGTTTCCAAACAATGAACATACAAGGATACACTCTCAGTAATAAGTCTTATACCAATACTAAAACATCCTTATGGGTTTTTTCCACATTTTTGAAGATCCAATTATTTCTTTCTTTCCACAAACACCAACATAGAATAAGAAGAACCTATCTCCAAATTTCTTTAGGAAGAGGATGGTGATAGGGACTGATCCACCTATCAAAAAAGTGCTTGAGGTTACTATTCATAGTCCAATGAATACCCAATCTTCCAAAGGAAAACTCAAAAACTTCAGTAGCAAATGAATAGTGGAGTAACTGATAAGGGATAGTCTCCTCTTTGTTCTTACATAGCATACATCTATTCAGGATTTGAAATCCCCTTTTCCTTATATTTTCCTGAGTGAGGATCTTGTTATGACTCGCCATCCACTAAAATAAATTAATTTTTGGTGTAAACAGCCTATTCCACACCTATTTCCAATTACTATTTTGAGTTCCTTGCACTGACAAGAAACTGTATGCAAACTTTACTAAGAGATTACCCTTGTTTTCCCTAGTCCAATAGAATTCATCCTCCAAGGTAGAAATGGGTATTCTAGTTAGGGAGAGGATCTCCTACAGAGTCTTAGCTTGATGTATTAACTCCAGGGAGTGAGGGCAACAACTCTCTAGCATTTTCCATTTCAGAGAGCCATGCAGCCTACACAAGTAGTCTCTCACATTCTTTCTGGAAAACACCACAACAGGAACCATCAAATTCCTAAAGTCAGATTGAGAGAGGGGGATTTCAAGTAGCTTGGGATTCTCCCAAAATCTAATTTTTTTGTCATTACCCAGTTTCCATCTCAACCTAAAGTGCAATTTTTTTTTAACCCTGCAGATATTATTCCAAATCAATGAACCAATGGGAAGGTCATCTAAGAGGAACCTAATTAGGGGAATGTTATTGAGATATTTCTCATTTAGAAACTTGCACCATTCCTTTTTGTTTCTCAATTGGTCCCATCCCACGTTCACAAGCAAGGCTTTATTAGGAGGTTGATTTTTTCTTATGCCAAGGCCACCACCAAATTGAGGGAGACATATCGTATCCAAAATTATCAAAGCCAAAAAAAAATTTCCTCCATACCAAACCAAAGAAAATTCACTTGAATTCTTTCCAATTTCTTAGCAATGTATCTAGGGATTTTGAAAATGGATAGAAAATATACCAGTATCCCTTGGAGAGTAGCAGCCAAAAGTTGTAGCTTACCAGTATGGCTAAGGGTAGAGCCTTTCCATCAAGCCAATTTCCTTTGCATTCTTTCAAGGACCAAGTTCCAAAAGCTAGGCATTACTTTTTTAATCATGAGAGGGAATCCAAGGTACACAAAAAGATGAGAAGCACTCTTACAGCCCAAAACAATAGTCACCTTGTCCTGAAGGACATGTGTGTTGTTAAAGAAGTATATCATGCTCTTGTTGTGGTTTATACATTGGAAAAAACTAAAGGCATAATTATTTAGACAATTCTTCTATTTTATAGCTTCCACCACAGAGGCTTTCCCAAAGAGGATAGTATCATCCAAAAATTGTTGTATAGTTGAAGGTTCAAGGGAAGTCGTTGGTTTGACCCCCATAATAGAACCATCAACTAGCATCCTTGAAAAATTCCTACTTAAAAATAAACAACCATAATAAAGAGGTATGTAGAAAGAGGATCTCCCTGTTTTATCCCTCTACCAACAAATTGTGTTGGGAAAATGTTTCTCAATCTTGTAATTATATAGTGATTATTGTTGATAGGATGTATATATATTTATATATTTGTTTCCTAGTTACACCAATAGGTGTATACAATGGCAACACAGAGCAAAATGTGAGCGTGTTAACTTTTTCAAGAAACTTTTAGAATAGCCGACATACATTAAATAAAGGATATATTCTAAATTCGGACCATTCATTATTAGGTTTTAGATCTAATGTTGGCTATTTTTTTGGCCTATCTTTCTCTAGAATGTAATCCTATTTTATGAGGGTGTTGCATTACGGTTGTGGTAGAGAGAGACGGTGATGTATTCTAAGAGTTTGATAGCAATTGTATTGTCTCTTGATCTCTATGTGGTGATACTCCTGTGAGAAGCTTGCTCTACAATTATATTGTAATCTCTGTGATTTACTAAATAATATATTGGGCAGCTTTTGGAGTGTGGTGTTTTTCTCCCAAAAGGTTTTTCCCCACATAAATCAATGTGTTGTGGTATGCATGATATTTATGTTTATTTTTGTTTAAGTTTTTGTAACTGTTAAAGATCTATAAAATTTTTGCATTATTCTCCTCTTAAGATTAGTGTGGGAATTTGTTTCATTACCTTAGCTTCCTTACAAGTGGTACCCAAGTCTGATTAGCTTTGGTTTTAGTTGTGGGTTGTTGGGTTTTTTGGACTAATCTAGGTTTGAGTGGGAGTTTGTGCATAAGATACTTTGTAATCTTGTTGTAGGAATTTTCAGATGGAAAGTTCATTAGGGAGAGTAGAGGTGAAGAAATTTTTTGGAAATAATTTTTAGATGTGGAAGCTAAAGATGCAGGATATGTTAATAGATTGCGATCTATGGGATGTTGTTGATGAGAATGTTTCAAGGCCTGCAAATCATACTTAAGCTACTCAATATGATGTTATGGATCGTAAAGCCAAGGGTCTAATCAGATTATGCTTGGAAAACCCTATTTTAATTAATTTCCATGAGGAGACCTCTACACAAAAACTATGGAAGAAACTTGGTGAGATTTATCAAGCCAAATCTTTAGTGAATAAGATTTTCTTGAGGAAGAAGTTGTATTCCTTGAGAATGGAAGAGGGTGGAAAAATCATAGACCACTTGGAAGTATTCAATATGCTAGTGGCTCAATTGGTATAAGTCAGTGTCAAAATGGATGAGAAGGAGAAATTTTAGATCTTGTTTTATTCTTTGCCTGATTCATGGGATTCTCTTGTTATGGCTATTGGGAGTAATTATGTTATTTTGAAGACTAAAGATGTGGTGGGTTCTTTTATTTCTAAAGAGATGAGAAAGAAGGTATCTATCATTTCCAACGAGGCCCTAAATGTTCATGGAAGACCTAAGGAAAAAGGAAAGAAGAATGAGAAGCGTGACAAATCCAATTCTAGAAGGAGATCTAAATCTCCTACAAAGTCCAAAGTTATTTTTTGGAACTACGGTATGCCTACAGATGTTTGTAAGGAATGTAAAGAAGAAAAAAAGAAAAAGAAGAAATTTGATTTTGATTATGAGTCCGAGAAGGAAGATGTTGACGCATTGATTGCAGATATAGAAACTCGTGGAAGTAATGATGCATGGTTAATTGACTCAGAACATCTTTCCATATGACCTTTAATAGAGATTGGTTTTGTGAATATGAAGAAATTGATGGAGGCAAGGTGTATTTAGGTGATGATTCTCATTTAGACATTTTTGGTCTTGGTAAAGTCAAAATCAGGTTTCCTGATGGTAGAGTAAAAATGATTAATGGTGTGTTGCATATCCCTAGATTAGCATGAAATTTGTTATCTATGAGCAAACAAATAGATGCAAGTGTGCGATAGTTTTTTTGATGCAAGATGTAAGATGGTTAGAGGTTATGGTGATTTCTAGACAAATGGCACATATATAAGTTGGATGCATGCACTATTGGTGCAATAGTACTTTAGTGAAAAAGGTTTGTGGAAGAAGTGAGGGTTTCACCTTTAGCAGATGGTCATGGATTTTGGGTACCCAAGGGTGCTCTTTCTTCTGAACAAAGTTACCTGAAAAAACTATGTTATGGCACTAAAGACTTGGCCACATTGGAAAAAGGGTCTAAGGACCTTGCAAAATAAAAACCTTATTCAAGGTTTGTCTGATTGTAATCTTGAATTTGATTTTGTGAGCATTGCATTTATGGAAAACAAAACTATGTTCAGTTTTACTCGAGTTCTCATAAATCTTGTGGTGTATTGGATCTTATTCATTTTGATGTGTTTGGTCTTGTAGATGTTCCTTTGATTGGTAAATCCACATATTATGTTTCATTTATTAATGATTATAGTAGAAGGACATGGGTGTATTTTCTAAAGATTAAATCTAAAGTTTTCAGACAATTTAAAGAATTTAAAGCAATGGTTGGGTTGTAGACTGGAAAGAATATAAAATGTTTGAGAACTGATAGTGGTGATGATTTTTTCTCTAATGATTTTGATAAATTCTATAAATATTGTGGCATTCATAGATAGAAAACAAATTTGTATTCTCCACAACATAGTGGGGTTGCAAAAAGAATGAACAAGACACTAATGAAGAAGGCTAGGAGTATGTTGAGTGGTGCTGGCCTAGAACAAAGCTTTTGGGCTAAGGCTATTTCCACTACCTATTACCTAATTAACATGTTTCCTACATCAGCTCTTGTTGATAAGACACCTATAGAGGCACGGCCAGGTTGCAAGCCTTCATTAAGAAATCTTAGAGTTTTTGGTTGTAAGGCATATGCACATGTGCCAAAGGAGAAGCAAAAAAAGTTGGAGAACAAGGTTGTGGAATGTATCTTCATCAAATACAGTTATGGTGTGAAGAGAAACAAGCTTTGGGAACCTATTGCACAAAAGGTAATATATAGTAGAAGTGTTATTTTTAGAGAAACTAAGCCTTCTTCTATTACATTGCAGCCAAAAACAAAGTAAACAGGAAGATGTGATTAAATTTCCTTCTACACCTGAGAAAGTTGAATTAGCCCAAGGGAAAAGAAGTTGAGGAGAGCTCATCTAGTCCTAGGATGTGGTACCATAAATTTGATACATATGTGTTGAGTTTGGGATTTGAGCATTCTAAATCAGATAATTGTGTTTATTATAAAACTGATGGTGATCATTTCTTGTTTATTACATTATATGTTGATGATATGCTATTTATTGGCAAAGGGAAAGGTATGATTTCATAACTGAAATCTCAACTTGCTGCTAAATTTGAAATGAAAGATCTTGGTGCAGATAAACACATTCTTGGGATGGAAATTAAAAGAGATAGAGTGAACAGAAAGCTATGGATTGGCCAAAGTGTGTGAATTCAATTTTACAGAGGTTAGATATGCAAGATTGCAGACCATTGTGTGTTCATGTTTTAGTTGGAACAAAGTTATCTATTCAAATTGTCCAACATCTCCATCAGAGATGGAAGACATGAGTAGAGTGCCTTACCAGAGTGCAATTGGAAGTTTGATGTATGATATAGTTTTTACTAGACCAGAATTTTCCCAAGAAGTGGGAAGTTTTTCTAGATATGTCTAATCCTGGTAGAGTTCAATGGGATGCAGTTAAAAGGGTCTTCAAATATTTATGTGGTACCTCATATTACTCCTTATGTTATCATAGTAATGTAACTGAAGATGAGATCTCCCTTGATATTCATCGTTATGTGGATTCAAATTGGGTAGTGATATTGATAGCAGACAATCCATCAATGCTTATGTGTTTACATTATTCAGTGGTGCAACTAGTTGGATGAGTAAGCGACAAGTTGTGGTTGCTTTGTCCACTCTGAAGTAAAGTATATGATAGATACTCATGCTTATAAAGAAGCCATTTGGATTAAGAGATATGTTCAAATATTGGAATAAAACAAGGTGTAGTGACAATTTATTGTGAGTCATAGTGCGATATGTCTAGCCAAGAACCTGACATTTCATGCCAGAACCAAGCACATTGATGTACAATATCTTTTTGTTAGAGATATGGTCAAATATGGTAGGGTGAAGTTGGTTAAGGTAGAGACTTTGATGAATTTTGTTGATTCTTTAACTAAGCCTATGAGCACAAAGAAGTTCAAATGGTGTTCAGAGATTATGGGCCTTTCAGCCCCTAGCAATTAAGAGACAATGTTTATTCCCTCTCGTTGCTCTTGAAAGGTGTTCGATAAGTGGGAGATTTGTTGGAAAAATTTGTCTCAACCTTGCAATCATATAGTGATCATTGTTCATAGGATGTATATATTTTTATATATGTTTTCTAGTTACACTGATAGGTGTATACAATGGCAACACGAAGTGAAATGTGAGTGTGTTAACTTTTTCAAGAAACTTCTAGAATAGTCGACATACATTAAATAAAGGATATATTGTAAATATGGACCATTCATTATTAGGTTTTATATCTAATGGTGGATATTTTGTTGGCCTATCTTGCCCTAGAATGTAATACTATTTTATGAGGGTGTTGCATTACGGTTGCAGTAGAGAGAGATGGTGATGTATTTTGAGAGTCTGATAGCAGTCATGTCTCTTGATCTCTGAGTGATACTCCTGTGAGAAGCTTGCTCTACAAGTATAGTGTAATCTTTGTGATTTACTGAATAATATATTGGGCGGATTTTGGAGTGTGGGGTTTTTCTCCTGAAAGGGTTTTCCCCATGTAAATCACTGTGTTTTGGTATGCATGATATTTATGGTTATTTCTATTTAAGTTTATGTAATTGTTAAAGATCTATAAAAATTTTGCATTATTCTCCACTCAATATTAGTGTAGGAAGTTGTTCCACTACCTTAGCTTCATTACACATTGAAGAAGCTATGTCGAGATAGAGTACTTGACAGTAGATATGCATTCAGAAATGAAGTTCACCAAAGTTTGATTGAAGCCCAACCTGGTTAACACTTTAAGGAGGAAACTCCACATAAATTTTTCATAAGCTTTGGAAATGTCGAGTTTAAAATCCATGCCATCACAATTACTTCTATCTATTGAGTGCATGATTTTTTGTGTGGAAATTGCAACATCCAAAATGTGGTGACTAGGGAAAATTTTTTTTTGGAAAGGGCTAATCATTTTATCAAGAAAATGTTTCAGGTATTAACCAGAATTTTGGAAAATATCTTGTAGATTGTATTACATATGTTGATGGGTCTAAAGTTAGCCATGGTCTGGGGATATTCATTTTTAGGAATTAGGGATAGAAAGGTATGGTTCAACTATTTTAGAAGTTTTCTGACCTAAAAAAGTCCTTGGTAGCAAGGAATAAGTCCTCTCCCACAATCTCCCAGAACTCTTGAAAGAAAACCAGAGGGAAGCCATCTAGTCCAAGGGCCTTGAAGGCACCCATGCTAAAAACTGTTAGCCTGAATTTCTCAAGAGTGACAGCTCTAAGGATAGCAGCATTATCCAAATTAGTTAGAGAAACAGATATGGAATCCAATAACAAATCATTAGCAGTAGAGTTAGGGGCCTTAATAGGCTTAGATAAGGCATGTTGAAAGTATCTAGAGGCTAATTGGCCAATCAGAGCTAGAGTAATGGCTTCTACTCCCAAATTATCTTTCAACTTTTTAATTTGGTTCCTTTTTCTGTGCTTGAGAGCCAAGATATGGAAGAAGTGTTGTAGTCTCCTTTCATCTATTGAATTTTGGATTTTTGTTTCCAAGATATTTCTTCATTTTTCAATACTTTGTCCCATTATATGTTGTGATCTTTCTCTTGTTGACGGGTCTTCTCACAAACATGCCCCTTCTCCATCCTTGTTTGGGTCTCTTTAAGTTTATAAGAAATCTCACGTTTTTGATGGAAAACATCCCCAAACACCCACCTATTCTAGCCTTTTACAATATTTTTGATAAACTTTAATTTTTAAAAGAATCTAAACATGGGGACCCATGGATGGGTACATTCCACCAGCCAACAATTTTATTCCTAAATTCTGGGTGAGAGCTCAACATTATCTCAAACCAGAAGGGAAAGGGACCAACAACAGAATGCTCATTCAAGATAAGGAGTAGAGGGTTATGGTTAGAGACAGTATGAGGAAGTGTCAACAATTGGAGCTAAGTAAAGTAGCCCAGTTAGGGGAGAGAAGAAATCTGTCAAGTCTTACCTGGATTAGTTTATCTCCCATTCGCCCATTGGTCCATGTGTAGTTTTGACCCTGTAAGTATATATCCAGAAGTCATGTAGCACTTAATAGATCAACCAATACTTCTATACTGTCAGAGTAGTCCACCAAGCTCCCACACTTTTCAAAAGGATATAAAGGAGAGTTAAAGTCCCTTGCTAATAACTAGTGAGCCTCTTTATTGTTCAGGATCCAATCTAATATTTCTAGCCAAAGAGCTTTCCTAGCATTCCCAACATTGGGCGCATAAATATTGATAAGAATCCAAGTAGACCTAGATTGAGTGAATTGAACCCCCAAACTATTCATATTTTGAAATAGTTCATTACCCCAAATTCTATTAGGGTTCCACATAATATCCAGGCCTCCCGAGGCCCCATCTGCATCACTAAAAGAAAAGTGAGAATTAAGCTAAATGTTTTTAGCAATGAGATCAAAATTTTCTTTTTTCATTTTCACTTCTTGTAATAATAGTATGTCAAGCTTGTGCTCCCATACAATTTTTTAGGAAAAAATGTTCATGAGGGTTGTTTAGCCCTCTTATATTCTAAGATAGTACTTTCATTTTAGCATCTTCTTTGAGGACACCTCCAACATCCTAAACTTTCCAATAGCTATCTCTTTGGCCATTTCTCTATTTTTGGTTAGGTTTGCCTGGTTTAGTTTCAACACCAACATCGACATACCTTTTCTTTCCCTTGTTCTTTCAGATTTACCATGACTCCTCATCATTGGTTGGGTTATGATTCTTAGATTCAATAGTTTTTTTTATCACTCTAGTTCCAAAGCCATCCCCATCCAACATGATTCTAGTTATTTCAACTTCTTCTAGTTCTTTAATCAGATCACAGGTCGCTAGAGGGTTAGGTTGGTAACTTAGGCTTTCAACCTTTAAATCACTAGTAACAATTGGGTCACATGGTATGGCTTTCAATGGAGATGAAGTCTCTAGAGGGTTTTCAAAGGGTTTGTTGGGTGATGTCACAACCAAGTTTGTGATAGGGTCTTCACTAGGACCAAATTTGGCTAGGGAATCCAAAATATTTAAAATCTAAGATTTGAATGGATAGTTGGTTGTGATTTCATCCACCGGTGGATCTTTCATAATGGGTTTTCTTATTACAAAGGAATTACTATCAGAAATAAGGTGCCCAGGTTTGGATAATTTTTGACAATAAATAATAGCATTTTCATAGCACACTTGTTGGTTCCATGAACCAAACTTAGAGCTTAGAGTCATTGAGTTGGGTAAAGTATTATTAATATCAATATTGAAAAAAAATCGTGCAAAAACCAACCTATATTTCATTTTGGTGATGACATCCGAAGTAATGAAGTGTCCCATTGAATCCCCAATACATTGAAATATTAATTCATCCTAGTATTTCAATGGAATACTCGACAGACAAACCCAAACATGAGTAGATTTATTAAGGTCGATAGCTAGATTGAATCCAAGCTTCCAACGATAGAGAGATAGGCTATGCTTCCCATAAAACCAAGGGACCAAAGAAAGAACATAAAGAAAATCCTCGAGAGCCATAAATTTGAAAAGAAACATCCCTCCAACCATAGCACAAACTTCTACACTACCCTTAAGATGCCATTTAGTCGCAGTCCATCTTCTAACCATGTTAATGGTATGGTGAAAGGAAAATAAATTTCCCACAATAGAGTTTTCCATGGAACAAACTATGCTATCAATGGTGAAATCCAGGAGCGATATTTTAGTACCAAAGATAGAGTTCAGAATCTCAAGTCGGGAGTGAGATTTATCCAAAGTAGGACTTTGGGAAGAGTTGAGTAAGACATTCTTCTAACCTTTGGATTCTGAAAGGATAGGAATCATGAGAACATCCTTAGAAATAAGAGAGGGAGGGTCCCCCAAGGAAGGCAAGGGTGCATGTGCAGAGGCCAACACACTATCAATAGGAGATAGGGGAGGGGGCCATGGGATATCCTCAATGAGGCTTCCACCATGTGCGTAGCTAATTAAAACTAGTAGAGCCAATATAAAAATATTATATATATTTACTTATTATTTGTGAGCCTATATAAAAATCACATCCCACTTATGACCTCGCCATTATGTGATTTGGATTCATTATTATGATGTGTGTAATGTTGTGTAAGAGTATCTATGATGAATATAGTGATGTAAGCCATATTATCACTTGTAAGTACATACGATTTTTTTAGGAGCTACATTGTTGACTAGGAACCTTGACTAGCTATATGAAGAGTGTTATGATGACATGTCATAGAGTATATTTCAAGGGATATTATGGATCCAAAATAGAGAAATCAAGTTTGTGATTGGCTCATGAAAAAATTATTGAGTATTATAAAATATAAGATCATCTACCATTTTATGATATTAACTCACCATGGATGGGGTATTGGAATTCAAGCCCTAGTTTTGGGTGTCATATTTGGGTCATGATATGTGACCATGGTGTATGATTTTAAACTTATGGTTTCATTTATTGAATCTCCTATATATTAGGTGGTTGGATTGGAGATATGTATAGGTTATATGATTGATTTAAAATGATTTATCAATATATTAGATCATAATTACTTTAGATTTACAAGTTAATGATGCTCATGTAATGACATATGCATGGATAATGTACTAAAAGTTTTGTTGTTGATAATACACTTGTTTCATGCTTTTCAATGTATTTTATTTTCCTAAAAGTATTTTCCCAACATAAATCATCTTATTTTGGTATAATCTTTTGAGTTTTTTTTCGTAATTATAAGATTAATTCTTTTATACACATATTCCCCTTAGTATTTATTGTATGAATATTATAGTATAACTTTTATTCATGTCATTTCTATAGCCTAATCATCTCATATTATAAGTTTCAAAGAATTTTTTGTATAACTCTTGGAATGAGGGGGAAATTACATAAAATGAGATCTTGTTGTAGTAAAAATGGAAAGCACATGAAGCATATAGATGGAGATATTCAAAAACACTAAATTTGAGCTCTAGAATTTATCAAAATGGATGACATTCTTATACATATAGATCTATGAACTAGTGTGTCCAAATCCAAATCTATGGTAATATATTGAAGAACTATGTTTGACCAAGTCCAATGAAATAAAATCCTCAAACAGGATTTTCTTAGTAGATTCTATGGTGTTAAATTTATATGAAAAAGTCACCACACAATACCTTTGGAAGAAGTTAGGAGAAAATTATTAGGATAAATATTTGGTGATTAATTTTTTCTAAGAAAAAAGATATCTCATGACTTAGACTTATGAACACATGCTCTTATTTTTTGTATTTTTAAATAATAACTTAAATTAAGTGATTTATAAAATCATCACTTAATTAAGTATTTTACAATGTGAATAAAATGCAAACATAGAAACACTATTTACTCGGCTATAGTCTTAAGCAAAAGCATTACCAAGTCAAAATACATATTTAATGTACCTAAGTTACAAGGCAAAGAGAATAGATAAGGCATAAGACATAAGTCTTAGCCCATGGTGGAAATAAGTTACATTGCATTTTATTAAAAGATAGGAAAAATGCCTAATCTTTCATCAGTCATTTTTAGGGTTTCAAACCCTAAACAAAGGATAAAGTAAAAAAAATATTTCATTTACTTACGAAACTTCTTGAAGAATTTGTGGCCACCACAATGAGGGTTTGTGGAGCTCTTTGTAGATGATTTCCATGGAAGACTTATGTGATTTCAGAGGAATTTCCTTCAGCATTACTAGAAAAAACATGACTTTTATGCCTGGGTAAGCATTCTCTATTGTTTCATTGTATTATTATGAAGCAAAACTTGCTTGAGTTGAGAGAAATAGCATAAATATGAATACATTTCATTTTCTTTCTTCTCCTTTCTATCATAACCATGCAAATTCTAGAAATTGTTTGTATCTTTCTTGAAGGTTTTATGCATTTTATGAATAAAATAGTGAATTTTGACCATGGCTTACTGTTGGCAAGAAAGACTACAGCCATAATCATCTTCAAGTATTGTTTACAGTTCTGGGTACTATTAAAAATCATGCCATCATCTTTGCATATTTTCTCCTCCCAAGAGTGGATTTAGTTAATGACTGCCTGGATTTTGGGTTTCACCAAACCCGTGTCCTCCATAAAAACCTTGGAAATTTGCATTTGAATATTTTCATGTGTTTTCCTGAATAAAACCACCATTTTGTCTACAGGTGTAAGATACACAAAAAACCCTAGGTCGTGGTTTATACTCTACAGTTGTCTCTTCTGAAATATTGTATTTGTAGATTTCATTTATTGTTTTGGATTTTCACCATATTTTAACACCATTGCATAGTATGGATATAATTCAAGGGCTCGACGCATCTTTTCATTTTTTTATGAATCTTCATTTTACTATGACTTTCACTGAGTTTCCTTTTTATATCGAGTCATATGTTGAAACTATGTTGTTGTCACACTTCTATAGTGCCATTGGGTGGGCTAACAAAATACTAATTTTCTCCTAAAGCTTTGCTAAAAGCATAAAAAAACATTTTTCTGAATTTACACTTTCTAGTAAACAACATTCTTTCTGTAATAGCCATGCTCAAAAGTCTACTTTGGTAAAACCCCTGCAGGGTTTGCTCTATCTTCATCAGTTTATCACTAAAACTTAGAATAAAAGTTGCACACTAGTAATTTTAATGATTCACATCATTTCCTTCACTCCAAAATGAAAAGTAGAAAAATAAGGTACTTTCCAAATACTATACACTTGAATTCCTGATTATCACTCTATCATGTACATCATTATGTCTAGCTCCCTGAGAGGCATTTTGTTTGAAGGCTTTTAGACTTATCATGATATCTTTGCTCAAACTGGCTATGTGAACTATATTTGACTGTAACCCTCTTTTGAAAGTGCCCTCTTAAACTGCTCACTGTCAACTTGTGATGGTATATTGTCACTCTTTAAATTCTTCATAATCTGTTGTCCACGCTAAACACATTCTTTTATCACACCCCACTACCATTTCATGAGAGATTTTCTCCATGGATCCTTAAAGGCTTGTTGCCCTCTTCATTTTGAATTTGCACAATAAGTAGCATTTCTTTTTTTGAAACTTAAATAGATGACAATTCATGAAATGACATCCTTTGTAAACTCATTTTGCTCACATCCTTTGGTTGATGTACAATAAATTGTTCTTGCTCATGTAAATTATGCCTTTGAATAAGCCTGTGTTTTTTTGTTCAAGATCCACCACAAGGATGAATCTATCCTTCAATTATTAGATGGAAGACCCTCAGAGACATCAATGGAGTGACATTATTGATTCTTTGATTATAGTATCATCTTTTCTCTCCTTGTAGGATTATTATATCTTCATGATAGACTTTTGTTCCTATTGTAGCATCCCTTTGAAGCCAAGACATACACTCCATTACTTCACATAATGAAGATTAATAAGGCATCTTATTTTATAGCACTATATTTTCCTTTGTAAGCACTTCAGTCAACACTTGTGCATTAATCCCACATCATGTGTTATTCCTTTTATGATGACATCATACATCAATAATCTGTGATAGTATAATGAATGATAAGCATAATTCAGAAACAAAGCTCATCAACATGATAGCTTACTCATAATCCAATCCTTGAAGACCTGATATCCACATTCTTGAGCATTTTGTTTCAATGCAATGATATTGTGTATATCCTTCCTGCTTTTACAGAGCTAGTATATATCACTAATGACTGTGACTAAAAGATCATTATCATGAGTAATGTATGCTTGCTTGTGTAAATCATAAGGGAAAGAACTACTTCCATGTTTAAATTAAAGTACAATAATGCATCATGTTGGGCTCAACCCTTGTGGGAGCCACATTTTAACCCACATGCTGCAATTTCATAGAATAGATCAGAAACATCACTTTTCTTGTATCTACACTTGAAGCAAACAAATTAGAAAATAAAATGCTTGTTTTAGGTGCGTATATTGAATTTGATGGTTTTCTGAGACACTTAAAGTATGCATTACTTATTTAATGCACATTAAGATCAATTTATATGTGTATACATGTTTGTTCATGTAAGGTTTTGAAACTTTTCATTGCTTAGAGCATTGCTCTAACATCATTGTTATTACCAGATGCAGGAACTAGGAGCAAGGAGCTAAGGTAGACACAAGCAGATTGGGGCAGTAGGAGCACAAGACAACACACTTTGAACCAGTCATTCTCAAGCAATGGCTGATTTCCCTACTTAAATGCACATTTCCTTTATTTACCTATTCACGTATACACTTTTCTTTATTTGCATTGAATAATTAAAGTCAATCTCATGGCTTGTGTGAGACAACAAACATTTTTGAATCAATAAAATTTAATTTTGAGAAAGATTTGTGTAAATATTTTCTATGTTGTATGCAATTGTATAAATGCAATGATCTGTTACTATAGTTTTGTAATCTTCTATTTTTTCCATTTATGTAATTGAATGTAATATAGGAAGGATAATTAAAAATGTACCTCTCTCCTGATTTCTAAACACAAAGCTCAACCTAATTGAGCAAGTAGCAAAATTAGGTAACATTTTTGGCAACATCTATTGCATGTTTTCCTACTAAACATGAAGACCAATTGCCTAGGCTTGTCCATTGGGTACGAAGTCATTTGGAAAACTTAGAAACGAACCTAGAGCAACCTTGTACATGGTTGTAACTCATTTGAAATAGATCAGATCACCTGGAAACTTATTGAAAATAGGAAATCTACCTGACTATGCTTGACAACACTTAGGGAATTGAATCTTGCACCTAGAAACCAACCCTACACTAATAGTAAGACAAAACTATTAAACAAAACCATTTACAGGATGACTAAAGTAGTTGCCCATTCTTCTCAATATGTAGTGATTTGCATGCATAATAGCAACTAAGAACGTATGAAACACAAAAATATGTTCGACAAGTTGATGCACTACCTCTTGAAAAAGATAAATAGATTCACTATCCTCCTTAAATAGATCATATGTAATGTTACTTAAAAGAGGATAAGTGAGTTGAAAATACTCTTGTTCATTTGCAAGTGCATCCTTTATGTCATTTTTAGTCATATTTTGATGCTTGGTTATCTTTGCTTGTTTGGACTCCATATTGGCCAAATATCTGATAGGACAGCCTCTTGAACGAGCAAACTTTGAACTGTCAATGTTGACTACTTCTCTTTCTTCCTATTTTTCATGACTTCCCTACTTCATGGCTATGTTTGAACTAGAGAGAAGACAACCCGAATGATTAGAAATATCATAATTTCCTTCACCTTGCATAATAACATGTCATGTTGATCCCTCATCTATGGGCAATGAACAATCCTCTTCCACTAAGGTAGCCAATAACTCATCAAAACTGTCAACTCTTGGAAGAACCTTAAAGATAGTTGGTACAAGTTCAAGATCTTCGTTATCATTCAAAATAAAATCCAACTCAGGCTTATCTTCTTCAATGAAGGAAGGAAGAAACTTAAACAATAAAGAAGCTTCTTGAAACAAACTTTCATCTAATATATCAGCTTCAAGCTCTATTGTACAATAGAAAGGAAGCTCCTGCAACAAGCTAAAACCTTGTAAATCAGGTTCATGAGATATTTCTTGACCTAAGGGAATGAACTCTTGTTTATCAAAACCACATTCTTCTTGTTGTTTTAGCATTTTCTCAAGTTTGTGAACTTGTTGTCCTTGATCAACATGACTGTCAACTACTTCTAGTTGGTCTGCCTCTTTGTCATCCAATGTTGAACAAAACTGTTCAATAATATTTGTGCATACCTCCTCATAAAGCTCACGATTAGAATCTGCATCCATAACATGCTCAAAAACATCAAATTTCAAATCCTGGAAGAAGGTATTAGGTTCAGTTCCATGTTCTTCTTCCTGAGTTAAGCCTCCATTATCTTGCTGATTGTCATCAATAAGCAACCCAACAATGTCTTCTTGTTGTTCTAAAACAATTTCACCATCTTGGAGAGCTTTTCTTTGTGTTAATCGATACTCCTCCAAAGCCATTTGCAAAAAAATTGGAATTCTAGTCTCCTCTATGGTGAGTGAACTGTCTTGGTCACAGTTCTGCTCTTCTTCTGTAGCAGCTCTCTATTTTTTGAAACTCCTCTGTTAGTTGGTGTTGATAATCTGAGTAAGCTTCAAACTCTGCACCCAACTAGACAACAACTTCATTTTCCCTTCCTTACTTAGTTATCTCTCGTACAAGAGAAAGTAGTGAAATTAGGTAACAATTACATTGGGACCAAAATATTAAAATAATAATATATAAGTCATCCTTT
Organism: Sequoia sempervirens; assembly: GCA_007258455.2. Classification (NCBI taxonomy): domain Eukaryota; kingdom Viridiplantae; phylum Streptophyta; class Pinopsida; order Cupressales; family Cupressaceae; genus Sequoia; species Sequoia sempervirens. The sequence goes on from VDFB02168118.1 coordinate 93,543,088, forward strand.
TACAATGTTAAAAAAATTAAGTTAGTAGGACAATTAAAATATTATTATTAAATTATTTCCCTAACTATGTCCCTTAACCTATCTGAAATAAGAAATGTACTATGGTTATCCCAATTATTTTAATTATAATAAAGGGGACATGGCATTCATGAAGGTAGTAAAGACTAGTAGAGGGTAGAAAATGAGGAGCCATGATGATAAAGATACATCACAAGTAATACGATAAGTGGAGAAGAGAATGAGGAGATATGTTGGAGGCCATGATTAGGTAACAAGGGAAGTCATGCTAGAATTGAAGGAAGATTAGAAATAGTAGGTTTTGTGTGGAAAAACATATAGGTCATGTATGGAATGGATAGGAATTAAATTCATGTGATGAATGGTAGGTGGAAATAAGTTGTACACAATCAGGGGCACTAATAACTGATACTTATATCTAATGGAAGGTGGTCAAGTTGATAATGAAACCAAAAAATATGTCCATTTATCATGTGACAGATAGTTGGTGGGTATGGAGGACCTAGCTATAAGGATACATCAAAAGTCTCAAAGTATCACAGATAAATTAATCAAGGATAGGTACATGTATGAGAGCAACTGTGTCCAATGGAAGGGATAATTAGGTGCATGATTGGTAATTATGGAACTTTAGAGGTAGATCTTAGGATAGGTGATTATGAATTCTCAAATATTTGGGTAAGATCAAAACAACAGATATGCAAAGAGGAAAATTTGAGGAGTGTACGAGAGTTTAGGGATAAGTGGCAATAGAGATCTATATTTTGTAAGGGAGTGAGAAAGGAGAGAGTAGTAAAGGATAATGTTGGTTTTTTAATAGGATTGAGGAGCCTTGATAAAGAGATAAAAGAAGAGAAAAACTAGTATAAAAGGTAGGTCAACACGAAGGAGAGAGATTACTGAAGGAGATAATCCATATAAAAAAGGGTACAAAGATTAGCATGTCCATAGGTCATGGAGAGTGACCAAGAAAAGGGTATTGAAGTGGAGGAAGAGTGTTTATAGATGCATAGGTAGCTAATGCGGGTTAAGAAGAAAATTTGAAGTTTGAAAATTAAGGGAAAAGATATTTAATACTAAGGATTCATATTGATACTATAAAAAAAATACACATGAGGAGCTATGTTAATGAGCCAACAATGTCAAGAGGTTAATATGAGAAGGATAATGAAGTAACAGGGAATGAAAAAGATTGATTAGGAAGAATTATGAGAAGAGATGGAATATCTAACATAAGATAAGCTAGGAAATGAGGGGAAAATAGTGAAGACCATGAATGAGACTAACTAAGAAATATGGTAAGAAGGAAGGTGAATGCATGCATGAGACTTATTAGGTAACATGATAAGATTGAGATGTTGCATGTACATGTGAGAAGTGAAGATGGATTTACATATATGAGCAACAAGATTGCAAGTAAGAAGAGAGAGAAGAGATGTTGAGAGTATGAGTGCAACCAAGGAGCTATAAGTATGAGTACAAGAGTGTGAACATGGAAAACAAAAGTCCACACTACATGTAAAGAAATGAATTATTCTATGTGCTAAAATATATCAAATTTATGTTTTATATTTAAATTTAATCCATGTGATGTGGCATGTATATATTTTAGGTCATATTAGTTGTGATTCCAATGTTGTAATATAGTTGCTACAAGTTGGGTGTCAATTTCAAGGTTGGTTTCTAGTTGCTAGATCTTGACCTAAAACTAAAGGAAGAATCCTAGTTTTCTTCAACATATCTACATAGATGGCCATTGAGTGATTCATTAAATATATAGAGTTTAGTCTAATGCATCAAATATGATAACAAAGAAAGAAAACTTTGGGATCAAGTAAGAGTGACGATGAATCCTCTAAAGTTTGAGTGGGTTTGTATAGGCTATCCAATATACTACCAAAGAGGGCAATGAAGTTTGTAGCCATAACTTTATAACTTCAAGGAAATATTTAGGGCCTTGAGGGAAACTAAGGAAAGGATGGAACCTATAAAAAATAGAGATAAAAACTTGGGGGGCCAAATGCCAATTGTCCTAGATAAGTAGACAAAAGAACTACTTAATAGTAGAGTGTAGAAAATATTACCTCAAGGTACAATAAGTAGGTCAAGGTGTTGGGTAAGTAGTCCATGGATAAAGAAATATGTCATGTATAACCTAATGAATACCTCATGGACAATGAGGCAAATGAGAAGAGAGACCTCTCAAGTGAGGAATGGAGTATAATGCAACCTATTATTTGCATGAGGTTGAGGAGGAAAATAGGGAGTTGAGTAAGGAGCTACAAGTTGGCATAGCACAAGTGCCACAAGTAAGTATAGTGAAAGTGTAGTCCATTTTGTGAGGCTGAAAGAATGATGGAGGATTTCATTATGGTGTTGCAATGAAGTATAGAAATAATGTTATCATCTGGCATATGAGCTGCTACAAGTTGATATAGCAAGATAATATATAGGAAGGATGCTATGTGAATGACACGACAAGTAGATGTGGTGTAGTAATTCTAGTAACCATTAAGTTACATATAAGAGGAGAAATGTAACCATGAAGTTGTACATAGAACTAGAGAAATAATTGTTGCTCGTTTCGCATCTATTTATGTCTTTTCCAAAAGACAAAAGGAGATATCAATGTCATTTTCTCGATCCAAAAAAACATGTTTGGATTTTATCCAGGTCTAACACAAATCTGAATCATAAAAATGATCGAATCTTAAAGAACCAAGGAACAATAAGTTGGGAAAGTCCTTCGAAGAAGGAATTGAATAACATTGAATGGGAGATTGATTCATCTTGGGAACAACTTGAAAACCTTGATGAATGGAGAAATCAGTACTTATTAAAAACTCAGTTATTGGAATTAAGGCACTAGAAAGCAAAATTGAGCAACTAGAAAAGAATTTAGTTCAAACAGAAGAATTGGATAAAGATAGTGAGGAGACACTACAAGTGGAAAATAATTTTGATTACTAATGAGGACATAGGAGTCCATGGAAGCTACAAATGGTGATGATTTTGTTGTAGCAATACGAGGAAGTGTTAAAAGGAGATAAGAGCCTAAGGGGATATATAAAGCTAGTGAAGACTATTAGATGGCAGTAAAGGAGGATCCTTATGAATAAGGTACATCACAATTAGTGCGAGTAAAAGAGAATACATTAAGGGGCCATCTAGAGGCTTATATTAGGTACCAAATGATGTCACAATTGTATTGAAGGGATTCATTGATGGAAGAAAGATGATAGTAGGATTTAGATAGTAAAATAGAGAGACTACATATAGAGAGGATAGGAATTTAATTCCTAGGGTGAATGGTAGGTAGAAATAGGTTGTGCATCATGAGAAGCATTGAAATTTAATCCTAGAAGATCTAAAGGTAGGTGACAAAGGTGATGATGATTTGTGCATCATGAGAGGCATTGAAATTTAATCCTAAGATCTAAAGGTAGGTGACAAAGGTGATGATGAGACTATGAAACATGTGTGTTTATTATGTGGTTATGGGGGAGATAGAAGGAGTTTTCAAAAGCCTTGAAGTACCTTGACAAAACTAATGGATGTAAAATTTATGTAGGAGAATCATTACATGCAATACAAGGAATATTTATGTGTACAATCAATAGTTATGACATGATAGGTGAGGATGTTAAGGTATATGATTTTGAACACCTAGAGATTTGGGTGAAATTGAAATATGATGCATGCAAAAAGGAAGATTCAAGGAGCACATAGGTTATTAGGGATAAATGGTAGTTAAGGTTGATAGTTCATAGTGAATAAATAAGGAAAGAAAAAATTTCAAGAATGTTAGTTACAGATGGGAGAGAAGACACTCAATAAAGTGAGGAAGGAGGGGAGTAATAAAGAGAAAATGTGAGTCAATTCCAAGTAAAGAAATAGATTAAATATCTAATTCATAAATGAAATAAGAGAGAGAGAGAGAGAGATTATTGTAGGGCATGAGTAATGACCAAGTAGAGCACTTTGAAGTGGAGGAAGAGCATAGGAAAGTGTATAAGTAACCAACAAAGATTGATAGGAAGCTATGTATTTTGGAAACAAAGAGGAAAGGTGTAGACTATGAAGGGATATAATTGAGAAGGGAGGAAAATTCCTATGAATAACTATGCAAAGGAACCAATAAGGTATAGAGGCTATGAGTAGGATAGAAGAAAGAAAAATTTCATTAGATCAAGGGGGAATTTTGAGGAGAAGAGGTGGAAGAGTTTGCATGAGACCAACTAGGCATCAAGAAAAATAAAGGATAAAGATCATGTGTAAGACTTACTTGGTAGCATGACAATAAGGAATATTGAGGAACAAGTGAGACTAACTAGGAAGTGTTACAAGAGTGAGTGGCTATATGTGTGAATAGAAAGTGGAGATGAAATTGCATGTGAGAAAGAAGGTTCAAGTAAGAAGAGAGGGAGAGGGTGGAGAGAGAGGGGCTATAGATAATAAGTTATAGTTGTGTGTTGAAGAGTGTGAACAAGGAAAGTACAAGTCCTTATATGTAAAGAAAATAGTTATTTTATACAATAAAATATATCATTTGTGTTTATTATTCAAATGATCACTATGTAGGTGTTTTTGATGTAGGAGCAACCAGTGGTGTAGGGGTAATCTTGCATCACCCCAAAAAATACTTTTTCCTTATTTTCTTTAGTTGTCTTAAGTCCTATGATGACACTTAAGGGGTGTAAGACAATCAAAAGTCAAAAAAGGTCAAAAATGGTCACTTATTATTTTTAATAAGTTGGCCTTAACGAGCTTGTATGGACCTGGAAGTTTACCCCAAGGAGAAGAACTAAAAAACATATTTGATGGCAGGATAATTAACTAAATATCTTGTACCATTTGGGAGATATTAGTTTTCATCTTGATAAATTTCTCCAATACAACTTCAAATTCAAATTTTAAACCCTTAGAAACCTCAAAAATGGTCAAAATGATCTTCAAATATTTTGACAGTGTAGATCTCTTCAAAATATTTCCAAAAATTTATTATAATAGCAAATTGAACACTCGAGTCAAAAGTTATGGCTCCAGAAAGTTGTTCCATCAAAAAGTGAATTTCAATAAAATATCTTCCTAGGCGAGAAATCAAGCAGCTAGACTTTTGGCACCAAAACAAAAGAGAAAGTTACACTTCTAGAATATTCTAAGGTGGTTATTGGTTTCAAATAAAGGGCGGAATGGAGGTTAGAGGAGGTTGCTCCATTAGTGTAGATTGTGGCTTCGAATAATAGATTTTTCTTAAAAAGTTTATTTTTATTTGTAGTGAATCAAGCTCACATGATTATAGCATTGTAACTTTTTAATTTATAATTTCATTTTTTAAAAGTAATCAAAAGTGGGTTGTTTCATGTTCTACTTTTTTTGTTATTGTATTTTGTGTGGTTGTTGGATGGAGTATCCCCCTCATTAGCTATGGTGTATGTAGGGTAGGTCCCTATTACTTTAGGTGAAGTGTTGCAAGATAGTTGCTATGAGTGAAGTGTTGTAACATATTTTTGTGGGTGGAGTGTTATAAGATAGTTGTTGGAAGTTGGGTGGTAGGTATTAGGGTTGGCTATTAGATATTGCAAGTTGACCAATATGCAAAGGGAAAACCCTAGTTTGCTTCTACATAGTTGAATATGGGATTCTTAGATGAGTGTCTAGTGTGCAAGGTCTAGCTCCTACCATCATGAACATTATGAGAACCTTCCACTTTTTTTAACCATTTCCCTTGAGTAGGAGCTTAACCCATTTCCACAATGTAGAAGAGAGGTATCTCTTATGGGTGCATTTGTCTAACTTTGGAGTCAATTATTTGGTTGGTCTTTGCTAGTATGGAAAAAATAGGGTTGATTTTGATTGTTTTTAGTCTTTTGACTATTAGGAAAAAAATATAATTAGACTTTAATGAGGTAAGAACTTTACATTTAAAATAGAATGTAAACCAACATTGATGTTAGTATTTAAGATTTTTTTTACATGACAACACAAATTTAGAAAAAAGTATGAAGTAAAACATCTATTTATTTTTAGAAGGGAAGCTCCCTAAGATCTAATCCAACCTTAACCTAAGGTAAATTGACCCTATACTAAAAAACATATACAAAATTTATTGATATTCTAAAAATACTATGAAATATTGTCCTCTATAATCATTCAAATAATATTTATTCAGCTTCCTTGTATTGCTCCAAATATATATTGTTTATATATATGTACAATCTATTATATTGGAACACTTATCAATCAAACATTAAATTAACATAAATATACCATAAATTAAACTATTTCAAAAAACAATGATCTCCTTATTAATTTGACCATAGATTTGTAAATAAGACATGATATAGGTTTGTCAACAAAAGATATGTTATTATAGAGGTAGATGAATAAACATTTTGATTGTGATGAACGTACCATCTCCATATAAACATGACCAAAAAAATATATTTCCATACTCTCATACAAACTAATTCAGGCCACAAAGCTAAACGATCTCATTTTCAAAGTTGATCCAAAAAATATGATGGCAAAAACAAATATAAATGCAACTCAATAAAGAAAAGGACAACTAGAATAATAAAACACTACAATGCTAAACAAAATGAACATATATCATTTCCTGATTCATTAAGAATCAGTGACTTTTTGCGAAATGGATAATGATCAAGTGTATTATGGGAGAGGTTTCAAGAGATATAAACTATTCTTATATGTATAGTAGGGTTTTAGGAAAATTCACTATCAATAATTTATTGTTAACAAATTCACTTTTAACAATTCATCGTCAACAAATTATTGCCATGACAAATTCATTTCATGAAAAATTCACCGCAAGAATGAATTTTCCACAAGATAAATTTATCATGACGATGAATTATTGAAAGTAAATTTATTGACAGTGAATTATTGATGGTGAATTTACGTGAAAACATAAAACAGTCATTTAATGAAAACAAATATAATAATAGCGTACCAAGAAGCACCATGCCCTGGAACATCGATTTCTGCTAATACGTTGATCCCTCTCATTTGAGCGTATCTGTGAGATTTTATTAACAGTTATCATTCTGTTTTCTTGAAGAATAATTCATTTAGGAAATGTATTAGTGCAGGCTCTTACCCAACTATATCCCTTGCATCGCCTATTGTGTACCGCTCTTGAAGACTATAAGCGCCATCCCATAATTTTGGAAGAGATGGAATCTCTAAAGGAAATGATTGTGTATCTACAATATGCCAATGTAGAACATTCTACATACAGGATACCAATTGTTTAGATCATATGACATAAAAACTAATTTAAAACATGTTACATGGAAAATGGAAAAAATAAATAAAAATATTTTATTCTAACATCAATGCTACATCTTATTTGAAAGGATATTAATAGAAATGGGAGAGCATGGGAAACTAAATGTAAACTTTTGTTTTTATTGACAAAAAAACACAAAGTAATGAGAATAAAATTGAATGATGCAAGAAAAAAAGTTTATCTGTATTTGCTATAATGAGCTACTGAAAGCTTATAAGTTGCACAAACTCGCTACAAAGAAAGTACACATAAGTAAAGATGTTAGATTCAAGGAAGAAGAAGAAGCATGAGATGGAAGTATTGATATATCAATCATAATTGCAACATGAATATCTAAGATAGGGAAGAATAAAAAAACAAAGAGTGTGACTAGGTTCATATTCAATAACAAGTGTTGCAATGAAATATTTAAGGGAAAAATTCACGATATTTGAGAGCACCGAAAGAATTTTATAGAAGGTAAACCATTGAACCATCCTACTCCCAATTTACAAGTGATGAATCAAATCCTAAACTTGTCTCACTAAGATCAAAGTATAAAGGTATGTAAATAAGAAGTTTAGAAATAAATTTATGATGAAGGAAAAGAAAAATTAGATTTATATTTGGATTTTAATTTATAGTCTCACAATCCTATATGTTTTGAGGAGATAGACAAAGAAAAATATTGAATCTAGGCTATGGAGATGAAGAGATGGTTCCACTGAAATAAATGAAACATGGGAGTTAGTAGATCTGCCCAAAGGTAAATATTGCATAGCAATCAAATGGATCTATAAGACTAAGTTTAATGTAGATGGTAGATTTGAAAAGTACAAAGTAAGATTAGTAGCAAAAAGTTTTGCACAACAAAATAGAGTTGATTACAATTAAACATTTGCATGAGTAGCATGAATTGATATAGTTAGAATGGTCTTAGCCATAGCAACACAAAATAATTGAAGAGTTAACCAAATCGATGTCAAATCAATATTTCTGAAAGATTTTTTAAAGGAAGACATGTATGTACAACAACGTCCAGGTTACAAATTTCATGATTAAGAAAAGGTATAAAGATTGAAGAAATCTCTTTATGGTCTCAATGAAGTACCAAGAGCATGCTATAGTTGAATTAATTGATACTTGATTAGAAATAGATTCAACAAAAGTACCAGTGATCCTACATTGTATATAAGATAAAAATAAATAAAAATATTAGATTTTGATCGTATGCTTATTGTGAGGCGAGGATTGTTAGGGTGGTTCGATTATGCTTAATGTAGTGCCCCTCCACGACTCGCCCTTTTCACGACATTCAATAATTTTTGCTTTGGGTTGTTTGATCTAAATTTGTTTTATTAATGTTGCTTTGATTGATATTATATTAAAATAAAAGAGTATTTTGGTCAAAAGGCTTTTTGATAAATAAAATATTATTAAGGCTTTATTTGATTTAAATAAATTTAAATTTATGATTAATAAAGAAATATTTAAATAAGGATATTAATCATTGCATTGTGCAAGTAAATTAAAATGAAAGGGATTAAAATTATAAATTAATATTTTAATTGCTTAATTTATTGTGTGCAAGCATTAAAGTATAGTTGCATTATAAAAATAATAAAATTAGTGGTAATTGAAGATGGGATAAAATTAAAATTAGCCGGTATTGGCATGGTGTGATGGTTTAAAGGTGGCATTGTTGTTTGTGCCACCAAGGTTCAAACCCCATTAGGGTGGTATTGTTGAATGTTGTAATCTGGTTCATAGCTCCAGTCAAAAGCGTTTACCCCTTGAATAAAAAAAAAGCCGGTATTGGCATGGTGTGATGGTTTATTGGTGGCATTGTTGTTCTTGCCACCAAGGTTCAAACCCCATTGGGGTGTTATTGTTGAATGGTTGTATCCGGTTCATAGCTCCGGTCAAAAGCGTTTACCCCTTGAATAAAAAAAAAAAAGATGGGATAAAATTAAATTTAACAATTAAATAAATGCAGTTACGAAGAAGAGTGTAAAATAAATTAGTTAGGGATAACTAAGAGATGGGCTTTCAATCAATCCTTTTAGTGCATGACGGATGCAGGCCATTCACCCTCCTTTGTCATTTGATAAGGTAATTGTTGTGCTTTAATAGCAAACTCTTATCTCTGTCTTGGCTATTCAATTTCTTTTAGCTTGGATCCTAAGTTTCAATCTTCAGCCCTGCCCTTAGAATTTGAAAGATTATGATAAGCTAAGGAAATCATCGCCCATAAAACTAAGATGATGGCCTGCGAATTGTATGGCGCTATGTCGAAATTCTTCACAACTTACCTCAACTAATAATTAAGGATTAGATGAACTCTTTTGAAGGAACTTGATAGCTAGAGTAGTATCATTTCCTTGTGCAATAATTATTATAGTATTTAATTCGGTTTTCATACATTAGCAAATGGTTTTGGGATTCAGTGATCAACCTGTTAGCTAGAAAAACTGTTTACTAGGATTTGACTGAATATTGCGACTTCATTCATTATTGAAAACTATGATTCCAATGGGCATGTCTCATGCTTTCGGATCACATATTTGGAAATTCGAATGCTTAATGATTATCCCTACATGTATATAGGAAATAGAAAGTGACATTTCATTCCTTTTGAAGCCCTGCTAGTCTGAAAATATTTGCCTACCGGTTCTCAAAATATCAAATTTAGCTTGAAAAACCATAAGATGCATATTGACATCAGTGTCTGATACATATTGATATTGATGCTTGAGACATACAAATATTGGCATTCGATACCTATAGAGTAAACCCTTCTGTCTAGCGGCAATGGTGGTAAAACTCTTGTTTTAAAATTCGATGGAGATAAACCTTGTTAGTAATTTGTTTTATATAAAGTTCTATATATATTTTGATATATTGTAGTTGCTTGTAAATTGTTGCATCGCTGCATTTAGAATTCTAAGTTTGATATCATACAGTTAGGTTGGATTTTGAATTGCATGGATACCGCCCTATCGACGTACTACTACTTGTAAATTGGTATTTATATAAATATATATATGTATGCATGTGGGCTTACAATGGTGAATATTATGAGTGCATTGTGGTATTTAAAATTACGACCTTGACAATAACATATTGCTTAATTAAAACTTATAAATATATATATGTATATAGGAATAAGTATACATTGTTATCAAGCTTTTTGTGTTAGGATGTGTGCCAGCGTGCTTCATTAATTCTTTCAGGCTCTTTGTTAAATAGTTCATGTGCCTTGTCTATACTCTCTTAAGCCATTCTATGGCTTCACTTCGAAACTTGAATGCATTGCTAGAAATATGTCTTTGAAATCCTTATAGCCAATGCCTATGTCGATATAAGCTAGTTTGAATGCACTTTGCTCCCATTCCCAATTGCGGCCTTCCTTTTGCTCATCAAACTTTGAGACATGAGAATATTTCATTGCCTTGGGTGAAATCAATTTTATACTTTGTAGAACTCTAGACTAAGAGTAATATAGTAGGCTTATATTCATTTGGTTTTAAATTTTCTCTTCGTACTATTAAGTCATTGTAGATTTAAAAGATTATATTTGGGTATGTATGTTTATATATATGTGTGTGCACGTGTGTGTGATTATTATATGGTTTTGTTTATTATATGAAATAGAATAGGGAATAATGAAAAAATAAAGGGAAATCTTATTTAATTAAATTGAGCATCTAAGTTGTTAAGATAAATAAATTAAGTTGATGAGTAGTCTAAGTAGGCATTAGGGTCAAGTTTATATTTTGTATCCTTTGATTAAAAAGATAGTTTCCTTATGTATTTCAAATGTATGTTTTAGCTTATTATATTCAGTTTTGTACCAATGTATCATCTTGTAATTCTACTTGGAGTTCTTAGTTGTTAAATTGTTGTGTATCACTGCTTGAGTTGAAAATGTCTTCATGGTCATGGTTAATGGATTGTTCATGATTGCTTGTTTATTGTGAGGTTGCTTTAATAGTGTATTTCATAGTTGCATTGTTTGATTGTTTCCTTGTGATGAACTATGTGTGTGATTTTGGAGTTTAAGTTGATTTTGGTTATCGAGGTTGATTATTGGTTAATTATTTTGGTTGGGTATCATGTGAGGAGAAAATTGAGGCCTCCCTTGGATGCTCTGTTGATTGATTTTACTTTTGATTTTGAGGTTGATTTTGATTTTGAGATCATGTTATTGTTGCCACTTCGATGAGGGAACCATTGTGTTAGTGATTTGTTGGACTTCCAGAGGTTGGGGAAAAGGAGTTTTCTTTATGATTGACTTTTCATGTTGTTTCTTTGTGAACTCTTGATTCTATACTTGATTTATGATTATGAGGGTTCTAACCTTGCACTGTGTAATTGTTATCTATGGGGACTTTGTGCGAGTTGGTGCATGCCTCACTTTATGTGATAATACTTGTGGCTTTATATGTTGTGCAAGTTGGCTTACCCAATTAGTGGACTATTGAGTCTCTTTGGTTCTGGTAGGGGGAGTGGCTCTCAATAGGGATCCAGTGCACAAAGTGGCAGGTCTTGGGTAACTCATTGAGAGTTTAATCAAGTGATAATCTAAAACAAATTAGGGGGTTGGGTAGTACACATTAATCAAGATAATGCCTCATTCATGGCTCAAGTGCTTGTTTAGGCTTGAGATGAGTGGGAAAGCCTAGAATGGCAAGATCAACTATTTGGTTTGACTTGAAGGTATGTTGATCTCACATAGCGTGTATGGGGGTCCGACGACCGGTAGAGGTGGCCAGGGTAACCTAGGATGGGGGTCTGGTAGCCTATGAAGGTTGCTCCAGGGTAACTCATATCAACCTATGCAATGACACTCCTCCCTATAGCAACCTTGAATGCCTTGTTTGTTTTTCCCTTGTTGTTCTTATACCTCTGGAAGTGGTTGTTCCTTTATGTTTTGTTTGTTACTTTGTATGTTGGAGTCATGTTATCCTTTCTGTGTCATTCTACTGTCTTCTTCTTTGTTTTGGTGGTAGGACCATATCGTTGTCTCCTAGCATGGGGGGTGGACCTTAGGGTTCCACATGGTTGGGTGGAACGTGCCATACACTCCATTGGGTTCCCTCACTTTGTTTGTGTTCGTGGTGACTACTCCTTGTTATGAATATATCTGCACTTGTTCTAGTTCTTTTGGAGTATCTTCATGTATTTGTATTGTACTACAATTCAATTGTATCATGTACTATTCTTCTAAGGTACTCTCCTCACATGTTTACAAGGAGACATTGTTGTTCAAGATGTAATGATGTAATTAATTGATGAACTCTCTTATGTAACAGATAATGGAAATGATGATATTGCATATGATAGTTATTTGGATTGCTATGGGATGTTGCTATATTGCTGATATGATTTGGATAATTCTGATTAGTTGATCTCTTAAATGTGATGTACAAAAATGTAATTTCATATTGTTGATGGATTTGTTTAATGTAATGATTTATAGTTCTTGCTAGTTTCATTAATGGAATTCTTGTAACATAACCTCAAAACCTTAGAGGACTTCAATTAGTAAAAAAGTTATGGTTTCATTTGCAATCTTGTGTATATTGCACTTTTTAAAAAAAAGTTTGTTTTTAGCTATTTTGTGTGTTCTCCTCTAGGGTTTCGTGGTAGGACATTACACTTAATCCATGATGAATTGAAGCATAATTGAGCCACTAAACCTCAATCTACCAAAAAAGATCATTTGAATCAATTGAAAGCTAAACTAAGCAGTTTACAAAAATTAAAAACTACAAACTAAGCAAAAAATAGATAAATGCCTACTCTAACCCATTCAAAACTTATCCTGTTTTGGAATTGGTGTCATGTTGATGTGGAACAATGACCCTTTCCCAATCCCATGATCAATGAGCCTGTTTCATTCAATTCTATAGAAGAGAATTGATGAAAACATAGTGATAAATGGATGAAAACCTAGATTATGATAAATGAACAGGATGCAAGCTAAGTTACCATGATTTTGTGCTAAAAAATAACTAACAATGCAATTGCTAAGCTATTCTAAGCTAATTCAAAGCTAAAAGATGGAAACCCTAATGCATATACAAACTAAGATGGATGCATGGAAGCCATTAATGGATACCTTAAGCTACTATGTAATTAGAAAATGAACTAAAACAAGATAAAAGTGAAAAAATTATAAGTGTGGATGCAAGTAAATTCAACAACATGAGGGTGCAAATGAAAGATGGGTGAGATTCAATAGCATAAATTTGCTATTAAAAAGATGGATCCATTTGTCTCCAAATAGTGTTCTATTTATAGGAGAGAATATGAGAATTGAACATGGTTGAGATCAAAAAGATTAATCAACGGTCCAAGATGAAGGAGAGAAGAGGCATAGATCATGGATTCTCATCAACGGATGAGAATGCATGATGAGATTTAATCAAGGGCTCACATTTGCTTCAAACAAACACACTTTGATCTGCTCACATAGGTCACAAGGTGACTTGTTCAAAAGGTTAAGGGTTAAAGCTTGTTGAAGAAGCCAATTGAGTTGAATGGAGGAGAGAGAATATTCCAAGGAACATTCCTTTGTGGTGCAGGGGCACCATTGTTGAAAAGTTGTCAATTTTTGAAGTTGTTGTCTAGGCTTTAGATTTTGGGTAAGTTTTGCATAAAATAAGGTCTTGAGATAATTTTATATTGTAATTAGTCCTATTTGATTCATGTTTAGTTGTCTAGGAGTTTAGAAGATCAAGTCTTAAAAAAAAAGGCAAATTGTGAAAAGTTGTTAATTGTGCAATGTTGCAAAATTGGAAAAAGTTGTAAAAAGAAAGTTTGATTGTCAAGCCTTTTCAAAAGGCAATTTGTGGAAGTTAGATAGTTTATTTAAGATGGAAAAAGCATAAATAAGAGGAAGGCATCGTTGTAAGAGATATTTTTAAAGATTTGAAACAATAACAATTGAAGTAGCACTATTTTTACCAGATTTTATGTAGTTTCCATTCTTATGCAGACTTGTATGATCCCGTATAGGGGTATTTTGATTTGAAATATGTGGAATTACTTCAAGGAATGTGTTAACTGGTACATGCAGCTGGTTTGAGTGATTTATATTGGTTTTGAGGCATTTTATCTCATATTTTCTGTGACTAACCCGATTACCCTGTTTTAAGGGATTGTGGTTAAAATAAAGAATTGAAAACCCATTCCACCTTCTGTGATTACTATAACTAGGTGGAATGGAATTTTTCTTGTAGAGTTAGGTGGTTACAAGCTTTGTGAGAGCAGGAGAGTCCGAGTATTGAGTTGGGCATGATGCCCTAGGGATGAAAAATGTGATTTACTCTTGAAATGGTGAGGTTTTGATATGCCAAAGTCCAAATTGTGTTGGGGCAGCATTGTTTTAGGTTTGATTAATCTTGTGTAGGGGTTTTTAGACTTTTTTAAGGTATTGGAAAGGTTGTGTGGAGTTTGTTAATGGGATTTCCAATAAAACCCTAGATTTGTGGCTATAAGTGAGGGTTTTTGGGTTTGGCACTTGGTTGAGTGAATTTCTAAGAACTAATTGTGGATTCTTGGGTTTTGACATGTGAGGATTGTTTTCCCCAGATTACAGAGGGTTTGGGAAAGTTTACAGATAAGTCTCTTTGTAAAAGAGGGCTTAGTTGAGTCCTAGAAGGCATAAAAAGCATGATTTGGTGAAGTTGTCCCAAAGTAACTAGTAGTGGTTTGTTGATATGTTTTTGACCACTGAAATGGGTCCTTGAAATGGCTTAGGTATTGATCAGAAAGAAGGACATAGAGTAGTTACACCTAATTGGGTGGGTTCCCAGTGTTACAAGGAAATAGGTTGATTTGGAGAAAAGTGAAAAGTTTTGATGTAATGCCCCATCATAATAACCTAAGGAATGTTGCAATTGTGTATACAGGTGAAATAATTTTTTTTTTTTAAAGTATAATTATTAAGTTAATTAGTTGCATACATTCATTAATTTACGCGACGTTACACTACTTTGAGTTTCCATAGACGACTTTAGTATTTCGCATTACACATATTAATTAATCATTAACAAAAATATAAACATTACATTTCATTTGAAACTCCATCCAAGATAACATAAATTACAAATATGTTTCCTTACATTGCATGTGAAAAAATATACAATACTCATTCATCTAATGAGGTAGTTCAATAATAATTGCAAGTTACATTTACAATGTTCTCCTCATAAACAATTGAGGGATGTTTTACAATACAAGTTTTACAATTTACAATGAAGAAGTACACATAAGTTTCCAAGTGCGAGCTCTCCATCCATGAAGCTCTCGATGCTATGATCACAAAACTGGGGACCCAACAGAGTAAGGTGCACGTTCCACCCAACCATGTGGTACCCGTAGGTCCACCCCCTGTGCTAGGAGATAGTAATATGGTTACCTAGACATAATCTACTAACCCTAGACACTAGTACACACTAACTGATGGTTACATTGCTTCTAGATTTTAGACAATTGAATGTACTACATACACAAGGTTAACTGTTACTTTAGGTGGAGTGTCATCACAATATTGCAAAGGTTACCCTGGTGTTTCTTCCTAGGTTCCGGCCCCCAACCTTGGGTTACCCTGGTAACCTCTTACGAAACCCGGCCCCATTGCAAACCATTGCGGAATCGAATGTCTTTAGAAGAAACAAGACACCGATTTTCCATTCCAGGCCTTCTCATCTTATACTTAAGACTGAACTAGCTCAAGAGTCATAAGCGAGGCATAAACATCTTATTAAGAGTTTTAATCTAACTATTGTGTCATTTAGTTATCACTGACTTACTAACTCTTTGTAGGTTACCCTGACACCACTTTGTGTGTCGGCCCTTACAAAAAGCCACTCCCCTAAACATAACAAAGATTTCTAAGTTTTCTTGACTAAGGTTTACAAAGTGTACAACATATAATAGACAATTTCAACACTATTCATAACGAACATCAATGTCTATGTTCACAAAAATCAAGTATCTAAGTACCAAGCTAATATCATGTACACAACTTAGCCAACATATGAATTCAACTTAACAAACAGAAATGAAATCTATGCTTTGCTTAATTTCATAAACTGGGGACCCAACAGAGTAAGGTGCACGTTCCACCCAACCATGTGGTACCCGTAGGTCCACCCCCCGTGCTAGGAGATAGTAATATGGTTACCTAGACATAATCTACTAACCCTAGACACTAGTACACACTAACTGATGGTTACAGTGCTTCCAGATTTTAGACAATTGAATGTACTACATACACAAGGTTAACTGTTACTTTAGGTGGAGTGTCATCACAATATTGCAAAGGTTACCCTGGTGTTTCTTCCTAGGTTTCGGCCCCCAACCTTGGGTTAACCTAGTAACCTCTTACGAAACCCGGCCCCATTGCAAACCATTGTGGAATCGAATGTCTTTAGAAGAAACAAGACACCGATATGCCATTCCAGGCCTTCTCATCTTATACTCAAGACTGAACTAGCTCAAGAGTCATAAGTGAGGCATAAACATCTTATTAAGAGTTTTAATCTAACTATTGTGTCATTTAGTTATCACTGACTTACTAACTCTTTGTAAGTTACCCTGACACCACTTTGTGTGTCGGCCCTTACAAAAATCCACTCCCCTAAACATAACAAAGATTTCTAAGTTTTCTTGACTAAGGTTTACAAAGTGTACAACATACAACAGACAATTTCAACACTATTCATAATGAACATCAATGTCTATGTTCACAAAAATCAAGTATCTAAGTACCAAGCTAATATGATGTACACAACTTAGCCAACATATGAATTTAACTTAACAAACAGAATCCCCACGGTATTAAATTGGTCTGGAAGACTTGTTTATTTAATACTTTCCCAATTTTTCCAACAAGGAAACAAAAATTAAAGCAAATTGATAATTAAAGATCTACATTAGGATATACTAGATCCAATCAATCAAAATATGTGATACACAAAATCAATCATTTAAAGTATCATTTATTTTCCATTCAATACCAAAAATGAAATCTATGCTTTGCTTAATTTCATAAACATTTATTATAATGAAATTTGTAAATACTTTAAAATAAAAGTCCATTTTAAGCTCATATAACAAAATCAAAATAAATCAATTATTATAATATCTATTTCTAGATATTTAATAAATCATTTCTTTTAAATATTTCATTGATACATAATAACACTTCAAATACATTTTTTTACCTTTAAATTAATACATATAATTATAAATATTATATATACATATTTTATATATAATATATATTATAGTATTAATATACATTATATATATCATATATATAGGGTATGTGTAGGATCATCATGGAAAAAACAGACCCTTAAATGGCAAAAAAATAAGAAAAATCAGAGTTACGAAACTTGATGTAAAAATTTAAATAAGTTATCTATATTATTTCAAAATAATGTAAGAATAGAATCTGTAGCAAATTGAATGTAATTTCTCAACTACTAGGTTTCTTTTTTTTTAAAAAAACCTATTTGGTGAAAATTTGAAATTTCAATGCAGTAGTACTTAAATTTCAGGGAAAAATAAGAAGTAGGTGTATGTCGACCACCTAACCACAATAAAATGATAATATTTTTTTATAATATTTTATATATAAGTAGAGGACTCATGTCTAGATGTGATGCATATTTTTTGTAATTTTTTTCCAAGTAAATAATTAATTATGAATTTTTTATTAAAACTTTTAAAAAATAAAAAAAATCGTATGTCTGACCACCTTAACTTGGTACAAACTTCATGAAATTCATTTATTCTTTTTTTAATCCTATAGTATGTGAAGCATAGAATGTAACGCATGTTTTGGATTCAATAAATGTGATACCGTTTGAAAGGTATAGATGTTTTTCAATCAGCTTATCAATCAGGACTTTAGTCGTAATTCAAATACAAAAATGAATAATAATTACTTATTAAATTCAAATGAAAGAATAATTTATATTGGTAGAAAGCTAAGAATCTCCTTTAAAAACCCTTTCCATTTCATCAATTTTGGGTAAAAAAATAGTCGTCAGCCACATACCCATCATATTGCCACTTTTTGGCCCATCATGATCCTGCACATACCCTATACATAATAAATATAATATATATTTATATTACAAATAACAAAATCGCGGATTTAAAAATCACATTAAAAATGTAATACACATTGGAAGTAGGGAAAAAGCCCTAACTCCGCGCATAGTGGGAAAGGGTTGCCTTCGCAGCCTGCCCCACAGGCTCAGTCGTGGTGGCTGAGCCAAGCGTTCCCCGAAAGGGCGGCGCTGGCTCGGCCCTCGCCACCGTCCCCCTGCGGGGTTGGCTGTGGGTAGCCCCCCCGCCCACACAGAGCTTCGGCTCTTTCAAAAAAAATTACATATATTTTTTTTTAATACATTCATAATATAAACAAACGAATTTAATTAAATTTTTGACTACGGATATTTCATTTCCGTTTCCCAACTCGCCCGTACGGCGATTCCAAATTAAAATAAACATAAAATTTAAAATGAATTTCTTCCACAATCCAAGTTATAAATGAAATAGAATATATGTATAAATATATATATATTTTATATATATATATATATATATATTTATACAAATTAACAAGGTTTTCATACAGAGGATTTTTAGAAAACTCTACAAAAGTTCTACGAGGTTTTATGAAGGGTAATAGGGAAATCTCACAGAACAAATAAAATTTTATTTTCCAAATGATTTCAATAATTTCCTTTCACACAAACTCTTTTTTTTCCAGAAAGTAAAGAAACTTAATAAATCCCATTCCGGGAATACATAGTAAATATTTTTCTTGAAAAATATACAAAGGATTTAAATTAAAGAGATTTCTTTCATAGATATTCTTTCAAAACAACAAATTTAAACCACAAGAAGAATACCTGATATCTCGAAGCTTTAAAAATTGATTTGGTGATGAGAACCTTTGTAGCCTTTGTTTCCTGTAGCCTTCCAAAACTTTTCCCGAGAACAAAACCCAAATTGCAAGCAGAGATTTTCCACAAGTATACAATATTCCAAAAGCATATACAATAAAATTTAGCAAAAGCACTGATATTTTTCCCGTGAAGAGAAAATAGAATAGAATCCCTCTGTGTTTTTCCAAATCCAAATTATCCTCTGTGAACAAATTCCTCAACCGTAATCAATAAATGGAACTTGCACACATGTCGAAGAATACAAAATATCCCCCAATCACTTCTCGGATAACTTTTCTTTTCAAATTACATGCATTTAATTATTTTATTTAAAATTAACAATTTTCAAGGCAAATTTTATTTATTAATAAAGCATGCCATTTCCACAAAAAATAATATTTAATTTCAAATAAAACTATTCACACACTTGAACAATTTAATTTAATTAATTTATTTATTTAATTAAATAAATTTAACCTTTATGATCAAACCATTTAACCAAACAAACTAATTAATTAATTAAATAACTTGCAAAACTAATTTCTTTAACATTTAAAATTTAATTTAAATAACAATAAATAAAACATAATAAACTATTATTTAAAATGACATTTTTCCTTTCAAGCAATTAAACCAAACAGAAAAATGCAAGACAACCTATGACTCAAACTAAAACTGACAATGTACAGTGACCGGGTTATAGACTAGACTAGGATGAACCAAACTACTACCTCCCAATCAACGTATCCGTTGAGTCTTGACACGCTCAGACCTGAGTAACCAGGTGGAGTCGGTGTCATGTACCTGCAATCCTGCAACCAAGCAATAACATGCATATATATATAAACCATTATACAGGCACACCATGCGGAGAAAATAACAGACATCACAGGGCACTCGCAAGCGAGTGATGTGATTTCGTTCTCCACACCAATACACATCACATCAGACTGACGAATTAAATAGCAGTTAGTCCATCATAAACATGTACCTAGCAATAATCAACTGAAAATAAACATCTACGCTACCTCAAAGCATATCAGAAAATAGTAATCACCATACAATGTATCATCATATCATAGAATAAATCCACTATCGCTCAAAACCAGTGATCAAAATATCCAAACAAAGTATCATAGTCTAACAATGTGAAAATGTATCAACAGAAAACATAAGCATAAATGGAGGGGTACTACATCCTACCCCCTAGGATCAGGCTTGCTCCTGAAAGCCTGCGAACAGATAGGGATAAAGTTCCCTCATGCGTGTAGCATCCTCCCAAGTAGCAGAAGCCTCATGGCTAGGATCCCATTGGACCCTCACCTAATCAACGTCTCGACCCCTGAGACCGAGCGTTCGGTGCAGTAGAATGGCCACGGGCTCCAAAGCCAGCTGCTCGTCCTCTACTTGTAAAGCATTCCAATCAAGTACATGAGAAATGTCGGGATGATATGGTCTAAGAACTGATACATGAAAAACATCATGAATACGACACAAACTGGGTGGTAAGGCGAGTCGATATGCCACGGGACCAATTCTCTCGAAAATCTCGAATGGCCCAACGAAACGAGGCGCAAGCTTAGAGCCTTTTCCATAATGGATAGGACTCTTTCACGGTCGCACTCAAAGAAACACTCTATCACCAACAGCAAACTGTCGATCTATCCTATGTGCATCTGCATACTTCTTTTGCCTATCCTGTGCTGCTATCAAATGTTCTCTGATACGGTCAACCTGTTGCTCCATATCACGAAGCATCTCAGGTCCAAGTAACACTCTATCCTCTAGTCGATTCCAACTTAGTGGAGTTCGACAAGGACGACCGTATAATGCCTGAAATGGTGGCATACCTATGGAACTCTGATATCCGTTATTGTAAGTGAATTCTACTAAGTACAGATAATCCTCCCAACGTGACTGTTGGTCCATTACATACATCCTAAGCATATCCTCTAATATTTGGTTAACTCTTTCCATTTGACCATCGGTTTGAGGATGATACGCTGAACTAAAGTTCAACTATGTACCTAAAGCATGTTGTAATGAAGTCCATAGGGCTGAAGTGAAAACAGGATCTCTATCAGAAATAATCCTACGAGGAATCCCATGCAATCTAACTATATCCTCCATGAATATCCTAGCTATGGATGAAGCATTATATGATGATCGTACTGGTGAGAAATGAGCTACCTTAGTCAATCGGTCAACAGTTACCATAATGGCATCATGTCGACATGATGACGTAGGTAACCCTACAATAAAGTCAACGGATATTATATCCCATTTCCATTTGGGAATGAGATGTGGCTATAATAATCCAGCAGGATGTTGATGCTCAGCTTTGACTCGCTGGCATTCAAGACATCTCGATACATAGTCAGCAATATCACGTTTCATACCAGGCCAGAAGTACAATTGTCGAAGATCAGCATGCATTTTCTTAACACCTAGATGAGCTAAATATGGAGCTCGATGAGCTTCAGTCATAATTAATGTACGAAGACCTTCGAAATGTGGTACATAAATACGACCTAAATGTTGTAATATACCATCTGGTTCTAGGACATACCCTGCAAAATGACCTTCTAAGGGTCTACCAGATTCAATCTCCGTCCTCACTTCCTGATATAATCTATCAGTAGAAAGTGCAGCTAATATTTGACCTCTCAAATCTACTTCGAGAGTAGTAGCAGAGATCTCATGTCGATGACGACTAAGAGCGTCAGCCACTACATTCTCCTTTCCTTGAACATATTTCACTTCAAAATCGTACTCACACAAGAACTCCATCCACCGTCTCTGCCTAGCATTTAAATTAGGTTGCGTAAAGATGTATTGCAAACTACGGTGATCAGTATGAAATTCAAAACGATGACCTAATAGGAAATGCCTCCATCAAACTAATGCATGCACAACTGCAGCTAGTTCTAAATCATGAGTAGGATAGTTTAATTCATGATCCCTTAGTTTGCGAGACTCATAAGCAATCACACGCCCATCTTGCATCAAAACTACTCCCAAACCTTCTAAGGATGCATCTATGCATACTACAAAATCCTTAGTAGGATCAGGAACAATCAGAATAGGCGCATTAGTTAACTTTTCTTTAAGTGTCTGAAAAGCCAACTAACACTACTCTGTCCAAACAAACTTCTTCCCTTTCCTTTGAAGAGAAGTTATAAGATGACCGATTCTAGAAAATCCCTCAACAAACCGCCTATAGTAACCAGCTAGACCCATAAAACTATGAACTTCACCTACATTAGTAGGTGCGGGCCAATCTACAATAGCTTGAATCTTTGAAGGATCCACAGCAATACCTTTACTAGATATCACATGTCCCAGATATTTAATCTCAGTTTGAAAGAAATCACACTTCTTTAGGTTCGCATACAATTGATTTTCCCTTAAACATTGCAATACCTGACTCAAGTGTTCTTCATGTTCCTTCATGTTTCTCGAATAAACTAAAATATCATCGAGAAATACCAGGACAAAGCAATCAAGGTATGTACGAAAAACACCATTCATTAAACTCATGAATACTGATGGTGTATTCGTTAAGCCAAGCGGTACTACTGTGAATTCGTAGTGCCCATAACGAGTTCAAAAAGTAGTTTTATGAATGTCTGCTTCAGCTATTCGCAATTGATGATAACCAGATTTCAAATCGATTTTAGAGAACACATTAGCTCCCTTAATTTGATCGAAAAGATCATCAATTCTAGGCAAAGGATAACGATTCTTAATCGTAACCTTGTTCAATTGATGATAGTCAATACACAGCCTAAGTGATCTGTCCTTCTTCTTTACGAAGATGACAGGTGCTCCCCAAGGGGAAACACTTGGATGAATGAAACCCTTTTCTAATAATTCCTCTAACTGAATACGAAGTTCCTCTAACTCCTGAGTCGTCATTCTATAAGGAGCTCTAGATATAGGCTCAGCTCCAGGAACTAAGTCAACTCTAAAGTCAATATCCCTCTTCAGTGGCATTCCAGGTATGTCATCAAGAAACACGTCAGTGAATTCCCTAAGAATAGGATGATCATCAAGAGATACCTCTCGACTCTCACCTTCTTCTAAATCAGTAACTGTTGTTGCAAACAGTTGACATCCCTGACGAAGACATCTCTTTAATTGCATAGCAGATATCATCCGCAAAGAGATAGGTCTTTGAACACCTATGATTTCCACTTTCGCACCTAAATCATTAATGCAACTAACTGTCTTAAGTCGACAGTCAATCGCAGCATGATAAGATGCTAACCAATCCATACCTAAAACTATGTCATACGATCCTAAAGGTGTAACATATAATTCTACTAAGGTAGTTAACGTACCAATTTTAAGTTCACAATTATATACTAAGTTTTCTACTGCTACTTTCACCCCATAGGCAAATTCAACCTACCACTTACCACCTTGTTTTACTGCCACAAGACCACATCGGTCAACGACGATCGGTGAAATAAAGGAGTCAGTAGCTTCAGAATTAAAAAGAATGGAAACACTAACACCATGTAATTTACCTAAACTCTCAACCACTGTGTTCTGGTGATTGGCTTGGCAGTCATTAACTGCAGCATATACTGTATGTGATCGTCCTGCATCACCCACTGTAGGCTCTGAAACTGTAGGTCGAGGCCCAAAACCAGTAGAACCTCTCATCAGACACTGCCTAGCTATGTGTCCCTGCTGCCCACATGAGTAACAACCTATGCCTCTACCGATTCCTCTGCCACCCGAAGGTGCATTGGATTGCTGGAAACTACCTCTACTGACAGTAGACTGAACACTCTGCGCAGGCTGATCCTGCCTATTGCGCTTGTTGCGCCACTAGTTGCGACCCTTTCCTGTTTGAGGACTATTACCTTGTTGTGGTTGTGGATTATTTTTCTTTTGAGGTGTTCGTTGTTGTTGTTGCTGCCCACCCTTTGTGGGTGTCTGTTGGTTCCTAGAGGAACCACCTATCTGTGCCTGTCCACCCCGTGGACTAAAACCTGTTGTAGGAGCACTACCAATCTGCACTCCTGTGTGACCACCTAATGCCATAGCAAGGTTCTCCTCCACTATGCGAGCCTTCTCCACCGCAACTTCCATAGTATTTGGCTCAAAGACTCGGACACCACCACTAATGCAGGCATTTAAACCCCTGATAAAGTGTTGTACTAGCATAGGCTCATCATCGCCAATACCAGCATATTGCTTGAGTTCATAGAACCTACGTTCATATTGCTCTTCAGAAAGAGCCAACTGACGTAGATCATGGAACTCATCAGCCCGTCACTGCCTCCAGTGTTTCGATAGGAACCGTTCTCTAAACCTCTCAAGAAACATCTCCCAAGACACTGACCTAATATCCAAATGGAGCTTCTGCTCCTCCAGGTGCCACCAAGTAGAGTTGAATCCTCTCAGATGCATAATAGCGCATCTCGCACAGGTATTGCTACTGTAAGGGTGCATGGTGAAGCATCTACCCAAATGCAGTAGCCAGGTCTCAGCCTCTAAGACACCTCCTATACCATCAAAGGTAGGAGGACGTGCCCTCAGTAAATCCCTCATGTGTCCTGCAGTAATTGCATCCTGATGTGTTGTGTCATCAACTCTCCTAGGAGATCTATCTCTTTCTCTGACAACCTCCTGCTCATCTTCCTATCTAGGTCCAAGATGAGCTAGGACCTCCTCTAATAAAGGACGTATCTGTGAACCCTCTACTCCTGACTGTTCAGGATTTTGTCCCTCATTCCCTTGATCCAACTGTTCTGCCTGATCACTATGATGAGGGCTCAGAGGGGGAGTAACCTGAGGGATTGGCCCTCAGCCTCCACCTTGACCTCTACCATGACCTCTTCCACCTCGCCTAGGCATGTTCCTACACATAACAATAATGAGTCTTAGATACTATTCAACCAAGGCTAACAGTTTGCGACACTACGTACTAGGTCAACCTAATGGGCTCGTGATTACCCAGAGCGTCTAGTGTTTGTAACCTTGGCTCTGATACCAATCTGTAATGCCCCGTCATAATAACCTAAGGAATGTTGCAATTGTGTATAAAGGTGAAATAATTTTATTTTATTTTAGTATAATTATTAAGTTAATTAGTTGCATACATTCATTAAGTTACGCGACGTTACACTACTTTGAGTTTCCATAGATGACTTTAGTATTTCGCATTGCACATATTAATTAATCATTAACAAAAAGATAAACATTACATTTCATTTGAAACTCCACCCAAGATAACATAAATTACAAATATGTTTCCTTACATTGCATGTGAAAAAATATAGAATACTCATTCATCTGATGAGGTAGTTCAATAATAATTGCAAGTTACATTTACAATGTTCTCCTTATAAACAATTGAGGGATGTTTTACAATACAAGTTTTACAATTTACAATGAAGAAGTACACATAAGTTTCCAAGTGCGAGCTCTCCATCCATGAAGCTCTCGATGCTATGATCACAAAACTGGGGACCCAACAGAGTAAGGTGCACGTTCCACCCAACCATGTGGTACCCGTAGGTCCACCCCCCGTGCTAGGAGATAGTAATATGGTTACCTAGACATAATCTACTAACCCTAGACACTAGTACACACTAACTGATGGTTACATTGCTTCCAGATTTTAGACAATTGAATGTACTACATACACAAGGTTAATTGTTACTTTAGGTGGAGTGTCATCACAATATTGCAAAGGTTACCCTGGTGTTTCTTCCTAGGTTCCGGCCCCCAACCTGGGGTTACCCTGGTAACCTCTTACGAAACCCAACCCCATTGCAAACCATTGCGGAATCGAATGTCTTTAGAAGAAACAAGACACCGATTTTCCATTCCAGGCCTTCTCATCTTATACTCAATACTGAACTAGCTCAAGAGTCATAAGTCAGGCATAAACATCTTATTAAGAGTTTTAATCTAACTATTGTGTCATTTAGTTATCACTGACTTACTAACTCTTTGTAGGTTACCTTGACACCACTTTGTGTGTCAGCCCTTACAAAAAGCCACTCCCCTAAACATAACAAAGATTTCTAAGTTTTCTTGACTAAGGTTTACAAAGTGTACAACATACAACAGACAATTTCAACACTATTCATAACGAACATCAATGTCTATGTTCACAAAAATCAAGTATCTAAGTACCAAGCTAATATCATGTACACAACTTAGCCAACATATGAATTCAACTTAACAAACAGAATCCCCACGTTATTAAATTGGTCTGGAAGACTTGTTTATTTAATACTTTCCCAATTTTCCCAACAAGGAAACAAAAATTAAAGCAAATTGATAATTAAAGATCTACATTAGGATATACTAGATCCAATCAATCAAAATATGTGATACACAAAATCAATCATTTAAAGTATCATTTATTTTCCATTCAATACCAAAAATGAAATCTATGCTTTGCTTAATTTCATAAACATTTATTATAATGAAATTTGTAAATACTTCAAAATAAAAGTCCATTTTAAGCTCATATAACAAAATCAAAATAAATCAATTATTATAATATCTATTTCTAGATATTTAATAAATCATTTCTTTAAATATTTCATTGATACATAATAACACTTCAAATACATTTTTTTACCTTTAAATAAATACATATAATTATAAATATTATATATACATATTTTATATATAATATATATTATAGTATTAATATACATTATATATATCATATATATACATAATAAATATAATATATATTTATATTACAAATAAAAAAATCACAGATTTAAAAACTGCATTAAAAATGTAATACACATTGGAAGTAGGGAAAAAGCCCTAACTCCGCGCATAGTGGGAAAGGGCTGCCTTCGCAGCCCGCCCCACAGGCTCGGCTGCGGTGGCTGAGCCGAGCGTTGCCCGAAAGGGCGGCACTGGCTCGGCCCTCGCCGCCATCCCCCTGCGGGGTCGGCTGCGGGTAGCCCCCCCGCCCACACAGAGCTTCGACTCTTTCAAAAAAATTTACATATATTTTTTTTTAATACATTCACAATATAAACAAACGAATTTAATTAAATTTTTGACTACGGATATTTCATTTCCGTTTCCCAACTAACCCATACGGCAATTCCAAATTAAAATAAACATAAAATTAAAAATGAGTTTCTTCCACAATCCAATTTATAAATGAAATAGAATATATGTATAAATATATATATATATATATATACAAATTAACAAGGTTTTCATACAGAGGATTTTTAGAAAACTCTACAGAAGTTCTACGAGGTTTTATGAAGGGTAATAGGGAAATCTCATAGAACAAATAAAATTTTATTTTCCAAATGATTTCAATAATTTCCTTTCACACAAACTCTTTTTTTTCCAGAAAGTAAAGAAACTTAATAAATCCCATTCCGGGAATACACAGTAAATATTTTTCTTGAAAAATATACAAAGGATTTAAATTAAAGAGATTTCTTTCACAGATATTCTTTCAAAACAACAAATTTAAACCACAAGAAGAATACCTGATATCCCGAAGCTTTAAAAATTGATTTGGTGATGAGAACCTTTGTAGCCTCTGTTTCCTGTAGCCTTCCAAAACTTTTCCCGAGAACAAAACCCAAATTGCAAGCAGAGATTTTCCACAAGTATACAATATTCCAAAAGCATATACAGTAAAATTTAGCAAAAGCACTGATATTTTTCCCGTGAAGAGAAAATAGAATAGAATCCCTCTGTGTTTTTCCAGATCCAAATTATCCTCCGTGAACAAATTCCTCATCCGTAATCAATAAATGGAACTTGCACACATGTCAAAGAATACAAAATATCCCCCAACCACTTCTCAGATAACTTTTCTTTTCAAATTACATGCATTTAATTATTTTATTTAAAATTAACAATTTTCAAAGCAAATTTTATTTATTAATAAAGCATTCCATTTCCACAAAAAATAATATTTAATTTCAAATAAAACTATTCACACACTTGAACAATTTAATTTAATTTATTTATTTAATTAATTAAATAAATTTAATCTTTATGATCAAACCATTTAACCAAACAAACTAATTAATTAATTAAATAACTTGCAAAACTAATTTCTTTAACATTTAAAATTTAATTCAAATAACAATAAATAAAACATAATAAACTATTATTTAAATTGACATTTTTCCTTTCAAGCAATTAAACCAAACAGAAAAATGCAAGACAACCTATGACTCAAACTAAAACTAACAATGTACAATGACCGGGTTATAGACTAGACTAGGATGAACCAAACTACTACCTCCCAATCAACGTATCCGTTGAGTCTTGACACGCTCAGACCTGAGTAACCAGGTGGAGTCGGTGTCATGTACCTGCAATCCTACAACCAAGCAATAACATGCATATATATATAAACCATTGTATAGGCACATCGTGCGGAGAAAATCACGGATATCACAGGGCACTCGCAAGTGAGTGATGCGATTCTGTTCTCCACACCAATACACATCACATCAGACTGACGAATTAAATAGTAGTTAGTCCATCATAAAGATGTACATAGCAATAATCAACTAAAAATAAACATCTACGCTACCTCAAAGCATATCAGAAAACAGTAATCACCATACAATGTATCATCATATCACAAAATAAATCCACTATCGCTCAAAACAAGCAATCAAAATATCCAAACAAAGTATCATAGTCTAACAATGTGAAAACGTATCAGCAGAAAACATAAGCATAAATGGAGGGGTACTACATTTGATATTTGTAACTTGAAGATTGTTCTTTTTGTGTTGTTTGTTATTACATGACCTCCCCTGCTTACATCAAGTGGTATCAAAGCAAGGAAGTAGTTCCTTGAAGAAGAAAGTTGTAGTTTGTGATTGGAAGGTGAAGAGGCAAGATTGTAAGGATGCCTCCAAAGGCCAGTGCAATGGCAAAGGAGATAAAGGAATTGAAGGAGCAGTTGTTTCAGAAGGAAAGGCTCTACAAAGAGTCTCAAGAAGCCAATTTAGCAAGGATACAGTTTTGGAGAAGAATCGGAGAAGAGGAAGGGTGAATGAAGACCAGAGTGATAAAGAAGATGAAGGGGAAGAAGGAAACCCTCTAGCCTAGGATGATGAAGATGACTTAGACCTTGATGAAAAGAGATGATCAAGATGCTAAAGGTAGTAAGAGGTGACAAGACTCCAAAGGTGAAAGTTGAAGTGCCAATGTATAGAGGTAAGATGGATAGTGAAGAGGTTTTGGCTTGGATTGATGCCTTAGATAGTTTTTTTGAATTTGAAGACATAGAGGATAGTAAAAAGGTGAAATATGCAAAGACAAAATTGAAGGGCCCAACCCTCACATGGTGGAACTTTTTTCAAGAAGATAGGGTCAAGAAAGGTAAGTCCAAGATAAGCTCTTGGGATAGGATGGTAGCAAAATTAAAGGCTTAGTTTTTACCAACAAATTATGTCATACAAACCTTTATGAAATTGCAAGATTGGAAGCAAAGGGAGTTAGGTGTGATGACTTATACTGGGGAATTTCATAGGTTATACATTAGGGCAGGTCACAATGAAGATGAGGTTGAAAGAGTGGCCTGGTATTTGAGTGGTTTGAGATTGAACATAAGAGATGAAATTAGTTTGAGCCATCCTAAGATAGTGGAAGAATGTTTCCAAATGTTAGTAAGGGTAGAGGATAGAATCAAGAGAAGGAAAGAAAGACAAGGAAGGGGTAGAGGTAACATGAATAGAGGAAGAGGCACAAGATAGCCCAAAGAAGATCATGAAGATGTTGATAAAATTAAAGAACAAGCACCTAAATCAAGAGGTGGATGGAGAGGTGGAAGAACAAGCTTTAGGAAAAGAAGAGATTTTAATGAGT
Organism: Sequoia sempervirens; assembly: GCA_007258455.2. Classification (NCBI taxonomy): domain Eukaryota; kingdom Viridiplantae; phylum Streptophyta; class Pinopsida; order Cupressales; family Cupressaceae; genus Sequoia; species Sequoia sempervirens. Next base: position 93,573,226 of record VDFB02168118.1, read on the forward strand.
TTTTAGGCAGGTGTTACAGGTGTGATGAGTTTGGTCACCCTTTCTACAAGTGTCTAGAGAAGTTTGCAACCACACCAAGTGGAGGAGACAAGAAAAATGAAAGAAGAGCACAAATTGTTTAAGAGGATGAGGCTAAAAGTTCAAACTCAATTACACTTTGTGCTACTCCTGAAGTAGGTGAGATGTTGATGATGAAAAGACAAATTTTGAAGACCTCCAAGGAGAAAGAGTTAATCCAAAGAAGAGCCTTGTTCAGGACAACTTGCATATGCAAAAATAATATATGCAAAGTAATAGTTGATTCAGGATGTATTGATAACATTGTATCTAGTGAGATGGTGGATAAATTGCATTTGGAAAGAGTGCCTAAAGAAAATCCATATAAAGTCTCATGGGTTCGTGATAATCAATCATTGGTGGTGTGTGAACAAGCAATAGTTGAATTTCAGATTGGTCAATACAGGGATAGAGTTGTTTATGATATATTACCCATGAATTGTTGCCATATGTTGCTAGGAAGGGTCTGGCAATTTGATAGGCCGGTCATATAGAATGGGAGGAAAAACACATACACAATTGAGAAGGATGGTAGGACATTCATCTTAACTCCATTGGATGAAGAGGAAAAAGAGCATGGTGAGATCATTATTATTGGGAGGAAGGAATATGTGAGTGTTGAGCAAAGTAAGAATGTGGAATTGGCAGCCATTTCAAGGCTTGACTGTATTGGGATAGTAGGTGAAACAAATGAAGGAAATATGAAGCCAATTGTGTGAAAGAAAGCTTCTATGTGGAAGAGAAAAGATGGGAATGTATCTCAAACTGAGATAGTGCAAAGTAAGTGTGCAAAGCTTGTGGAAAGGCAAGATAAAGGTGATGAGATTATTGTAGGGACAATGATTTTCCCTTTGGTAGCAAGGAGAGTGGATGGATAGTTGAATATTGGAAGAGGAGTTTATGAGGATGAAAAGACAATGAAAGAGAGGACAGTGGATTGTGATGCTGATAAGACACTAAGAAAAGTGTTTGTAGGTCTGACAAAGATTGCTAAGAGTAATGATGCAGATGGCAGAGGTAAGGATGCAGATGAAAAGAGCATTGAGCAGGGAACCATGCATGATGAGCAGAGGAAAGTGATGGAAGTTGATGGTGGTAAGAGTACAGATGTAAAAGAAGGTGAGACATCAGTATTTGAAGATGGGAAAAGTGAAAGACACCCCACAATGCACAGTGAACAGTTAGAGCATGTTTCAAGTGAAGGTGAATGCAAGGATGATAAGGACACTAAAGATCAAGAGCAAGTTTAACCTGATGAAGGAGTTTCAGATGATCAAAGGCATGCAAAGTTTAGTGATGGGAAAGTTGCATCAAACCTTCCAAGGGACTTGGAAAAATTGCAAGTTGGGGTGTATGGTGTAGGGTCACCATTGTTGAAAAGTTGTCAATTTTTGAAGTTGTTGCCTAGGCTTTAGATTTTGCGTAAGTTTTGCATAAAATAAGGTCTTGAGATCATTTTATATTGTAATTATCCCTATTTGAGTCATGTTTATTTGTCTAGGAGTTTAGAAGATCAAGTCTTCAAAAAAAAAGGCAAAATATGAAAAGTTGTTAATTGTGCAATGTTGCAAAATTGGAAAAAGTTGTAAAAAGGAAGTTCAATGGTCATGCCTTTTCAAAAGGAAGTTTGTGGAAGTTAGACAGTTGATTTAAGACATAAAAAGCATAAATAAGAGGAAGGCATCGTTGTAAGAGATATTTTTGAAGATTTGAAACAATAACAATTGAAGTAGCACTATTTTTATCAGATTTTTTGTAGTTTCCATTCATATGCAGACTTGTACGATCCCGTACAGGGGTATTTTGCTTTGAAATCTGTGGAATTACTTCAAGGAATTTGTTAACTAGTACTTGTAGTTGGTTTGAGTGATTTATATAGGTTTTGAGGCATTTTATCTTAGATTTTCTGTGAATAACCCAATTACCTTGTTTTAAGGGTTTGTGGTTAAAATAATGAATTGAAAACCCATTCCACCTTTTGTGATTACTGTAACTAGGTGGAATGGGATTATTCTTGTAGAGTTAGGTGGTTACAAGCTTTATGAGTGCAGGGGAGGCCAGGTATTGAGTTGGGCATGATGCCCTAGGGATGAAAAATGTGATTTACTCTTGAAATGGTGAGGTTTTGATATGCCAAAGTCCAAATTGTGTTGGGGCAGCATTGTTTTAGGTTTGATTAAGCTTGTGCGGGAATTTTTAGACTTGTTTAAGGTATTGGCAAGGTTGTGTGGAGATTGGTAATGGGATTTCCAATAAAACCCTAGATTTGTTAAGTGAGGGTTTTTGAGTTTGGCACTTGGTTGAGTGAATTTCTAAGAACTAATTGTGGATTCTTGGGTTTTGAAATGTGAGGATTGTTTCCTCTAGGTTATAGAGGGTTTGGGAAAGTTTAGAGATAAGTCTCTTTGTAAAAGAGGGCTTATTTGAGTCCTAAAATGCATAAAAGCCTAATTTGGTGAAGTTGTCCCAAAGTAACCAGTAGTGGTTTGTTGATATGTTTTTCACCACTAAAATGGGTCCTTGAAATGGTTTAAGTATTGATCAGAAAGAAGAACATGGAGTAGTTACACCCGATTGAGTGGGTTCCCAGTGCTACAAGGAAATAGGCTGATTTGGAGAAAAGTGAAGAGTTTTGAGATTTGTAACTTGAAGATTGTTGTTTTTGTGTTGGTTGTTGTTGCAGGACTTCCCCTGCTTACATCACTTTGGGTGAGGAAAAAGATATTTTTCAAATTAAAAAAAACTTTTAATTGTGCAAAAAGGTGATTAGAGGAATATTAGTTTAATTGCTAATTAAACAATGTTTAATCATGCAATTAGGGGATTGAAGAATTAAAGGTGAAATTCATTAAATTAAATTATTTAATGAATGGGGGGGAGATGAAATGATATTTAATTAAATAACTTAGGGTTATTTAATTAAATAGGATGACTTAGGGAATTAAATTAAATAGTTTAATGTATTTAATCTAATGAGATGAAATGTTAGTGTGAAGAGGGATGAATTAACCTAAATTAAATTAATTAGGCTAATAGATGAAATGATGCAATTAATTAATTAGCTAGGCCAATTAAATTAATTAAGCGAAAAGAGGATGGGTTTCAAGAGGAAGTGATGTTAGTAAACCTGTTTCGAGTGTATGATAACGTTTAGGACATTTTTCAGTGTCTACACTTATAAATTTTGAATTTTTTAGTACAGAGATGTTTAAATCAATTATGAAAGAGTTTGATTTAATAGATTTAGGATTGATAAGATATTTTCCAATAATTATAGTTGTTTAATTCGATAACAAAAATTTTATGTGTCAATCTAAGTATGCTAAGGATGTGTTAAGGAGATTTAGGATGTTGAATTGTAATCCAACACTAATTTCAATAGCAACATGAACCAAACTTAGCAAAAAAATTAGGGATCCAATACTGATCCAATAATGTTAAATTTATTAAAAGTTTGATGTACCTTATCACCATAAGACTAGATTTAATGTATGTGTAAGTCTAATTTCAAGATTTATGAAGTTATCAAAAGACTCACATTGACTATTTGGGAAGAGAATATTGAGATATATAGTAGCAAAATAGAACTTGAAATATTATATTATACAACTAATGAATTTTATTTGATTATTTATAATGATATTGATTTTGGTGGTAGCACAAATGATAGGAAGAATAATTATAGATGTGTTTTTCACTTTGAATTAGGTGTAGTTTCATAAGCATAAGAAAACACCCATAATGATAAGTTTATCAGCTAAAGTAGAGTATTTGGTAGCAACATCAACAACATGTCAAGCAGTTTGGATGTATAGAGTATTGTCAAATTTATCACACGAATAGGAGCATCTAACACCAATACTTATTACAAGAGAATTAAGCTTATTGATACAAGGAATCATTTGATTAAAGAGTTAGTAAACAATGGAGAAATCTATTTGGAGTTATCTGAAACCAATTGATCTATTTATATTCACAAAGGAATTAGCAAAGGTGATGCAGGAGCATCGACAATTATTGTTATAGGCGCAAGATAGGGAGACTCAAGCCCAAAGGCCAAAGGACCAAAGATAAAGTAATTGTTAAAAGGGAGTATGAGAGAAGATTTCATATTTTGTAATGTTTGATAATATATTAATGTACACTAATTCTAGAAGTCTACGTAGGAGTGAGAAATTGAGAAGATTAAGTGAATAAAAGGATAGAGATTGTTGAGAAGATCATGGAGAATTTAGGGAGAGATCATAGGAGATGTTAGGGAGATATTGTAGGAAATAGTTGAGGGAATAGTTAGAACTAAATTTCTATATTATTATGTTTGTTACAGTCACCTTATATTATATTAAGGGACCATTTGTGCAATAGGGAAGATATGAGAGGATGAATAAATTGTAATATCAATAGTATGAGAATAATCTCTCATAGTTTGAAGTTAATATTTTCAAGTTTCTGAGTTTTAGTTTCTAGATTTTTATACATGCTCCGCTGCCCATCAAAAGGAGAATTTTGAGCACCTAAGACAAAATTTAGATATCATGGATGTTGAAATGACTAGTAGTAGAAAATAAGAGAGAGTGTTGGAATAAAATATTAATTTCTCCCACACTATTTATTTAATAAGAGAGTAAGTTGTAAAGATTTTGTTTTTTTTTTTTAAGAATAGAGAAAAGTGTTAAATGTTTGTAAAAGTGTTTTTTTTTTTTTTATCTAATTTGGCTTGTTGGCTAAGCCTCTATGAAACTCTCTAAGTCATCTATAAATTTGAGGCATCTTGTAATGTTTTTCCATCAAGTTAAATTCAAGAGTGTTTGCTATAACATTTGAATGTGTTTGTCTACCTCTATCCACCATCATTTATCACATTCAATTCAATAACAAAAAAATAACAAAGATAAAATGTAAAATTATTATGAATAATTTTAAAACTATTAAAAATATAATAAGAAAATAGAATAAGAAAATAAAAATCATAACTGAAAACTAGTGATATCTTAACACAAAACTAAGACAAACTAGACTAACCTTACAATTTATATCAATCAGTTATATAACTGAAACCAAGAACAATCCTAACCATCATGAAAGCTTGAAACTCAAAACCTTTTTCCAAGGTGGAAGTAAGAGAAAGTGTGTGAAATTAGTGTTTATTTTCTCCAAGAATTCTCAGTAATAGTTTTGTTTTTTCTACAAACCTTAGTCTTTTAAGAGGAATCTCCAATAAAACATTTAGGAAACTATTAATAAAAAGAGAACCTACCAGCTTTGAGTAAGCCATGGCATCTATAACTTTCTTGATTGACTCTACTGTTTGAAAATGTCGTGATGTATCTGCATTAACAATTCAAATTGCAAGGTGAAAGGGTTAGAATAAGTTCATTGCCTTGTACTGAAATACAAGTCTTCTATTCTTGTTATGATTGATATTGTAGTATTTAAATACAAACATTAAATGATATAAATTTAATATGAATGAAGGGAAATTATATGAACGTATGAATATTTTTCTTCAACCAAAATCTAGTATGCCCATGATGATCCCATTTTATAGCTTTGTGTGCTTCTACATGTTATATTTATCGACTAAAATAAGGAAATTTCTATAAAATTTATATGTTCTTGACAATGGTAAAAAAGAACTTATCATATACTTACATTAAAATGGGTTTGATTAAAAAATGATCATTCTAAGATATTAAGAAAATTATCAAAGATTTGTTGTAAGGTGTGTGCCTTTGGTTTTCTTGTGTTATCCAGCACAACATTCAGGTTCATGGTGGTTGTATTGGACATTAACAGGTCGATCTTTTGGTGCAACAACAACCATCTGTGCAACAAGATTCATCTTAAATTTTGTCTAAAATGTGTTTATATATCTGGAATATTTTGGATTGTTCTTTGCAAATGTCAAATTCAATTCAAGATGAATTTGGGGTTGTGGTTCTCATGATAAAAATAAAAAAAAAGTACAGTCAATCATAGCATTCTAAATATTTACATCCATCCTTATACATGTCATTGCATTAGGCTACTTGTAAATAATCAAGTGAAAGATTAAGATACAATTATTATAAAAGGAAAAACAAAAGTGTTTTACATAGTCCTCTCATCTTTATAAAATAATAATCAAGATTGTTGGAAAAAGAAGGTGTCTCAAACTTTGATTTTTTCCATAAGAAATGATTTTTCCATAATATTGAATGTTGCTAATTTTCTCGCTTTTTTTTGTGAGTTACAACTTGCAATTTTTGTTCGGATGAGGAGTCAAGTTGGAAAGTTGATTTTACAGGTGGAGTTGTGCATAAATGATTTTTTCTATTTCTATGTTGAGTTTACATGGAATGTTATTTTTTGAGGTGCAGTTATTTTGGCAAGTGCAGATTTTACAAATTGGCATGTGGTGACAATTGGAAACTTACCGTTGTGCTTCTGGAGTGTTTTTGGCACTTTCCATGTTGCACGTTCAGCCTTTGGCAGTAGTTTTAGAAATTTCTAAATTATGCATTGCAAGCTCTTATATATTGAGCACTTGTATTTTGGAGTTGTATACATGTTGTTGTTTTATTGAAGTATCATTATGCTTCCGAAATTACTTCAGAATTGTGAAGTGTGAAGACTCATGCAAGAGAATAGCTATGTGATTATATTGTAACTAGTTAATTGTTGCTGAATAATATAATTGAGCTATGTTTTGGAGTGTGGTATTTTTCTCTTGAAAGGGTTTTTCACACGTAAATCTTTGTGTTATGAGTTCATTGTTTATCTGTTTATGATATGTATGTGCATCTAAATCTATAACAGTTAAAGGTGTTTAAGAAATTTTTGCAACTCTTTCCTACTTAGATTAAAGTGTAGGAAGCTACTTCCGCTTACCTGGCTTCCTTTTAGTTGGTATCAGAGTCTGGCCAGCTTTGATTATATTGTTGGGTTTGAAGGGTTTTTTGAGTTGATCTTTGTTTCAATGGGAGTTTTGCAGAAGAATATTTTGTGACCTTGTTGTAGGAAAAAGATGGCAAGCACATCTAGTAGAACTGAAATGGATAAGTTTAACGATGCAAACTTTGAGTGTTGGAATTGCGACAAATCTGGTCATTTTAGAAAAGAGTGCAAGGAAGAGAAGAAGAAGAAAGACAAAAACAATTTCTTAGATTCTAAATTTGATAAATCCTCTCAAGATGACGCAGATGCATTTTTCACAGCTTTGGCAATGCATGCATCAGAAGATGTGTGGTTGATAGACTTGGGTGCTTCTTTCCACATGAACTCTCACAAAGGTTGGTTTTTGAAGTATGAAGAATATGATAGTGGGAAGGTGTATCTGGGTGATGACTCTCACCTGAAGATAGTTGGTCATGGAAGAGTAAAAATCAAATTCCTTGATGGAAGAGTGAAGGGGATTGATGGTGTATTATATATCCCAGATTTGGCATGAAACGTACTTTCTGCGAGTAAATTGAATGATGCAGGAGTGCAAGTTATTTTATCTAGTGGAGGATGCAGGATGACGAGAGGAGCTATGGTGTTAGCTAAAGGTGTTTGGATCGACACCTTGTTCAAGTTGGATGCATGTACAGTTTTGTGCAATAGTTCTTCTGACAAACCAAAGAAGAAATCTTTGGATTCTTCATCCTCATCGTCATATCAATTAGAGAAATTTGTAGTAGCTACATCTAATGGTTGTGCATTTTGGGTACCTAAGGGTGCTCATTCCTTGGAATTGAAGCTTCCTATAGAGAAGACAATGCTATGGCATCAACGACTTGGTCACATGGATGAGAAGGGTCTTAGAGCCCTAAAATCTCTCAATTGGGAGTTAATGATGAACCCTAGAACTATATATTACTGTATAAATTTTGTCTAACTTGACACACTTGTACAATCATTAATAAAAATTTGACTCATTTTTTCATCCATTCTATCTACAAAACACCCTCAAAGAAATTATATTTTATACTAAGTATTGTAGATAAATTGATTCACTTTAAATAGAAATTGAATGAATGAATTGAACTTCACATGAGCTAGTTTTTGTGTAGTTATATTTGTGAAGCTTCTAAAGATAAAAAGATTGGTTGTTATTGTGTTAAAGGTTTCCTATTATTGTGCAAAATCTATAGTTAATGTACAATAATTTTCTAGTTTTTGTATAACCTCTTTCATAGTTTTTATGCAAGATAGAAGAAGATGATTAATTATCAATTAGTTTTCTATCAAAAGAATAGGCTGACCAAGTCCACATACAAAATTAAGCATAAAATCACTCCAAATTGGGTGCAAGTTATAGTAATTATAATATTTATTTCACAACAAACTAATGTGTTAGATGTAGTTAGACAACTAAACCACTTGAACATAAAAGATAGAAATGGGTAAGTTATTTGTATAGGTTATAGAGGAATACTTAGTTTAGAGTTTTTTAAACAAGATTTGTGCCTCCAAGTATCTATATAAGCATAGAAGTCTTAGGAAAGTGTTATACACATATTCAAAATAATTGGTGTTGCCACAATAGTGGTTTACACTTTTTGGGAGATCCTGATTTTTGCTGAAATCACATATTTTTAGAAAATATAATGATTTAAGCCTTGAAAAGTTCCATTTCAAGGATTCCAATTAAAGAGGGTTTGATTGAACCACCTTAGACAAAGCCCCCTTGGATAGAACCCCACTAGTTTTAAACCATACCTATAACTGAGTCTCCTTTACACCTATCAAAATGCTGATAAAAAACCACTTTTCATTTACCTTTTGGGGGATCAAATGAATTTATTTAAAATTTATTTTTTGTAGGTATGTAGTCCTTATTATAAGCTTCCAAAAAAGTATAATTTTAATTAAATTAAATTTTATTATTATATTTATTTTTTATTTCTTGTGAATGTAGGTTTTTCACCGAAAATTAAGCTCTCTATTCTACACATCTAGAAAAATAGAAGATTATCAACAAAAATTTCAAAAATATGAGTGCACCAGATATTAAAGTTCTTGATCCAACAAAAACATAAATTGAATTTCGATACATACCAAAAAAGTTACACGTTATACGATCGCACTATGTTTGAATTGTAATTGGTTTGACTTCAAAACTTGATTAAGGAAAAAATATTCAATAAAAATCTATCTAATCAAGTGGAAGCACTAGATATCGGAGTTACAAATCTAAATTTGAAAGAATTAGAATTCTATCCTTCATGGAAAAAAATTTATGCGTTATACGGTGAGCGTCACTTTTTAAAAATGTTGTTTTCTGAAATAAACTAGTTTTCGAGGGAGATGGAAAACAAAATGCAATCTGATTCCAATAAATTTGAAAAAATAATATTTAGAATCTCCAGAAAAAAGTCACGAAACTCTAGTTTTCATCATCTTCAAATTCCTCACGGTTTAGTCGCTATAGGTGCCCGAAAGTGAAGATTTAGTTAAAAAAAATTATTTTAGTGTCCAATTTGGCCAAAAATTGTAAACCACTATTGTGGGATCACTATTTAAATCTAATTTTTAGAATAGATTATTGCGTAAAAGCTCAACATTTCATTCCTTGAAGGGAATATATTTATATTAATTTAAAATATATTTTAAATTTGTGTGATGTGTAAAATATTATGATCAAGAAAGGACATGGTTGAGATGATTTGTGATAGCTATTAAGTTTTCTATCTTGATTTGTGTGTGTTATACTTAATTCTATTCTTGATTTATTATTCTATTCTAATTAATCAAAAAAAAAATTGTGTTGTGAGGAAGAAGCTATTTAGGAGTGTTATAAGATTAAAGAAAGTCTCTTTAATTTTAATTAGTTGAATTTCATTGTTATATGTTCTTTAATTTTCCACATAAAACTATAATAATATTTTTATTATCATTTTAAATATTGAATTTTAAAAATTATCTACGATCTTAAATATACTTTGCGTATCATATGATCTTAACCTAAAATTATAAAATTAACATGATATTAAATTTACTCAAGAGTTACAACTTTAAAAATTACTTTACAAACCTTTTATAATCTATTGTTGTAGTGTATGATAACTACCAAATATTAGAAAAATATATTGTTGTAATATACGATAACCAAAAAACATTAGAATATACATGAAATAGTTTTATGTTGACTCAAAAGATAACTCAATATGAAAATTTTCATATGGAAAAAGATCAAAAATTTCATAATAGGTTTTTAAAATTCTAAAAGACACCCAACTTTGAATTCTACAATGTGATAAAAAGGTTGTCAAGTATTTTGACATTAAACTTAATATTGGTAGCATTTATGGTCAGTGAGAGTTTATCATAAATGGGAGTAGTCATTAGAGAGAGAACCAAGTAATCAAAAAAAACATTATTTTAATCTCTTATTTTATGTGAGAAAAAAATAAAACCACACTTATATACATTAATCATAGTAAGTATTTATACTTACCAATTAAAAGGCCCCTATAAGGAAATCTGGGTTGATCAATAATGGTCCAAGGAGCATTCTTGATTTCTACATGTTTCGTCATATAATTGAATATACAAATTTGGCTTAATGTCTGCAAGATTGATCAATGTGTTAGAAATTTGAAGTTTTTACTTAATAACAAATGACCATGGAAGATATTGCAAAAAATATACAAGGATATGTTGAGGACTCAAAAAAAAAAAAAAAACTAAGTATTTTAGATTTCATGATTCTCAAATTAAGATGTCAAAATTGGGTTTTATAGGTGCCACTTAACACAACCTAAGTTGCAGTATTCTACAAAATTTAAACATCAATAGAAAGCATAGAAATTAAATGAAATGTGATGTAATTTGATAGCTCTTTTCAATGAATATGGACACCATACATCTGAGAGTTACTTGATTACAATTTTTTTTTAAATAACACATGTTCTTATTGGTCAATAATCACTAGGAATAAAAAATCTAATATCCTATTACACACATTTAAATATAGAAATTCAACTTTTTTAAGATCTTATTTTTCTAGTATTTTGGAGAGAATTGATTTCCAAAAAACATAAGAAATTGTTTACCTCAAGTCCATGAAGAGCACCATAGACATTTTTAGCCTACACAAAGTACCCGCTTAAGTTGACAATTCTTCAAAGCGAGAAGCATATATACAAAAATGCAAGAAAAAAGAAATAATATGATAAGATATCTTTAAATACACTAAATATTTTGAAGTGAATACGCAAAATTATTGTTGTGATACTCAAAGTATTGAATTATATATACAAAATATATATATTATTTAAATATAGTGAAAAATGTTAAAATGAAAATGATGCATTATAGAATTAAAAAAACATGTCATAAGAGCACTTCCATATCATCTTCATCATAAATAGAAGGTCTATTAAAATTAAATTTCAATTAGAAGTGTTTCCTTTTAGTCCCTACCTTTTTCTAGTTAGAAAGAAAAATAAACATTTCATGGCCACTTTTGTAATATCTTTCTAATCACAAAGTGTAACAAAATATGTCACCCTATAGTCCCTACCTTGTTCTGGTTGGAAATTTAGGTCACTTGGTTTTTGGTGAAAAATAATTGAAATAAGCACGACAAGCTATTGGGAGTGGTAAGTCAAAGGGCCTAAACTTGATAGTTGTATTATTTAAGCATTTTTATCATAAAATATATTCAAAATTGTAAGAAGATTATATTATATTAAAAACAAGATTCCAGATAGACTTAATTTTTTATGAGATTATTTGAATATATATTTAATTTATATAAAAAAATTTATAATAAAATATCTCTTATTATTTAAAAAATAATAAACAATAAAAATAACAAGTGTTTGGATTGAAGGGTAGGTTCTTTTCAAGGGTTTGTGTCTCTTTTTCAAGTATATCACCATCCTTGTGTCACACTATGCCTTTGGTGCAAAAACCCTCTTAATCTTCTACATTTACTATGGATTTTAGATAGCCTTTATATGGCCTCGAATTATATCAACTCAATACTTTTTATGTATGTTGATGGTTTGTAGCTCTAAACGAGGACTCTACCAAATAACTGAACCTGGACTTTTTTGCCCAGGGTCTTCCATGAGGTAAGAATTATGATCTTCCTATGAATTTTGTTTTACCCATCCCTATGTTTGATAATGTATATAAATAGCTATCTCATTTTAATAAGTATAATACCCTGCACATGATCCAACTTGATGTAGTCCAAAAACTAACTAAAGGATTTTTTCTCTTTTATTTTGTTGAGGTATCCATGCAAAGGCTATCCTTAAATATGGCTCATGTTATGTCTATATGTGTCTCTTGTCTTTTCAACTTTAGATGCATGAATTTTTTGTCTTTGATGGAAAAACACTGCATGTGCCTATTTAGCTTGAATTCATAGTATTGCCTTTATTTTGTTATAATTTTTTTACTACTATTATTGCCTCAGTTGGCAAGGTCATTCGCATTAAGCCCAATAAATTCTATTTTACATTTCTATAAAAGTCTATCTATGTAGAGATTGATACTTCTAAGGATCCAAAAGAGTCTATGGATATACAAATTGGTCATTTACATGAAAACCAACATATTCCTTACCATAAACTAACAAATCCTTGCTTTCATAGTTAATCATCGAACCATATTATTAGGGATTATCCTTAGGTTTATGTCCTCTTCTCAACTTTTTGAAGCTCACTCTTTGGAAAATGATGAAGGGTGTACTATAATCAAGAACTTAAAAGAAAAATTGCTAGTACTAATGAAACTCAAACGAAACCTCTAATTAATAATAGTCACCTAGCCTGTAACGCCCCGCCACGCAACCCTAGGGAAAGTTGCAATTTACTAAACAAACGAACTAATTTTTTTTTAAACAAGAATAATTAACATACAAATTCACTAACCATTGTCAATTAATCCCCTAAGGTTGCGAGACAGTGTAACTTAAACCAAACGCGAAACATGAATTAAAACCATATCATATAGTTACTTAACAATTAAGGTTCACATACATTCCATTCATAATAAATTTACATCCAAGAATATGAAGTTCCACATGATTTAAAACAATATAGCTTACAACATGTTTACAATAAGATTACAATACTCATTTCCAGAATGAGGTAAATCCAACAAATATGATAACATATTACAAATTCCACCTTGATAACAAATGAGGGGTAATACAATACAATAAGTACTGAGAGAACAAGGCATGAGAAGAAACTGATTCCCGCGAGCTCTCCATCTGGAAATCTCGACCACACGAACAAGAAGAAGAACCAACGGATTAAGATACACGCCACCCGACCACGTGGAATCCAAAAGGTCCCACTCCCTCCGTGCTAGGAGATAGTAACAAGGAATTCCTACACAAGACCATCTACCACTAGACACAGGCTAAAACATAATTGAACAGAAACAACTACAATCACAAGGTAACTTAACATCCACAATCACAATGACACTTAACCACTATAGACACAATATCACTTAACCACTACAGACACAATATCATTTAACACGAGGTTACAATGCTTCCAAAGAACAAAGATCATGTACATCGCACAATAACTGATTAACTGTCGACATAGGAAGAGTGTCATGCATAAATTGCCATGAGTTACCCTGGCTCAACCTTCCTAGGCTACCGTACCCCCATCCTGGGTTACCCTGGCTTGCCTCTACCGGCCGCCGGACCCTCACACAAAACTATGCGTCCCATCTCATCTCGAGCCTTATCATTCACTTGCTTCACGAGAGACATTTTTTATCTTTATTAGTGTGAAAGATCCCCATTAATTCTTTTAGATTATCACTTAGTTAAACTCTAGGTAGGTTACCCTGGCACCCCTTTGTGTGTCGGACCCCCACAAAGAGCCACTCTCCTATCGACAACACACAAGGTACAATACCACAATAGGTAACTAGACAACATAACCTCTCCAATCCAAAGAGGAAAAAACAAGGAAACTCACTCCGAACACTGGAGGAAACCAAATACGAAAATACACTCCTTCCAAAGGAGATACAAATCTCATTACCCTCTCCTATTTCCCAAGAGGCACAAATCCCCGTTCATGGAAATCGGGTACAACATAATAGTACAACTCTACACCATTCCCAAGGTGATTCACAAATTGAACCATTACAAGAAACATCCCATCCTAGAGAACTCCTCTGGAAGACTTACTAGACAATTAACCCCGTTTTCCCAACATTGAGAATGAAAGAAACATGATATAAAAAGAATTCCAGGCAACTCAATATCTAATGTTAGGGTTTCCTAAACCCAGTCAAACAATTACATCACACAAGAAATTAAGTAAATAATTAACATTAATTGCACAAAATCAATAGTGAATCAAGGCACGTTGACAACTTTAAGGAGTTTAAAACAATAATATATTTCGTTTTTCCAATTATATATGTTAATAAAAATCAACCTTTGAAAATGAAAACACTTGATTATTTAAAATCTATCTTTTTTTAAAATAAATCATTTGACTATTAAAATTCAACGTTCTAAATAATTCATTTGAATATACAATCCACTTTGTTTCTATTTCGTAACAAAATCATCTTAAGATAATCTATGTTTTAACTCTGTCTAATTAATTTCATTTGTCTCAATTATCCGTAATAATCAAAACTAATTTATAAATAAATCAAACTTTTAATAAATAAAGTCATCTGATTGGAATAAATCATTCGTTATTTCTACGTTTTCACAATTATATTCAAAATCAAGATATTTTAATAATTAAACATTTAAATTAAATCGCTTAATCCATATTTCAATCATAGAATAATTAATCAATTAAAGTCAATATTTCAAATAAAACATTAGATTTTCTAAACTCCACTCTTGCCTCTAATAGCACGACATTAAACTTCTTAATATATTTGAATTATGATATCCCTTAGTGCGTCTATTAAAGTAAAGTATAGTGCAATATCAATACAATTAAATATCAAAGTATATTAACATGCTTATTTACAAATAAATATATTTAATAATTTAAAACCCCATTAATTAAAATATATCTAATAATCTATATATTTCAATTAATCATATTTAATTCCTTATTATTTTACATATACAAAATATGTCTTTCATATACATTTAAATAATTGCTTAAAATCAATTCTTTTAAAATTTACGACTATTTATTAAAATATCAATTTCCTTTAACCATAATTATCACATAATCATTTTAAAATTTCAATTTAACATTTAGCATTATTTTAATATGCCAAATAAAATATTATTTTTAAATGTAATTTTAAACTCCCATTTAAAATTTCATATAACAAAATTATTCTTTAAATAAATATATATTTTTTTACATATAATTTAAAATTAATAAAAATCTACATTTAATATATATAATATATATATATATTATAATAAATATATATTATATATATAATCTAAATTTAATATATATATTATATATATATTATAATAAACATATATTATAATACAAAATTAAATTAAAACTTAAGAATTTAATAAAAATCTAAATTTTATTTTAAAAACAAATAAAGGCTAAATAGCCTTTGGCTGCACGCAGCCCCCAACAGGGACGCACCCTGTGGTGGCTGCTACGCAACCACACACAGGGGCGCGACCCCTTTTGGTGGCTGCTTTGCAGCCCCTCCCCAGCCATGGGGAGCGCTGCACAGCCAGCGCCCCATGGATGGGGGGTGGCTGTGGGCAGCCCCCACACAAACAAAAATAAATTTTATCTTTTAATTAATTAATTTTTTTTTTTTACAATTTCGTTTAAAACGAAAAAAAGAAATGAAATCCTTAAAACCCTGTTGTGGTAAAAATACCAGAATGAAAATCTTGACAGGGTAAATAAAAATTACTTCAATGGACATTTCCAGCGAGCATGAGGATTAATCAAATAAATTTCATGAGCACAATTATATATATATTTTTCATTTCACAACCCAAAATTGGGCAAATCATTTTCAGAAAAACACATACAGTTGAAACTAAATTCCAAATGAAAATGAAAATTTCTCAAATACACAATAAGTATTCTGGTTTCTTTTGTTTCAAAATTCGAACTAAATAAAAATTTATTTATATATATATATAAATATAAATAAAAAGGAATTCAAACAATCCATATGAATAAATTGTTTTTTTTTTTCCTAACAAATTCAATATAGATTTGGGCATATAAAATCAAACAATAACAAATTAATTTTTCACAAACAAATTTTGTTGAATAAATTTTGAAGGGTTTTACTATAGTTTTCTACAGAGGATTCGAGAGTATAAATACACTAAGTTTTCAAATCACAAACTTCATTTAATCACTTTTTGAAAACATAGCAACCAGATTAGTTTACAGATCAACCAAGTATTAATAATTTAAAAGGAGAAAACCTGGAGTCCTTCGTCTGAAGAAGAATCCCTTCTGTAGCCTCTTCCCGAATCCTTGTCTGTAACTCTTTCTCGATCTTTTGCCTTCAACGTTCTTTTGAAAAATATTTTCTTTCCAAAACCCAAATAATTTTTACCCAAAAAATACCAAACCAAAAACTCCAGAACCAACTTCCCTGTTTGTGAATAATTCTCTCATAAAAATAATAAATCAAAACAAAGAATCAATAAAGCTCTTCCGCTTTCTTTTCTCAAAAATCCTCCTTTCTTATTGGTCCTTTTTTCAGCTTTTAAAAGCACACTTATCTACAATTTTAATTAAAATAATTTATTTAATCAAGATATTATCTACACAAGATTTGCTAAATTAATATTAATAAAAAGATAATATTTAATTATCTTCATCAATATTAATTTTAAATAATTATTTACATTTTCAATTAATTAAATCACTTTTTAATTTACAATATATTTAAATTTGACTTTTAACTAACTCACAATTAAATCAAGTAACAATGCAATATTAATTAATTATTTTTATAAAATAAGATTAATTAATTAAGCACTAACCAGAAATTAAATAAATACATAACAATCAAACTACATAATGACAAGGACAACACTTCAGTCATGACACCACAACTTACAACAGGACGACGGACTTGGGACAGAAAACCTAGCTACTATCTCCCAATTGATTACCGTTGGTAAATGGACACGCTCAGACCTGTGAAACCAGGTGGAGTCGATGTCATGTACCTGTCAACCTGCAACAAAGAGCATGTCGAACGTGCAATATATATATAATATGATCAAACACACTGTGAAGAAGAAATCTCAGAATTGTAGGGCGCTCGCAAGCGAGTGATACAATCCCGTCCCCTTCACCAATACAGTATCACTAACTGACGCATCTAACATCAATGATATGATTAATAGCATAAACATCATTAAATCAAATATCTTCTATGTTAATCCAAAACACGCCATAAAGATAACATCAAAATATAACTTTCACATCATTTAACAATTGCAATCAAAAGCAACCAAGTTCTAAAGTCAAAGCATATTCAGACACAATCATCAAATTATAATATAACATATGCGTCACTAATCAGTTCATGATCAAATGATCATCAAGTTCCACAGTCACATCATAAGCATAACAAAGCATTACCAAGAAAACACTGTCGATCCAAATATCCAAAATGGAGGGGTGTTACATAGCCACTAAGTCACAAATAGGGGTATCTTCAAAGTCTCAAGGAAAGGGAAAAAATATAGCTCCTTCTAATGAAAATCCTTCCACTTGAACTATTCTTTTTAGAACACCACAATCAATGTCTATTTTATCTCCATAGCTAGAGAATAATGTGTATTATCCTCCTTCCCTTGTATTACTACATCATTATCATAATCTACCAAGTACTTAGGAAGAAGGTAAATTTATCGTAAAAAAAGGGGGATGTCAATTCTCAACATTCAATCATATAGTTTTTCTCAAGATGAGTTATTTTACAATCACTATTCTTTTGTTGAAGAGTCAGATAGTGATGACATGCATCTTGATTTTCATCAATGAATTTTGTCTCCTAGGATGTTATTTAATGTCGCATTGACCTCTCAAGGAAGTATTTAATGAGGGATCATACTCATTAAAACATTATGCCTTGACTATCCTTTTCTTACAAGAGGTTTAAAGTACTAATGACTTTCTTTCTAAATCTTGACATGCTATTTGGCCATCTAGTTCATTCTTTTGTATCAATAATGATGTAGTTTGTGGAGGGTTTGTAACCTTTCTCTATCATATTTAGCTTCAACATGTGGTTGATCAAGCTTTTGACCCCACCAAGTGGGTGATTTGGACCCTTTTAAATTTTTTAAATAATTATTTTATAATTCCCAATATTTATGCTTCTAATGATGTTATTAAAAGATTTATCTTTTTGCAGTGGATCACTTATTGAATTCATATCATACCTTGGGTTATATTTAAGAAATTTAATGTGATTGATAGAATATCTAATAAAGATAGGACTCTACCATTGCATTGCAAATTTAGTGAAAGGGAGGCATGATATTACGTGCACAATAAATTGGGTCTTTTTCATATGAATATGGGTGATGACCATAATCATATGCATTGGTTTATATGTATCAATTTTTAGGCTAGATCTAATAGAGTATTTAGATTCTTTGATTGTACTATGATTTTCAATTATTTCTTTTCTTTCTTGAACTATTTTATCTTCCAATTGAGCCCTTACTATATTTTACTCTACCCAACCATTATCCTATCAAGTTCAAGGTCAAGTGGTAATTTTTTGTTCCCAAGGCTATCAATTCTTATTTTTATTTCAATACTTCCCTAATAACTCATCAATCCATGCTAGCCCACATCCATTATGTGGAATATGGAGGCTAGGCATTCTCAACCAACTAGGTGGATTTCCTAGTGGAATAGGGCCATTAAATGTACTTCTCTCTATGATTATATCTATGACTATCAATTGGATACATTTTTCACCATGTATATGAGGCTACTACCTCATATATCTACCATAAATTTATTTTAATATTATAGAGAATTTTCTCACGATAAATTTTTCATGGCGGTGAATTTTCCCACAGTGAATTACTGGCGATGAATTTTCCATCGGTGAATTGTTGGCGATGAATTTTCCTAGAGCCTATATAAAGATGTACAATAGTATATATTAAAGTTTCATGGCTCTCAGTAGCCAAAATCAAACCCTAATCCCACCTATTAGTCAAAAAAACAAACAGCTTTGGCCCGTCTACCCATACAATACTAAAAGATTTGAATCTGAATTTTACAAAACTGGCCATATCATCGCTTTACATATAAAGAAGAAACATAACCCTGGAAAGCACCAACAACAACATTTGCAAAAAAGAGAAGCTGAGTTGATTTACTATTCCTCCATATAAACCACAGGGACATCATTTTCATCTTGATGCTCCTCAAGATTACCCGCATCAGATTGTACTGGATACAATGCATTCAACTTCAAAGCCACGTTATCTTGGCACAGATGGGAAACAATTTCAATTTTTGGTGCCTCTGGTACAAGAGGATCTAGGGGGATTAATATGAAGTAAAACCAAAATGGCATTTACTCAAACCCTTATCCTTTTTTATAGTTCATAATTGATTACCCCTGCATACTTATTCAAAATAGCTAGCATATGATCTAATTTTCTCACCACCAGAGTCTTCTTGATTGCACTGTAGATTAAAACATAAGTTTTTTATGTGCAACAAGAAATATCGAGGGAAAAAAACCCCAACATACCCTTGACCCTTCCATAGATCGTAACTTTGACATGCTTTCAAGAGAACATCATTATGAAGATACACCTCTTTTACTACCTTATTTGTAATGAGTTCTACAGACTGAAAACATTGTAATAGAAATTTGTTCTAATATTATTACTACCACTCATGTTTATTATTTTTTTCACTGATTTCATTCTAAAGCCTCATATTTGAAGTTAGAGAGGATTCTTCAAGATTTTCTCTAGACTTCCACAAGAAATCATTGATATTAGTTATCTTGGGAGTAGTATTTTCTCACCCACCATTCAAGAAGGTTAGAATTGATTTCCACTCATCATCAAGGTTTGGTCATATATATTAGGTGGATCATTCATTCTCTATAGGGTAATGAGGCTTGGAAAATTTTGGCACAACATTGTATTTATTTTGGTCACCCTACTAGAAGACTAGCTTGAAAGAGGATTCCTCTTCACACCCTCATTATAAGGAAAGAGTATATTTAATTTCAAGCCTCAAGGGACCTTTATGATGAAAATTATTCGGTGGGATTGGGAAGCTAAGAAACCTTGTATTCTCTATAATATCATTTATTTTCATAATGGTCTTTCCATCAATCAAAAAATATTTGGTTGTGCCCTATTTTGTAGTGTTAATATGATCCTCTTGCAAAGACTCCTTGTGTCCAACTTTAAGGTTCTTCAAAAAGATGTTGAAATCTTCCTTGGTCTCTTTCATAAGGTTACCTAGAATATTTTATCTTGGAACAAAGCCAAGAAAAAAAATTTCCATTCCAATTAGGATCATGAAACCTTTGATGTGCTAATTGTAGTTATCATGGGTAATATTATTCGCAAAATTGGTGTTAGGTCTTCCAAAATATAGTGGAAGAGCTCAAAGTGGTATTTTAATAGTACGTTTTAAAATTACAATCCTTGTAACTTAGTTTATTCTTAGCTTTCTCCTTATTTACACATGATGACTTACTTCAACAATGATAGAATTTATAGTTTCCATTATTAGTTTGGTAACATAGATTTCACACCATTTGGTCATCTATGCTTGAGAAAGTTTCACTCACTTTTCCTATTGTATTATTTTTTAAGGCCTATCCATTGACTCTAGTTTAACCCATTTAGTCAATTTAAATCCGCGGTGTCCCTTCTATGGTCGTCAAGAGAATCTCAAACATCTCTTATAGTTTTATCCAAGAGCTCAATATTTTTGGATATAGACTCATGATTTTTCAACCATTTTAGGTTTTTGGAGCTACATTCATGATTCACTCAAGCCTTTTAGGCCTAAGAATTGTATGGTGTTAGTATGGGATTAGTTCATATTCTCTATAAATAAGACCAAATTTGGCATGATTTTAGGGTGGATATTCTATTTAGTATCTAGAAATACATAAATTCTACTATTTTTCTTATTTTAATTTTTATCATAATTTCTCACTTTAAACTAAAGCTATAATACGTTGTAATATTTTATTGTAGATTCAAGTACAAGAAAATAAAGTTACACTTAAGCTTTATCACTTACAAGTTTTATTGGATCATTGGGGCAATTTTCATTGTGTTATTATTATGTTTCCCAAGGGTTTCTTTGAGGGTGTAATCATTAAAAGTTTCATGGAATTCAAAAGGTTCACTTTTAGGATTCCCCTAGCTTATCATGACCTACTACTCACTACTATACTTCTCCACCCATTTGGGTGGTAAAAATATAGTTTGGATTGAATCTAACAAATTTCCATGACTAGTTCTTTATATGTCTCCTATTATTGTGGCCAAAAAATCAAGAAGAAAATTTTAATAAGGATAATGATGGGTAGGACCCTCTCATGGTCACTTTCAACCACACTAATGTATGGGGGAAAATGAATCAATAATCAAAAAGAAAATGTTGGCCCCATTGAGCATTACAAACTATGTGTTCATTTTACCTCATGGAATTCAATAAAGGTTGTTAGACTATATTTTAAATCAATGGTGGTAACTAAATATTATATAGTCTACCCCTTAAACCCATCAATCATTTCCACCCTCAAGCCCTTACATATCCATAAGAATTTATTTTTCTAATGGAAGGATTCACCATGGTAACTAATGAATTTTTCAATTATTTTCCAAGATTTTCCAAGACTATATACAAAATCTCAGTGATGTAAAAAAATACCAATAGAATTAAATTTTTTTTGAGAAAAAGTAAATATTCATCAATAGATTTTTTTTTTTTTCAAAAAATATTTTAGTTGGGGTGGGGGGGAAGGTGTTTTCTTCAAATTTAATGACTAGTTCATTAACTTCCAAAAGTGAGATAAAGTTTTCCAAAGTTATAATTATTGGTTAGGCTCACAAGTTTCGAACTTCTCAAACTTCTTAATAACTTGACAAGGTTTTCTATTATGCAATATTCAATCAATCAACTTTTTGTGATTTCTCAAACTTACTAAGTCACCAAAATTTTTGATGTATATCAAAATATTTTATATATATATATATATATATATATATATATATATATATATATATATATATATATATATATATATATATATATATATATATATATATATATATATATAGATATATATATATGTATAGATATATATATATATATATAGATATATAGATATATATATAGATATATATATAGATATATAGAGATAATATATGTATATATGTATATAGTATGTATGTATACATAGATATATATATATATACATACATATATATATATATATATACATGTATATATATATATATATATATATATATGTATATAATATCATCTGTATATACATATATATATATATACATATATATATATATATATATACATATACACACACACACACACATATATATATATATATATATATATATCTATGTATGTATACATACATACATATATATATATATATATACATATATATATATATATAATTATAATTATAATTATAATTATAATTATTCTTATTACTTGGATGTAAGCTTTCGTACTCTTTCATTTTTTGAGGAATTTGAAGCTACCTAAATTTTTGAGCTGCCAGGTTCTTTGAAATTTAATTTATATCCCACTTTAATTGTCACACACACCATTTTATTTCATCTATATTTTAACGAGCTACAATTATTCATAATTTTCCCTAGAAAAAACCAATATTCTTTCTATTTTTTTGTATCAATGGTTCATTTTTAAATATTAAACCATTTTCTTTGGTTAATCCCAAAATGCTCCAAAATAACTTGTATAAATATGAGGGTTTTAAACATGATACTCTTATCCATAGTTTATTAGTTGAGGTTAGAGACAATCACCATGGGCATATTAACATGGAATATTTTTGGGGAAGCATCATGAAGACCCTAGGAAACTAATGGATGCTCGAAAAATTTGTTCTAGTGGTCTAGGATGTGACAATAATTTTCTAGTACTTGTCCAATGTGAAAACTTAGTTTTCGCATGTGTTAAGTATTACCAAGCTAGTACTTGAGAAGTTAGGGCTACTAATGGTAGAGTGATTTCTAGGATTCATGGTCCCAACATAAGAATTATTATTTGATTGCCTCCAAGAGCCACTTTTATAAATGTGAATGTTGAAACAAGTAGATAATATTGGTAGCAAATAGACACCTACCTAAAAAGGGGAGTCTCATATTCTTAAGGGACTCTGTAGAGACCATTATTTAGGAATGCCTAATATAATCACTTTATTGAATTGAGTTGTGGGGAACAAATACACTAATATTTTTAAATTTTGGATGTACCAAATTTTCCTTACAATCAACTATGATTCATAGTATATTGATTGAGAAAAAATCATAAGTGACCATTTGCAAGATCAGTTAGTAATTTTTTAGAAAAATCAAATTTTCTACATGTCCTCTTATTTATCTTACACTATTGCAATAATGAAGGATTGTTTTTTGTGGACATGTGCAGTGTTTGAAAATGCTATGTAGATATATGATTACTATCCACAACTCTAAAGGGATAATGGAAACAATGATTTTACAATGTTTAATAATGCCTTCAATATGTTGAAGGTCAGAGATCTTGAAGGAGATATTGGACTATGAGTTTCACCTAAATATTTCAATTAGTCACAAAATATGGTAGCCTTTTTATTAAATTCCATAAATTTCCATATCTTAGGCTCAATGAATTTGATGATGCTCCATAAAAACTACGTAGATATGAAATTTATTGAATTGTATTTTTATTAAGGTATGCATACAAATGACAAAATCTAGTAAAAAGTACAAATATATAGGAAGAAATTAGGATATACTCTCCTTGTAAACATTTGTTCTTATTAGGGGAAAAATAGGTTTTGAATGGACTTGAAACCATTTACAACAGGTTTTGAATGGACCCAAAACCATTAACACGTAGGTTTTGACAAGGACCCGAAACTCGACTAGGAAAAGAAAGTTACAGAAAGATAAACATTGAGAACCAAAAGCCGAACAATAGCGAAGCTACAAAAACACAAGGTTAAACATGGAACCTTAAACCAAAACAAGACAGGAGTAGGACATAGAGCCCAATCAGAACAGAAGCACCACTTGAGATAGTCAGGCAACAACTGCCTAAAACCGTCAGGAAACCATTAGCCTGTAAAAGCCAAACTGCAACAAAACGCATAACAACAAAACCCAAGAGATCCAAACTCCCCACCTCAATAGGGAAGTAAGAGATGAGAACAAAACCCTGCAGAGCAGCATCTGTCACATAGAACCATTTCATCTGAACAACCAACCCAGCCTCTACCTCAATAAGAGGGGACTCCCCTCTATAGGAGAGGATGAGAAGAAAACCACTTCCACCGGAGAGAGAGCTTCCCACTAGGACCACACCACCCCTCTCCACCTCAATAGGAGGGGGCTCCACCTCAAAAGGAGCAATCTCCATCTCCATAGAAGAAACCCAATGTGAAGCCTGAAAGAAAACAACAAACCCAGAAGAAAGGCACAAGTCATCCTTTGGAACAACAACAAACTGGAGTATGGAAGAGCACTTCTCAGTTAGAAGCCAAGAAATAGGAGTCCACTGAGCCATAACCATAAAAATTTGTAGAAACACAGTAGCCTGGACCAAAAATTTGAAGACATAAAGCCACCCAACACATCACAAAACAAAAGACTACAGCAGCAGGAACACCAATGAACCAAACTGCACCAACAACACCAGAGCAACTAGGGTCTCCACCTCAAAACTAGAGAAAGTAGAAACACCCTTAAAAGCCATGAAAAATTGGGTCTTAAGATAGATCTTTGTATGCAGCCCAGTCTAGAGAACACTCCAAGAGAACAGGAGAAGAAATTCCTCCTGAATAAAAACAAACCCCTTCCAGAAAATAAGCATTAAGAACCAAACAGGGCTCCAAACCATCCAAACTATGAGGGGGCAGCCACAACCCTCAAGAGAAATACTTCCAACAAAAGTGTGGAGGGACCAAAACCACTCCACAACAACCTCCAAAGCATGATAAACATTAAAGCCCAACCTCTTGAGACTCACCAACCCCACAACAACCCAAGGCTTCCAGGGGACCTACAGAAGCATAACACAAGAGGGAAAAAGCTCACCCACCAAAAACAAGGACTCCCAACAAGAATAAATCCACTCAAAAAACCACCATTTGAGAGTCGCAAATAACAAGATGTAGCAAACCAACATAAACTAGTCGTCCCCAAAAGAGGTTCCAAAAGTCCCAGAACCATATGAATCGCAGTAGGGGCAAGAGCATCCAGCACCAACCAACACCCATCCATTGCAGAAAAAAGCAGAAAGATCCCAAGAAAAAGATGCACCATCAGGAAAAGCCAAACCACTTTGAGAACCAGCACAGGAGAGAGAACAGTCTCGGTCTGGGTTACCTTAGAATAGTGGTTTACACTTTCTAAGAGGAAGGAAAATTTGGATTTTTTCCATTCCCCATACTGAATGGGTTCGGCCGAACCTAGTGGTTCGACCAAACCATTTCATTGGTTCGGTCAAACCATTGGGTTCAATCAAACCCATGGTTTGGCCGAACCAATGAATGCCCGAATAAAAAATCATATCCAAGTGGGTTCGGTCGAACATGGGTTTGACCGAACCCCTTCAATATGACAAAAAAAAAACATTTCATTTTCACTATCACTTTTACTGTGTTCTTTTACTAGTCACTGTCTCCCTGGTGCGCACGGCGAACAGAGTCCGTGACGGCGACCAAACAAGGTTTCTCTCTCCAGTGAAAGCAAATTTCTGCTCCTCTCTTCAAAGTTCATCATTCCATTTTGCATATCGAGCACTATTGAGCACTAGGTATTTAAAATTCAATTTTTTTAGAGTTCAAAATGCATCTATTTGTTTAATTTCGAAACCCTAAATGCAAATTTTTTTAAATTTGTTGAATTCAAATTGCACTTGTTTGAAAGTTTTTAAAGCATTTTCAATATAGTATTTTGCTTCCCCGTTTTGCATATATTTTTGTCTTGTTAAACACCTTTCAAGAGAAAAATGAATATCAAAACTATCAACTATCTGTTAGGGGATGAGAGGTCTATAATTCAAAACTACACCCATTGAACTTGCATTTATATTTGGCATGTATTTTAACTTGTTCAATTTTTTTAAATCAATCCAAGGGTTTGAGTAAGGAAAAATGAGTTTCCTCCCAAAGTTAGTGCAAAAAAACATTATAATGGCTCTCAACATAGTCTAAAAAATGGAGATAAATAAATTCCTAAAGACTAGAAGTGTAGGGGTCAAGGTCACAAAATAATTTTAAAACTACAAATTTAGGGTCAAACTTGTAGATGAAAATGTAAATTTCATACATGTAGGAGTGAACCATGAAAGTCATAGCTTGGTTTGTTAAGGTGTCATAATATTAAATCTTATAAAAAATCAAGAATCATATCATTGATTGTGTACATTACAATAAAATATCTCCATATAACAAATGAAGCTAAAAACCCTAACCTTCTTTGTCAATTCTATAGTGTGCTTGCTACATGAGTAATTTTTTTATGAAAACCATGTTTAGGAATGAAAATATCCAATCCCTTATGCTTCTAAACTAAAGTTTGCAATGCTTATGGTTCTTTTGGCCTTATAGATTCTTGAATCATTTTATAATATAAAACCTACATATAACCTACTTTGGCTCTAATAATTGTAAACCCTTTAGGAATTCTAAATTGTTGCATCTTGTCTTGATTTTCCCACCATTGTTATTCCTTTTGAAGTTTTTACAAATTAGGCAAAGAATCCTTGCACTTATATAGAGGATCCTTAGGTATGTTCTTAAAATTATTTAAGGTTAAATGACTTAATCTAAAATAAAGGCATATACGGATCTCTTGCAATTGTAACCTCTTTACTAGTGTTCAAACATATTTGATACCTTAATGGCATGACATAGATGATGTTGTTTGATATTGCTTTATCCATGGATACCCAAATAAAATATGAGATACATCTAAAGAAGAAAGAATATGACATAGAATAAGAACTTCCGTCATCTTTTAGACCAAAAAATTAAGGTAAAATAATGTATCCTATAGTTTCAATCAACATATCATTAGTCAATTTTAAATAAACCCTCAAATATGCATATGCTTGTTTATAAAATGATGATAAAACAAAAATTATTCAATGCATACATTTTATTGGTGAGTAAGATCAATAAACACACCCTTACATGGTTCATGATCCACACAAAACCAAAGGACCATTATAATTATTTGGTAATATCTCACAATGTGAAAAAGGTGTCGAAAAAATTAGCATACCTAAATCAAATTGACTTGTCATAAAGTGGGTGGGTAGCTTAGTGGTGGAGATTTGCATCCTAACTAGTTCATGGAAATTTCAACATGGTATTAGAGCCAAGCTAGGTGCATTTGACACCTATGTTGTGGATCAAGGGAGTGTGTTGGAGAAATGATACACACCTAAGCCATAAAAGGACTCATCACAATGTGAGCCATTAGCTCAATAGTAGAGCATCCTAACACCAAAGGGAGGTCCTAAGTTTGACTACTAGTTGGGGTCCATAGAAATTTCTATAAAATCAATCACTAGTACATAAGAAGAAGAATAAGTACCCTATAATTTTTATTAATACCAACAAATTATCATTCCTCAAATACAGGTGAATCAATGATTTCAGCTCGTCAACATGTATATGTACTCTCAATCTCATGACCCTCATATAAACCATTTTATTAGATTTATTTAGTGTAAAATATTTAAATTTTCATTAGGAGGAACAATTGAAGGATTGACCCCAATATTAACCCCCTAATCTAATTTTTTTTATCAATCAAATCCTTAATCAATTATTCCTTAATCCCATAAAATGTTGAGTATAATTACAATTAACTCTACAAATAACAAAAAAATCTTCTCATTATATATTTTGGGAATAACTTTAGATTTTATCTAATGGCCTAATAGAGGAAGTGTAATCATGCAAGCACTAAGTAAATTTTGAAGCACATTTTACAAAGGAAAAGTTGGAGGCTTTTAGAGTCATAATTATATTAGAAACATTTATAATATATAGTTTGTACAATGGTCATTTCCATTATTTTTACTATCCTTTTGGAAATAATTTTTCTTTTCAAATTTAAAAGGGTAGGATGATGTAGATGAAGCATTAGAAGATCCATAATTAAGTGTGGTAGCCTCTAACAACTTTAGTTCTTAACATTCATCTCACTTGCACATGCAAATGTTAAGAATGTATATACTTTGTAGATCCTTGTTTACAGTCAAAAAATCTAAAATAATAAACTTCAATCCAACATTCCCAATATTTGCATTGACTAATTTCAATATTAAAAAATAGACCCAAATGGAAGATAATACTATTAAATTTCATGGGAAGAACAGCCAATAACTTATCATCATACACAAAATCCAAATATGTAGCACTAAAGACCTTGAATGTGTCATGGGATCTCCCTTTAACATTGTACATCTCAAATCTAGGATCCAAAATCCAACAAAAAATGGATATGTAAAATTTTCAATAGAAATTGAATGGTTTGATTTTATATGTATGTATTTCTTTTTTTGTTTCCATTAGGTAAGGAATCAACGTTACTTTTCATCTCAACAAGCCTTTAAACATTAATGTCAAGGGTAGATAGAGGCACACTAGGATTAAGGACATGAATGAAAGTGGCAAGATGAGAAATGGAAGGTGGTGTATAAACTTGTCGACATAATAAAATGAGTGTGGGAGGACAAAGACTTATGAGGAATATACAAAGTGAGGGGAACATGGGAAGTGTAAACAAAACTAATGAGAACTAATGTGGAGACAAGAGAACTATGTGCATCATAATAAGTAAGCATGAGATGAGATCTAGGAAAAAGGAGAGGATAATTTGGGGAGATTTGGTGGAAGGAGAAATAAATTGCATAAGATAGATAGGAGTAAAAACAATAAGGAGGAATACATGAAGAAGCTTGGGATGGAGGGAAAATGGTACATCACTCAAAGGGATTGTTGAGCTTATCCTTTTACCTATTTAACTTTAAGTACTTTCTTTCCACATGGCTTATTAATCAACATAGTATATGAAGGAGATCAATCATTGTACTAGGATTAATATTACTAGCCAAATTTGCAAGATCCAAAGAAAGGTTGTGTGCATCAAAGCTATATCTTGATTACCATTTTCTCAACAAGGGCCTCATGGTCAAATGATTCTTCTCCATTATGATAAATTTAGTATCATGCATATTCCCAATCATACCAATTTTAGCTTGATTCACAACCATGGTGGGATTGAACTATGACTTCTTATAGTTAGGAAAAGAGGATGATTTTGGTATTAGAAGGAAATAAGGATCGAACAATGTTTAGATTTGATTAAGAAATTAGACAATGAGAAAGCACTTAAATCTAAAAACTAAATAAGATTCAAGAAAACCTTTAAACTACTTGGGTATCAAAGAATGATTTACATAATAAAAGTTGAAAATCTACAAGTAGAAATACCAAGTTACAAAAACAAGAATAATCGTTATGGTAATAGAAAGAGAAAATGCTTCCTCTTAAAAAACATGTTTATTAAGAGTTCTAATTTACATAGTGTTGAGGAGCACATAATATAATAAACATGATTCAAGTACCAAAACATTAAGTATGATGATTGGGATGAGAGGATCAACTTGGGGAGGATTATTGTAATGCCCATAACTTACACATGGGAAAAATCACCACCATATACTTTCTTTTTTTTTTAAACCAACTTTACCACGGATGCTAACTAAGCTAGATAAGATAGCTGGCTATATGCATAAAGAAATGAAGTTCATATATAAACATCAATGGAACGTTGCTTGAGAATGGGAATGAGGATTGAGGTAGGACATGCTAGTGTGTGGAGCCCATCACAAAATACCCCTTGTCGGTAACAGGTTTACTAATCACCCCAGATTGATATAGGTGCTCATAATAACTATTAGTTTAATTTCCATCTAGTCAAAATTCATTTGTTTGTGTCAATCAAACATCCTTTGTTTGAGCCTACTCATCTTGGGAATTTGATGGTCGGTTGGAAAGTCTAGCTTTTCTCCTAAAACGTAGTCTATCAACATTGCCATGCCCAAACCCATGGTCTTTGATTACATTAATTCCTTCTATCTTAATACATTGGCGTACTTTACTAAACATGTTTACCAAGCAATTAAGTTTCCCGAAAAATTTAATCATAAAAAAAAACTAAAATTGATCCTTACAAAGACTTCACTATAAATATTGAAAACATAAAGTAATTTGCATGATTCAAATTCATTACTAATACAATATTTTATTAATCAAATAACCGTATTAATTTATCCCAAATTTTATATCTTAAATACTTAAATTTAATATCTATATTAAATATCCTTTCATATTATAATATTTATATTAACAATTTATATGTATATATATATATATATATTCAACTACATAATTATTATACAAATAAAATCTTAATTTCAAATTTCAAGAAAGTACTAACTTAAAGTTTAATAAATGAAAATAATTTAAACTACCTACTTTCCTAAACCTATTCTAAATCTCTCATCTTAACTTATCTTCTAAGATACCTAGTTCCTTTACTTTCCCTTAAGCCTCTAAGCCACGTAATTTTCCTTTAACTTTTGATTTTCTTTCTTTTAGCTTTACTTGAATATTTTGTTTTCTACTTAAATCTTAAGGATCTCTTTTTTTTTCTCTTGTTGAATTTTCCATAGGTACGATGTCTTATAATGAGATAAAATAATAAGCTAAAGTTAAGGTAATGTCAAAATAATCCTATTGACAGTCAAGAGAGATTGGGGTGCATAAAATAAAGTAGTGGAGATTAATTTCAGTTCATACCAGTAAGAGGACCAAGCTTACCGAGCTTAGGGATGATCAACGTAAGAGTGATGGGGGGACTTGATTAAAAATTCATTTTACAAGCCATACAACATAAACTCGTGTAAGCATTAAAATAAATAAATCTCCAAAAGAGGTTTGCTGTTATTGGGAGTAGGAAACGTAAATGCCACACAGAGTAGGGTTCACTAGAGAGGGTTGACTGGACGTCATGATAGGAGAAAGACATAGAGATGTCATTAGTCCCAAATTTCTAGATTTTCTAGACTTAGCATTTTATTTATTTCCTTGGAAGTCCACAGACATGTTTATTCCCTAAAAAAAAACAAGTTGCTAGAAGATTGGACCAATCCATAAAGTTGGGTGGCGAGAAGTTGCCCTCACTTAATCTCGATTCAAGGAAAAAAATTTTGTTGTGCAGTCAAGGTGAAGCATCTGTATGGACAACCCTGCTGTCAGCGGCTATAGAGAAATCCTAGCCCTCTAAGAAACACACAAGACAAGGTTCCTCTCTCTTTAACTGAAGACACACAAGAACTGTTGGCTTCCAAGTCTAATGTTGTGGTAGAAGGAAGTCTCCAAGGCCACGCTCAACAGCTACAAATGCATGGAGTGAGGTGTGTGGTGGACGAGGATTTCAAGGGAGCTATATGATGAATGGAACAATAAAAAAATTAAGAAAAATGATACTAATATCAAAATGTCAGTGATGGTTTAAATAAATATACATTTATATTCCACCGAGTTCACTAAGCCTAAACGTTAATGGCTAGCTTTTGGCTAAGATGGCGAGTCTTTCTACATGCTAGTGTGCAAAATTCATTCCTTTGACTGTTGGGCATAAACAATATTGCTGCACAAAAATGACAATTCGAGAGCTTATTTAGGTTTAACCCCACAGCCTGCTACACACATGCTGTTAAGCATATGGTTGTTCATTTGCACTAGCCTTTGATGAGTAGAGGTAAGTAATCGGGCAACAACGTGAATGTGGACGACAGAGAGAAATGGCAGTAAGCTGGATCTGCGTGGTTACGGACTTAGAGAACTGCTAACAGTTTATGATATTATTTTGGTGTTCTAGTCATAAATGCTATCATGTTATTTGTTTCATGTCTCAGAGTGCCCAACCAACAATAGTCGTGGAACCTATGATGTTACCTTGTGCAGACAGAGGTATTGGCGCAGCTAGAGGGCATTAGATTCAACGTATCTACATTTCCGTGTATTCATGCCCTTTCCACCATGGCCGGGGTTGAAAGGAGAGGGCATGTATCTATTGATGTGAAGATGCAGTGGTGAGAGAAGAAGATGGTAGAGAAGGAAGCAAAAATGTAGCAAGGAAATATTAAAAACAATTCCCCTATAGAACCTTCTATCTGTGGTGCTTATTCTCCCTTCTCCACTCTTTGTTTGTGGTTATCCTATTTCCCTCTTTTTATTTTTATTTTTGCTTCTACATCACGTAGGTCAGAGCTTGACTGTATAAAGGTATTTATTTATAGGTTCTCCCTATTGTTACAGATATGCAAATGTATTATTTTTAGTTTATTATATATATATATATATATATATATATATATATTTCTTTTTCTACTCTAAGAGAGATCTACCAGCACAAGGCATTCTCATCAAGGTAACCAATTTTTATTTATAATCTCATGCTTCTTCTTTTTTTCTATGTACTATTTCCTCATGCAGAAACATTAATGAACTGAAGCCACTGGCAAGATGCACACAATATGCATTCAAAGAATCATTTCCATACTATTCTGCTTAAACTAAGGTAAATAAATTATATTGTTTTGGAGCAAAGTTATACTTTTCCCTGTGCTTATTCCCTACAACTGTAAGGTTTAAACTAGTAGTGTAACTATGCATACCACATTTGCATTATAATTTACTGGATTATCTACACATCTCACTAAAATAAGGAAATATAGACGATTTAATGTCTCAGATATATAAATATTCTTCTGGTGTCTTTTACTTTTTTTTTCTTTTTTTTTTACATATATTTGGGTATTTTGTTCCAAACATTATATTTATTTATTTATATTGAGCAGTAAACTACATTAATAACTAGTTTTCTTTCCTTACTTTCTCTGAAATGAAAGGAAGATAAAAGAACTTATTATCAAAATAATAAAATCATTCTTTATGCATTAATTTACTAGTTTAATTTCTTTTGACAGAATATTAAGTGGTAGTATTTAAATTCAAAATAACACTCTTTATCTTTATTGCAAAGTAAATGCATTGTTCCTAGAAAACAAAATATATGCATTTGCAATAGTAACATGAAACCTACCAAACTAAACATATATATGTTTCACAACATAATACTCCATACTTCTTTAAGCCAACAAATGAAACATAGTAACCTTATTTTCAAATTAAAATTTATTCTTTCAAAATGAAATACACATTCTTTTCAATGAAAAGATAATAAAATTGATGTAACAAGTGTTCCTTTTCACCTCTAGTTACAAAGTCACAACATCATGTAAATATACACCACTTTCACGCATATACACTTCTCTGCCACACCTATCAATAAAGGCGGTTACTTATTGTGAGGTCATCGTCACCTCATAGACATAATGATATGACACAATAGGTGACCCTTCCCAAGCTTGAAGTATCCTCATAGCTTTCTCCAACCTACACAAAACACAAACATATTCTCCATTGCCAAGGGAGTGCTCACCTCCCAACCTTTGGTTGGAAAACCAACCACCCCCGAGCTAGGAGGCAACCGAGGGAACCGAGTACAAACAAAACCAAGCAAAACAATATTTACACACACCAGATTATTTTCACACCCACCCAAGGGAATTTCACATAACTTTAGGATTCCATTAAGAATCCAAAGTGGGGGATGTAGGGTGGACTACGCACTCCATATGGGGACTTATAATAATAGTAACATGAACAATTCAATATCATACTCCCATCATTTCACATGCAACCCTTCTTTAATATCTTCTCTTTCTCCAAAACCCATACCACCAAAACCATTTCACAAATTACATGTGGGTACTCATACCCTTTTTGAGCCTCTCCTTTCAAGGAGGAATTAAACTTCCCCATGGAGGTTCCTACCCCATAACATCCCCAACAAGGGATGCTCTTCCCAACTTGGGTGAGCCTATCCCTACACAACCCTTTTTCCCATAACACGTAAATACATCAAAAAAATACAAGAAGATATGCTCCAAGATAAATTTGAAATAAACATACAAATCAAACACAATAGATAAAGTTTCAAGCACATCTTTTCACCTACACATATAATCTTTCAAATACAACATGAAGAAGTAGAAAACAAACGTGGTGAATCTACCTTAAAACCAAGCTCAAGGAAAGATGGGTTGAGGATCCACACAACTCCTCTTCTTCCAAGCTTTTTCTTCAAACTCCTCACTCCCCAAAAAAATTCAACCAAAATCAAGAATGCAAAAAGGAATCCCCTAACCCTTGTTTTGAGTTTGTTTTATAGGAACTCAAGTATGAACTCCTTTGAATAGGGAGTTGACAATTTGTCAACCTCCCATTCACTCTCTTAGGCACACTCACCCATGTGTTCTCACACATGTGTGAGGATTAGGGAGACTTCCAAGACAACATGGAGAAGTGGGATTGGAAAGGGACTAGTCCCCATCCCACTTTCCAAACCTTATTTTCGTCAAACTTCTTTAAGACCTCAAAAAGAGTGCTCAATCTTGAGATTGACCCATGACTTTGAGCTAAAAAGGTACCAACCTGACGAGGGAGCAAACCCGAGACACAGAAATAATGCACACAACTAGCAAACTTTCTTATTATTCAATAATGAAAAATCTTACATGCAGAGGATCACAAATCCTCGAGCTCTGTGATACATGCAAATTACAACTTACGAAAATTACCCAGATCCCCTTTCACAGCATGCGAACTTCTTTCCCAAAAAGTTGCCCAAAAAATCAGAAACAAGCCCTAAATAGACCCATTTCGGTTTGGAACCAAAAACAATCTTTGAGATAAGATTTTTGACGATTTGGCGCCAAAATTACAATTTGAAATTCAAGTTAAATTCACAGTTGAACATTAGCACATTTCTAAAACATGCACCAACTTCCGGCACAATTTCATTCACACAAGTTTGATAATTTGTATAGCATAAAGATCCTATAACATAATTGAAAAATCATTAGCCACCTATCTTATCTCATTTTCATTAACCTTAATTCTCATACTCATCTAATTGCAACATGATTGGTTCACACCACTCGTTTCATTCATTCATCATTAAGTTTTTAGATTCAAATTTAAACAAAATCAATAATCAACATAAAATTAGATCAATCATCATAGTTAGACTACTAAACATGTGGCATAATCAAAATCAAATCATCATATGGAATTAAATGTTTAAATATCTCACATTAACAATGGTAATTGCCAGTATGGTGACACAACTAAACTCAAAATAACTAAGCATGTTAGTTACAGTATAGTGGGCCCTCACAAACTCCTCACTGGCTGCCGAATTTCCTGCAGGTCTAAAATTTGGTGGCTTCCATCGGAATGCTAGTCACCCCTTCTGTAATCAAGGCGCTCTATCAATCTAAAATTTCTCCCAAAGAGGGAGAACCTCCCATTATTCCACCCTTCCCCAAAGAAATCAGAATCCTCCTAGCCATGGAGTTTCTACCGAATGGAAGCAGTTTTATCCCTTTCTATTTTAGACTCCACGCTTGGTACTCCCTTGGTGTGTGTGAGACTCCAAAGCAGTGTAGGTTCAACCCTCTCTCCGCTCCTTCCCCACTCCATTTGGTAATCTTTAGTTCACATCAAGGTAAAGAAAACTGCTCTTAAAGTTCCTTGTTTCTGTGACCTACAAAATAAAGCAAAGTGAATAATCAACTGGGTTTGGATCCTCTCAATTCCCATTATATCTCTAATTTTGGTTGGCCCTGATGATTCTACCTTCCCTATTATTACAAATACTTTTCCTATCTGCTACTACCCGTACTCCAATAAAGTGCTTGAACATCAAGGGAGGCTACCAGTGCCACGGAGGATTTTGTCACCTAACTCCCTCATTAGTAAAAATCAGCAACTGCTCACTTCTTACACGTAAGCATGAGTTATTTTTATTCTATCGAACTTGCTAAATAAAACCTTGGCATCTTCTATCCAATTTTTAATCGACCATGCGGGCTGGGACCTACCACAAAGACTATCAATTATATTTTTTGAGTCCCCTTCAAGCCATAGATTTTTGCATTTACTTCCCACAGCTAGGTTGATTATGTAATAAGCTCCCACCGCTTCCGCCACGTGATTGGTTTGG
The DNA here is from genome assembly GCA_007258455.2 of Sequoia sempervirens. NCBI lineage: Eukaryota > Viridiplantae > Streptophyta > Pinopsida > Cupressales > Cupressaceae > Sequoia > Sequoia sempervirens. The sequence continues at coordinate 93,609,656 of VDFB02168118.1, forward strand.
ACCCCCAGAGGAGTGGCAATAGCTCCCATCAAGTTACCTACCAAATCCCTTAGGACCCCACCACACCCAACCTTCCCCAGGTTTCCTTTGGTTGCACCATCGAAGTTGGCTTTGGCCTAGCCTTCCATAGGAAAACTCCAGCAAACTCCATCCCTGGATTTTTTGGTAGTATTGGGAGTAATGGTAATATCCCATTTAATTCTCCAATCCCTGGCAATCAGGCTATCAAAAGGAGAACAAACCAACAAACCACAGTTTCAACCTTGTCCTCCCTGAAGGGAACAATACAAAAGTTTTCTTTGATCATCCTAAGAATTCTCTCAAACACAATTTCCTCTGAAGACTCCTTCTTCCTTAAGATCTGATTGTTTCTTTCTTTCCAAATTCTCCAAGTCAAATGGGGGAACGAGAAGGCCCATGCTTTAATAGCATGAAAAAGGAAGGGGTTTCCACTGAAATGTAAAAATCCCCAACTGACCTGTGGGGACCCAAGAAAAATGCCAACATTTCAGAAGCTTGTCCCAAACCGAGGAGGAGAAAGGACAGTGGATAAAGAGATGGTTAACCAATTCAGCATTGTTTTTACAGAGGTAGCATCTATTGGGGAGCAGAAACCCTCTTTTGCTAAGATTATCCATAGTTAGAATTTTATTTTGCAGCAAAGACCAGAAAAAAATGTTAACCTTAGGTAAGAGATGCTTAGTAAGAGAATTATTGTTGTTTGGACGGTTTGGGAGGTTATATCGAGTGGAGACATGAACCGTAAAGATAAGGAAAAGCACAACAATGATTGGCTTTATTTTCATGCGTAGTAAACTTCCCATGTTGAAGGTTGACAGTGTTTACTAACTCAAATGCAGAGAAAAATCTTAATAATCAGTTTGTAGGGGAAGATTGAGATGGGATCCAATGCATCATTGTGAGACATTTATAGGGGAGCCATAACTAAAAGAATATACTTCAGATAGTTTCTTCCACAGTGAAGGATACAAAGTCCTATGGCGTATCGGATACAAAGCAATTTACCAATTACGTGTATGTGAATCTATTTTTGACTCAATCACCTTTCATTTTCGTATACATTTTACTATTCAAATTAGAAGCTTTGATTTTATAAAAGAAGTGCTGAACTAAACATAACGAATGAATTTTTAATATTGATTTTTATCAAAGTGCCTCCGACAACAAACAACGAGGCTTAGGTATTATTCTGTTTTAAATCTTGGTGGATGTGAGTATAAGGAATTCACCGAGTGAAATATTATATATAAGAGAAAACACAAAATTATATTGAAAGAATTATCGGAAAAGATTTCAAAAGCATTTTCCTACAATAGCTTTCACAGAGATGGGGAAAAATTATGAAGGTTTACTTAAAAATCTTCAATCAAATAAATAAAAGAAATTTAATTAAGTGGATACTTTTAAGACAGTATAGATATATTTAAATATATTCATTTGATAATATTAAATTACTTGATTTTGAAGTCACTATTACCAAGAATTATAATAATTTGATTTATTCAAGAATGATATTTATTGGTATAATCATTATTAATATTTTTTTGGTGAATTCCCAACTATTAATGTTGAGTTATATATATAATAATCATTTCTAATAATCATTCAACAAATCAAATTATCGTGAAAAAAAATCAGCTTAATTAAGCTACAATAGTGTAGTGAAATAATGAGGATAAACAAATATAAATATTTCATAGAACTAATTTAACAAAATTATTTTAACATGCTCAAATATTATATATTATGTATTTATGAAAATAGATCAATAAACTACTAACACGACATGTGAGTACATTGTGGTTACCTTAGAGTAAAGACAACAATGCAAACAATGCTAATAAGTTATAGAGTAAAACAAGAAAATAAACAATAGAAGAAACTAATTATTAATAAGATCAATTGATTTGAAAGCCCTAAGAAATTTCTCAATCTATAATCCATTTTCTTAAAGATGTCCCTTAGGAAGAGAATAGTAGGAGTTAATCCATCTTTTTGTGTTATTTTGCTCACAATATTCTATGTTTTCTATATAACTTGCAAGGCATGCAACTATTACTCACTAATGGCCCAATTGGTACTTCCTTTCTAAAACAAGACCTTAATTTTGACACATTCAAAATTACACAGTATGAAAAAAAAATTATTAACTCAAGTCTAAAATCAATGACTCGCTATATATAAAAAAGATCACAAAAATAAGCTAATGGTTAGTAAATTCCATTACTACACCCTAATCGATTCATTCATGTAATAGCACATTAATGGGGTATTGGCACAACTACCTTAACCATTCAATAGTTAATTCCACTGTAAATTCCATGCCTCATAAACTATTATTTAAGATAATAACATTTATTTATCATATCAAATTGTAAACATTTAAGTAGAAATAGACCTTACATCTTCCTCTTCTTAGTATAAACTTCCTCTTTGAAGTTACAAACATTTATGACACATAGTCCAACATGGTAACAAATGTATTTTTCAAGGAAAATAAATCTTATTTCTTGAGTTTGTAAGAGAATTAGATAATTACACAAGGATATACAAGATAATCTTCTCCATAATGTTAAATACCATAAAAAATAAAGAAAGATTCATAAAATTAAATACATTTATCTACTAAATTTTCTATATAAAAGCACCAACAATACTAGGTACATACTTCACACATTAACATCATGACCCTTAGAATAGAGTTACACAAATATATATTAGATCACATTAATTTTATTATCCTTCAACATGATTACTTTTAAAAATAATCATCACTCATAATGTATAGGTTAAACTAAATTTATCATTTAAAAAAGTGTAGTGTAGGAAAATGTGCTCCTTTAAATTTTTACACTATGTTTAGGTCCCTTAATAAAAATGAACTAATTAAGCCTCTAATTGACCTAATTCTGGATGTAAAATCCTAATTAATTGTAATTTTAGAAAGGGGAATTAATATTTAATTAATGCAATTTCATTATTAACACCCCAAAATGAATAGGTCCTAGCAGTTTAGGTTAGGACACATTCGCCCTTGGGAAAATGGGTCCCTTTTAAGATCATAAATTAAAATGTGAAACATGTTTTTTGTGGCATCTTAAGGACATAAATTCAAGATTTAAGTGTTGGATTGTAATGTTTAATTTTCGAGAAATTAGAAAATTACCTATAAAAGCAAGATCTTTTTATCAATTCAAATCCTCAGACTTTCATGCAATATTCACAAGAGAAAATATTATTGTCAAAGGTCTTCAAGAGTAGATTTCTCAAGCATTTTTTGTAGCATTCAAGATCTCAACCATCATGTCAAAGTTATCAAGCACCATGCATTCTTTTGGAGCTAACATTGTGATGTAGGTTTCAAGAATTCATGTCAAAATTCAAGCATCAAGATCACATCATTGAAATCAAGCTGTTTTATGCATGATCTAATATTTGGAGATATTAATTAAGTTTCAGTCCTTCAGAGGTTTCAAATGAAGGATTTTGTGAGTTTCAACATAGCATTTATTCATTCATCATTCCTTTCATGTTTCATTATTTAATTTCAAGGTTTAATTACCAAAATGGGGTTTGACCAAGGCAAACCCCCATTCACCAATAAAAAAAATGTCCCCCCTTATGTATTTTGTAGATCTTATATTGAAGAAGGATTGAAGATCTATCAAGGGAGAAAAATAGCAAAAGTTGTCAAATTTGCAAAGCTATAAAAATTGTCATCAAGCCACACAAACTCATTTTCAGAATTTATTTCCAAATTTTTGACTAGGAAACCTAAAGGAATTGAGAGTAGATGTAATACCCCTCCATGTCAGTTGTTTTGGACTTGTGTGTGTGTGTGTTTCATTGGTTACTGAGTTATTTGATTGTGTGGAAAATATAATATGTTAGTAATCATGTTTAAATAATTAATTAAATCATAAATGAAATTGCAAGGTTATTTAAAATATAATTAGGAATTAAAATCATAATCAATTAAGTTAAATCAAATTATTTAGAACAAATGATCAAATTAATCTAATTTGTTAAAAGTAAAATTGATATTATTAGATAAATTGATTTAAATTGTAAAGAACAAATAATCTTGAAAAGATAATTATTATAATAAGAAAATGAATGGATACTTATTTAGAATCTTGCAAATGGTTGATTTTAATTATTTTAATATGAAAGTAATTATTTAATAATGTATTGTGGAGATAATGAATATATATATATATATATATATATATATATATATATTCAAATAAAAGTTCAATTTTGAGGATTTAAATTTATTTAATTTTAATCATATGCATGAAAAAGGAAACAAAAGGAATTAGAGGATTAATAATTATTTTGAGTTATTTCTTGAGTTGTGACTTTTGGTATTCGCTGGAAGAGGAAATGGAAGAGACTTTGTGTGAGATTTTATTTAGAGGATTTTTGAGTTGGAGGGGGGATTTGCATTCTCTTTCCAATAGATTTTGGGAGAAATTTGGCAGTCAATTTTCTGTTATAGTTTTGCATTTTTTTAGTATTTTGTAAATTCATTGAGAAATAAGATTGGAGTTGAGGGGAAGATCTTGGAGCTCCTGTGGGAAACAGTCGTTGGCGGAGGATTGGATCGGCAAAAGGGATAGAGCTTCTACAGATCTTCTTCAAACACAGGATACCAGGTTCTTTTCATTTATTTTATTTTTATTTGTTGTAGCATCAAATAAAATAGAAATTGATAGAAATTGTTTCATTGTGGGGATCGGGATTGCTGTTTGTTAAAATGGAATTTGGTTGGGTTCTGGACCGTCAATTATTAGATTGAAGTTTTGTTGGGAGTTTGGGACTGTTGTTTATTTAAATGAAATTATTTGTTGGGTTTTTACTGTTGATTATTAAAATGAAACTATTATTGGAATTCTGGAAATAACCAACACTACTGTAGTTTTGTTTAAATCAATTTAAGAATAATTCTTTTGCTGGGAATTCGGGGTTGTATTGATATATATATATATATTCCTTTTGCAAATGCATTTTGTGTATAGATGTAGGTGTGTACAGTAACTAGTAAAATGGATTATTATTCTCTGTTTTTAAAATATTTTTAAATACAGTATATATATATGTATATATATATATATATATTTATATATATATTAGATATATATATATATATATATATATATATTTATATGTACATATATATACATATATAAATATAGAGAGAAAATTTATTTTTATTAGAGTTTGAATTTCGCCGTCGGACTGGCCATTGTTTTGTTTTTTTATATAAAAAAATAAATAAATAAATAAATAAATTATATATTGGTTGAGTGGTGGGTCAGCCTCGGCCGTACCCACCACCCCACCCAGCCAGTAGTGGTACCCTGCGGCAGTCTGCGGACTGTCCGCGGCCGGACATCAATGCCGTGGCTTTTGGGTGACCGTCCGTTTCCAAAAAAAAATAAAAATAAATAAACATATAAATATTAATTGCTTACTGTGTAACACGGAAATTCGTGTTGTTTATAATATGTGAATATGCATTAATAAATATTAATAAATAAATAAATATATATATATATATATATATATATTTATTGATTTATTGATTTATTCAATTATAATTGTATGTCACAATTTTACTGTGATAGTAATTTAATTAATTCTGTTATTTAAGAGGAATATATAAATCCTGTTTTAAATCTGTTTAATAGATATTCTGTTGATTTAACTGTTAGCAAACAAATGCATCAATATAATCTGTTTTGATTAAAATTATATTTTCTGTAATTTATCTGTTATCTAGAAATTAGATATTTAGATTCTGTTTCTTTTCTAATTATAAATAAAGCAGGAATTTTTACAAGGAAAATATTAGTAAAATAGAAAGAAATCTGTTTTATTGATTTGTTAAATTACAACTTGGAAAGGATATTGTTAGCAAAAGAAAAATCTATTACGAAAGTAAAACAACATTGTTTATTTCATTCTTGTTTAAATGTGAATATTTTGGGAATAGAATTTATTATGGGATTAAATAAGTTTTTCTTGTAGTATTGTTGGATTCATAGAACAGGTCTTTTCTCTTTTTACATTCCCTCCTCGAAAAGAATTAAAATATATAGATTGGTAGTGGTTTTAAAAGGTATGTATGTGTGTAGATTTATTCAGATAGATTTGAGATTTTTAAGGTAGTAAGTTTTAATATGTGGTTTAAGAATTTAGAATATTGTTATTATTGTCATTTTAAAGTATAGACAATTGGTCTTAAATGATTTTCACAATTAATTTAAATATTGGAAGTGAATGTTAAGTGAGTATGATGAAAGGGAAAATTTAAATGTATGGGTATAGTTAGAGATTGATTAGGGTAATTTCGAATTGGATAGTTTATTGGCGAAATGGAATTTGAATCTTTTGAAAATTGACTTCCCTTATATTCATTTAATGATTGATTTGTAAGTACGCTTTATGGATGAGACTTTTAGAATACTTGTGATGGTTATCATGAATTGTTTTAGTATGGGTAAGTTGTAAAGTTATTTAGTTCTGGTCGTTAATTGATTGGTTAATAAATATTGTTCTTGATTGAATTGTTGATTGATGTTTATTATATAAGTGTTTTTTTTTGGAGTTGTGAGTGGTTGAGTATTTAAGGTGTTCTTATATTTGGTGCCTTGGATGCCTGGTTGAATGCTTTTACCCTTGTTGTTGAAGGATTGTTTTTGGGTGGTTCCATGTTGGTGTGAATGCCTTTGGAGGTAGTTTTGATTCAAGGAATCCTTTGTCTTTTAAATTTGTGTTGCAAAGTATTTGGGAATTTGTATTTTGTTGATGAGTTGTGGGAGGTTGATCTTCTTGGATTTCTGATTTATTTTGTATCAAAGTTGTTTATGTGGTTTGGATGGGGTGGTTGATCTTATTTTAATGTATTCACTCATTATTTTGTTTTGAATTGAAATTAGATCTGGTGGCCTTGCAATTATTGTTGTCATTGCTATGTTGTTTTTATGAAAGTGATTTGCGTACCATCATAAGGGGGTTTTTGTGAGGAGAAAATTGAGGTCTCCCATGGAATGCCTAGTTGGTGGCTTTTGGTTTCATTTAGTGATTTCGTGAATTAAAGGTTGATTTTCTTTTGCGTTTTCCTATTTGAGGTGACGCCATTGTTAATTTGTAGATGGATCTTGATGAATCTTTCCTTGTTATGGCTTTTTCTGATTTACTCTCATATTTGAGGAAATTTTATCCTTGTGTTGAATTATTGGAGAAATACTCATGTTGCTTCACTTTACCTTTGTTTATGGGTTTTCATTCTTTTGGCTTCCAGAGGCTTGAGATGATTGATAATTGATGTTCTCTCTCTTTATGGGCCCTTGATGTGGCAAGTGTCTTGGTTTCATGATTTTAAAAGGGTTGTACGGAATTTGTTGAGACTTGGAAATTGTATTTATAGCGAGATGGGTAATGCCTCGCATGCTTCTAAGTTGTGATATAATATTCTTGTTATGTTGTACAACCCTTGGTTTCTTGGTTTTATGTGGTTGGATCTCTAGGGAGAGTGGCTCCTCGTGGGGGCCGGCGCCCCGCTTAAGGGGAAGAGCACAGGATAAACCATGAGTGAGTTTGTAATTAAGTGAAAACCTAATAATTAACTTAGGAGGGTTGGGTAGTAATATCATTATAAGATTAATAAAATGGATGCCTCGTCTTCGTTAGTGCTTCTATAGGCTAATGGAAGGCTGAGAAGGCCGTGGTTGGCAAGGTCGTGACCTCGTCTTCACGAGAGGTCTACGGCTCCGCATGAGTCACCCTATGAACCGACGCCTCTAGTTGGGAGGAAGAGCACAGGACAGCCATAGATGGGACCGGCGCCTCCAGTTGGGAGGAAGAGCACAGGACAGCCCATGTAGGACTATGCGATGACACTCTCCCCTAGTTGCCCATGTGTTTTACTTTATTGTGTACCTATGGAAGTAGGTTGTGGGAGTTGTTTTAGATTGTTGTTTGAATTGATTTAAATTGATCTATGATTAATGTTTTAATACATCTTTAGTGTGTTTTGTGGTCTTGTATGATCTCATTTATATTTGATTTACGATCTTGTATCTTATGATACTGTGATATGATGTTATTGTGTTGTTTAATTGCAATCTGGAATTGTATTATGTTTAGTTGATTTGGAAGTGTTTCATGATCATCCTTTGGTTACTTGTTACTGGTCATTGCTTTGATTTATGTGATGAGATATATGATTTTAAGTTATTTTAATGACTCTTGGTTGTTGTTGATTATGTCATTGTAATCCTTGAGTTTTATGATACATTTGTATGTTGTTGAGTCTTGTGGTTCCGTGTTTGGATGTTCTTGGTTGAGGACTCTTATTGTCAGCTCCTAGCATAGGGGGTGGGTCTTCAGACTCACATGGTCAGGTGGAACATGCTAAGCACCCCATTGGGTCCCCAATCGAGGATCGAGAGGTGCGGATTGGTGCGGTTGTAGCGACTCTAGAGTTGTATCCATCTTGGAGCTAGTTTTCATCTGTTTATTTGTATTATGTTATCTTATGTATGGTTTCCATTTATGTTTGGAAACACTCTTGTATCATTGTACCTTTAGAACATTGTACTGTAATGTATTGTTAACTCGGTGTGGTTATTGGCCATGGCAGTTGTTATTCATTGGGTTGAGTTAATTATTTATATGTTGTATTTATATACTCAAATGGTTTCTTATCAATGATTATCATGTATATGTTATATTTGTTAATGTTTATTTTTGTTATGGATTATATCTTTGGATTTTATTCTTTATTGTTGTTGTGTGGATCTCAGTCTCGTAATGACTCTTCGTGTACCCCAAGGGTGTGTGTGTTAGTGAATCTGCTTAAATGGAATTCATGTTATGTCTTAATGTGTAATACATGTATGTTATGTTTACTTTAAAAAAAAATTAAAAAAAATTGTGCTGTAATTATTATGTATTTGTCCTTTGGGGTTCACACGGCGGGGCGTTACAGTAGACATGAGACCAAAAGGATTGTGAAAGAAAATTTTCAACCCCTATAGTAAGATGGTGATCCCACAAAAGGCTGGTTTTACAATTTACAGGAGGAGGCCCGATTTTTCTTTGAAATCACATATTTTTAGAAAGCTGATGATTTAAGCCTTAAAAGAGTTCCATTTAAAGAATTCCAATTGAAGAGTTTTGATCAAACTACCTTAAATCAAGCACCCTTGGATAGAACTCAGCTAGTTTTTAAAATACATACCTATAACAAAGTCTCCTTTACACCTATCGAAATCTTTGATAAAAACCACTTTTGATTTACCTTTGGCGGATCAAATGGAATTCATTTAAAGTTTTTTCCAAATTATGTAGTCCTTATTATAAGCTTCTCAAAAAGTATAATTTTAAATAAATTTAATTTTATTATTATATTTATTTTTTATTTCTTGTGAATGTAGGTTTTTCACCAAAAATCAAGCTCTTTGTTCTGCATGTGTGGAAAAATAGAAGATTACCAAAAAAAATTTGATAAATATGAGTGCACCAGATATTGGGAAGTCCTTGATCCAACAAAGAAAAAAATTGAATTTTGATACACACAAAAAAAGCTACGCGTTATACGATCGAGCTATGTCTGAATTATAATTGATTTGAATTTGAAACTTGATTAAAGAAAAAAATATTCAATACAAAACTATCTAACCAACTAGAAGCACTAGATATTAGAGTTATGAATCTAAATTCAAAGTATTATAATCTTATCCTTCATGGAAAAAGGTTATGCATTATAGGGTGAAACGTCCACTTTTAAAATGTTATTTTACGAAGAAAAAACTAATTTTGAGGAGATAGAAAAAAGTGATACTTGATTCCAAAATTTGCAAGAAAGAATATATTTTAGAATATATGAATAGATGTCCGAAACTCTAGTTTGCATCATCTTCAAATTCCTCGCAGTTTAGCCTCTATAGGTGCCTAAAAGTGAAGATTTATTTAGAAAAAATCAATTCAGTGTCCAGTTTGGCCAAAAATTGTAAACTAGTATTGTGGGATCACCCCGAGACTAATTATCCTTTTGGTGAATGAGTCTTAGAGGGACCTGCTGATAATAGCATCTTGGTGAAAGGTGCAAAATGCTTAACCTTCGGATCTACAATTGGTTTCTAGAATCTATTAAGATTAAGGTTTTAGTTTAGTTATTTCATCCCTTACATTCCTATAATTGTGTTCATTTAGTAGTATTTTTATTCGGCACATCTCCCAAATGTATTTGTTTTAGTTGATATACCCTATCCTCGATAAAAGGGAAAAAAACCCAGATCACCTTCAAGGTTGAATCACCTAAGGGTTAGATACAAGGAGAAATTTAAGAAAACCCCCCCCCTTAGAGAAGTAAAATCCTGACGAATATTTCATACTTCCGGAGAAAAATATTAATTTTAGAGGTGAATTTTTTCATTTTTTGTGAAAAAATAATCCCGATTGGCGAATCTTTTGTAATCGCTACAAGTCTATGGAAAATCCTAACGAATTGTAATTTTTTTAAAACCACTAAAATATTTTTATTGGTGATTAAAATCTATTTTCAAACCAATAAAATATTTCCATTGGCAAATTAAACCTGCTTTCAAACTAGAAAAACTAATTTTGTTGGCCATTTTTTTTTCAAAACAAAAATAAAATTCATGAAATGAATTAAACACCTTTCAAACTAGAAAAAATAATTTTGTTGGCCATTTTTTTTTTCAAACAAAAAAATAAAATTCATGAGCGAATTAAACCTATTTTCAAATGATTAAGAAAAAAACATTGGCAAATTAAACATAATATCAAACTAATAAAAATATTCATTGGCCAATTAAATTTAGTGGCCAATTCTCTACCGTTCGATGAATTTTCAATGGACAGCTTTATTTGCATTCTAGAAGTATATCTCTCAAGCACTAGATTTGCAAATGGAAACCTTTGAAGTAGCACTACAACCGTTAGATGTGGACATGTGGTGAGATCAAGGGTCATCATCGTGGTAATTAATCCGATGGGTTGGATTTTGGAGATGAGCAATAGAAGAACTTAAGTGGCAGAAATATGCACGTGTATTAAGTTTGTTTTAAAAGAGGGACTGCCTGGAAAGAACGTAGAACCAAGGCTTTAAAACTTAAGAACGTTTTACACAAAGGATGTGGCACATCAATCTAACCATCATCGTTCGATGAATTTTTGATAGATGACTTTAGTTGCATTCTGAAAGTATATTTCTAAAGCACTAGATTTGTGAATTAAAACCTCTAGAATAACACTAGAACCATTAGATGTGGATGCGTGGTGAGATCAAGGGTCATCATCATGGTAATGAACCTGATGGGTTGGATTTTGGCGATTAGCGATGGCATAAAGTTTTTTTTAAAAGAGGGACCACCTAGGAAGAACGTAGGACCAAAGCTTAAAAATTTAAGAATATTTTTTTTATCAGTGATACTTTTCTATTTTATTAATTATAAAGAAAAAGATACAAAATCTATAAAGTTCGCAACATCCAAAAGCTACCAAAAAAGATGATTGGTGATACTTGTTTATTTTATTAATTATAAAGAAAAAGATACAGATTATACAAACTTAGCAACATCCAAAAACTACCAAAAAGGTTGAATAACCAGCTCAAAAACAAGAGTATTAAAACTTCCCTTAACAGCTATGCCCTTGTAGTAGAGGCTAAAAATAAAATAGAAAACTACACTTTACGTTAACCATTATTACTCATTCTTCTTCAAAGACTCGCCCATCTCCAGCGGTAGTATCTCCTTTAACGGTTTTGGCTTCTTTCACAGACGCAATCCCTTCTTTTTGCGCATCTCCTCTCTGGAAACTTCTTTTAGATTTTCTATTGTTTCCTCTAATGCCATTAGCTCAACACAGATTGTAAGTGCTTTCCACCCACGCTCGGCTCCTTCCCACCACTACTCTTTAGTGCGACCCTCTAGCCATCTGATATAGAGGTGATTTAAATCTGCAAGCTCTGGGCCCCCACCATCCATTCCTTATATTTTTACCAACTCTACTCTTGGTATCACCCATTACAGAATGCTTTCCATGTCCACTAAAAAATCTTTATGCACCAAATTTTTCATTACTCTCCTCACCTCCTTCACTGGTTCTCATAAGTCTAAACCCCAAGCCATGACCAACGAATAGATATCCATATTTGTTCTGAATCTATGTCTCTATTTTTTGAATCCATACCCCAACATTATTTGAACTACTTGCACCACCTGCTCTTCTTTGTAGAGAAATAAACCTCATAGCGTCTGCACAGACACTTTACCCACAAAGGGGTCCAGCTTCCTCCCCGATGTCATGGTGAAATTGTCCACCATTGCTTTTTTGTTTCACTGGCTTCCAACCTATCACCCACTACTGAAAGGATATAATCTTATTATCCTTACACTCAAACTCGAAGAAGCATCAAGGGTGATAGGTGAATATCATTATAACACCTCATTTCGCCAGCCTTCTCCATAAATGCACCATCCTTGTCACCTTTCCTATCTTAATTCACCAAAGTTGAGCTTTTGGTACTTTTCCTAACCTTACTACCTTAGTAACTTAGTTGCAAGTCTTTCTTAGTCATATTTGTATTTAGTGGGTCAGAAGTTTCAAAAAATTTGAAACTTCAGACTTTGGTTCTAAGGTTCCAAATTTTAGCGACCACACGACATTATGGACCAGGTACTTTTCCTAACCTTGCTACCTTAGTAGCTTAGTTGCAAGTCTTTCTTGGTCATCTTTGTAGTCGGTGGATCGGAAGTTTCAAAAAATTTGAAACTTCAAACTTTGGTTCTAAGGTTCCAAATTTTAGTGACCATGCAACATTATGGACCAAGACCATTCAACGAATTTTTGATGGACGACTCTAGCTGCATTCCAAAAGTATATTTCTCAAGCACTAAATTTTTGAATGGAAACCTCCAAAATAACACTAGAACTGTTAGATGTCGACACGTGGCTAGATCAAGGGTCATCATCGTGGTAATGAATCCAACGGGTTGGATTTTGGCGGTGAGTGATAGAAGAACTTAAGTGGCATAAATATGCACGCACATTAAGTTTGTTTTAAAAGAGGGACCACCTAGGAAGAACGTAGGACCAATTCTTGAAAAATTATGAACGTTTTATGCAAAGGATGTTGCAAGTCAATCTAACCACGACCATTCGATGAATTTTTGATGGACGGTTGTAGGTGCATTCCACAAGTAAATCTTTGAAGTAGTAGACTTGCGAATTGAAACATTTGGAATAACACTAGAACTATTAGATGCGGACATGTGGTGAGATCAAGTCTCATTTCTCTCTTTTCAATGACAACGTATTATATTTCATTTAATTGAAATTCTCAATCTTTTTGAAAAACCCGTGGTAGTCATACTGCTCAGAGTGATTAATGCCATATGTACATCCAAAGTGATTGATTGGAGAACTCATGAGTCATAGCTTTAATGAAACAAGATTTGTAATGATTTCAAATTTTCATAATTCATATCATTCGAGTGACACTGGAGTCTGGTGATTTTGACAACTTGTCACTTGTCAGCTTGAGGTACAATTTATGTGCAACCAGACGTCAATCAAATTAAACATTTTAATTGTACATGTAAGGCTTAAGTTTTAATTGTACATGTAAGGCTTGAGGTAGAGTTTGCGTGTAGCCAGACATCAATCAAATTAAACATTTTAATTGTACATGTAAGGCTTAAGTTACTGTTACACAGATCAATTAAGTTGGTTTTTTGGTTTGTGCGAATCACTATTATGAATCATGAATAGACGATATACATAACCTCACAATGCACACGTGACAGGTGTGAGGTGTACATAGGAACCAAGCTGGTAGTGGCACTATTGGCGGCACTATCGGCCCAAATATAACTAAATAAGGATAGTGACTAGTGAGCACAACTAAAATCATTCATTGAAGGATAAAGACCTTACTATTGGGTGCAATGTTCAAATTGTTATAAGGGTTTTCATTTTGTAGGGTTGATAAGGATTCAGGAAGAAGATCATGTGGCATTATTGGGGATACTCTAAATTCTCCTTCCTGCAGTTATGTAGTCACAGAGTCAACGACTAATTTCATTTAGGCTGCAAGTTCAGAATGGGTGGAATTGGAAAGAAGTTGATTTGGTTCACCTAACTTCTCAGACACGTTTTGAACCAGGAGAGGTGCTCAGATGGGCATTACCACTATTCCCAGTGCATAGAAGCTTCAAGTAAAAGATGGGAGAAATTTTACAACTCCTCATCTTTTGCATGACTTTGATTTTCAAAGGGGAGAACTGCATTTTGTATCTTCATGGATCCCATTTCCTCAGTTTGATTCACCCCCCTTTCTCTATGCATTCATTTTCAAATCTACTTCCTGATCCAGTAACTCCCATGCGTTTATTTTTAGATCCCATGGTTGACCAGGAAAGTCCCATTATTTCTAGGCAAACATGTATTACATTTACGTTTTCACCAGCGGTCCAGTAGAAGCTTGGTGCTTGCACTTACATTTGTATTTGTACCGTGTAATAACACGACGTCATCATTCAGTTGCAATAAAATAAATGGTTGTGCTATTAAAAAGCACATAAAAGCAATTGATGAATCTATTCATATCATATTTTTTTTCCTTTAAGAAATTATCTATTTATGAAATAATTGCATGTAGATTTAAAACTTAAAAGTAAAACATCAAGCAATTCAAATACTAAAGTTAAGTACTCAAATCAATTAATTTGGTTTTTTGGTTTGTACGAATCGTGATTATCACTACAGTAACCCAACCTTACACATGACACGTGTGAGGTGTACATAGGGACCAGGCTGGTAGTGGCACTATTGGCAGCACTATTGGCCCATAAATAAGGATAGTGAGCACAACTGAAATAATTTTTTGAAGGCTAAAGGCTATACTATTGACTCTCAAGTGTAATGTTTGAATTTTCATAAGAGTTTTCATTTTGTAGGGTTAATAAGGATTCAAGAAGAAGATGATTCGGTATTATTGGGGATACTCTAAATTCTCCTTCCTGCAGTTATGTAGTTACAAAGTAAAAGACCAATTTCCTTCAAGTTCAGAATGGGTAGAATTGGAAAGAATTTGATTTGGTTGACTAGACTTCTCAGACAGGTTTTGAGCCAGGATGGGGAGCTCTAGTGGAGATAAGTGGTCTCCAAGTGCATGGAAGTAGCAAGTAGAAGATGGGACTAGTTTTACAACCCCTCACCCTTTGCATGACTCTAATTTTCAAAGGGGATAAGTAATTTTTGTATCTTTAACAACTCCAATTTCCCCCATTTGATTTTCCCCCCTTTCCCCATGCATATTTTTCAGAAACCATGATTGGCAGTGGCCCTCCTCCATGCATTTATTTTAAGATGACAGAGAGTCAGGAATCAGAGACCATGGCAAAAGATTGGCACTTGCACTTACATTTGTATTTGTACTATGTAATAATGTGAAATTGACAATTGTCATTCAGTTGTAATAAAAATAAATGGTTATGCTATTAATGTGATTACGTGAGATTGTAATTTCTTTTATTAAGTTCTTTGCAATGTTAAGTGTCGCTGTGCTATTAATGGTTGTGTTATTAATGTGACATTGTAATTCATTTTATAAATGCATTGATGTGAATTCTACTGCATTAAAGGTTGAGAAAAACTTTAAAACACATGTTTACTATTTATAATATATATCATAAATTACTCAACCATTCGATGAGCATTTGATGTATGGCTATAGTTGCATTCTGGAATGAAATGCACGAAGCACTAGGGTTGTGAACCTAAACATCTGGAATCATCCTATAACTGTTAGATTTACAAAGATCAACAGTTTAGATTCTTTAGAATTTTTTGTCAATACAGGACTGAAGAAAGCAATTTCAGTTTATACTGCTAAGTGATTTTATTTTTAAGTGAGAGGGTCAACACATGGGGAGATTTCAGTCTTTAGTTTTCTCATTGTAGCGCACTATGACACCACCCTATTCTGGGTTCCATAGTTCCACTTCCAACAAAACCATTCCAGAAACCCAGTTTCCACGACTGTCAGCATTAATCTTTCCAAGAATCAAAAGTCGAGTAAGTGAAAGAATTCTTGTGGCTATGTTTCATCATTTGACATTTCTTAAAATATTATTTTTTCAAACTTTGAAGTTTTGGTTTAGGGCTAAGAGACTTAAGAATTAAGAAAAATTAAAGATTAATAGGGAATTCATAGTTTCACATTGTATAAGCATGTCTACCAGCAGTACCACTAGAGCAATGGTTTCACTGATGAATACCATGATATTTATGATCCTGAAACCTATGGTAGGCATACCTTAGAACCTAGATTTTCATCTTAGAATAAGGCCTCAAAGAAAATGCAAGTTAATAATATCAGTGCACTGTAGGTAACTAGATTAGGGCACATGATGTTACATGAGGTTTTCCCTTGCCCTGAATTTGTCATGGTTTGTGCCCAAAATTATGATGATAACAAAATAGAAATTGTTAATAAAGATAGCAAAGAAGAATTGTTATCCATTAATGCAAAATAACTTGGAAAAGTGTTGGGGTTTACATTTACAACTGAAGGCAAATAACTCATAAATGTCCACACTGACCTAGAAAAGCTTGCTAGTCATTATGAAGCAGTGGATGAAAAGGAGAAAAAATATTTCTTAAACAAAATAGTTCAGGATAGAAACAAATTGAAAGGTGATCATAAGCCTCCTTATGATTTGGAAATTTTTAAACCATGGGTTCAGGATACTATTTCCATGCTAGCATTTTTCCTCAGACTAGATAGCAATTTGGAAGTGGGTGCATGCCTTCTTGAAATGGTGTATAATATCCATTATGGTGTTCAACATGCCAAATATAAATTTATTGAGCACATTGTAGAATCCATGCATAAACAATTTTTAATGATTAAAGAAGGTTCCACCAAGAAATTTAGGTTCACAACCTACTTGTTCTATCTTTTTCTATTGAAATTCAGAGGAATGTTTCAAACCAACAAGCTTCAGATTCAGCCCTATAGTAATCCCGAGGAAAATAAAATGGCTCAAGTTTATGAATGGACCACTGTTATAAGGATGCATGATTCTCAAAGGAACTAAAGTCATTTTGTAGACTTTTTGGCTCCATTGCATCAAGCAATTACAAATACTCCAATGCCTAGATTGCCTATGTCATGTAGAAACTGCATTCAACTAGGAAAAGAAATACAATTGGTTGATTGGTACTTAATGGAAGAATATATTGTGCTAAGATTTTATCGATCAGAAGTATAGCCATACAAACTTACAATACATGTGACATAAAGGGTTTTTGATTTGGAATATGATGAACTGCACTTTACCAGTCAGCAAAAGAAGACCTTATTTCCTTCTTTACCTTTTTCATATGATGGGATCACATTCGAGAGAAAGAATTTAGTGTCACATAATATTTTGAATTTTTTTGATTTTGATGCTATCTCTCACTGGCAGTATGATCCATGTGACACCATTAAATCAATGATTGTGCTCAATAAGAATGTTGCAAGTAGAATACAACATGAAAGTAAACCCTTGCTTGAAAACTTGAGAAACAAGGATCCTTGGGATGAGGTCAAAATTGCAATGGAGAAAAGTGTGTTGAGAATGGTATTTCTTTTGAGCAATTGTTAGCAGAAATTATGGCATTGCATCGAAAGACAATCAGGAGGTACAACATTTTTTATCAAAAAAGTGCTAAACCATGTAGTAGAGTAAAAATGCCAGGTTCTCTAGAGAAGGAAGTTACAAAAAAAAACTAGTCACAATAAAAAATTACTGCCTTTTGGTCTATGAGGAAGGAGCTAGGTGAACCAATAGCTCTTGCAAAGTATGGAGATAATGAAGAAGATAATGAGTTTAGCAAATTGTGGAATATAAAGCATCCAGATGAACAAGAAGATAAAGAAAGTGATCATGAATCTAATGATGATAGGGAAGAAGGAAGCCATGTCAATTTCAAACTTGGTTTAAGTGAGGCCACAAAAGAAGCATATACTATTGGAGCAACCATAGCTGAAAAAATGGGTTATGAAGGTGGTCCTTTGGGATCCCAAAGACAAGGCCCTTGGATGGTAATAGATGTAGAGCATAGAAAAGCAAGTGATTTTCTGGCCTTGGCATTGGAGGTGAAAAATTAGACTTAGGGCATACAAGACAATTTGTTAGAACTTCAAATCCTCATCCTCATGGTTAGACACAATCTGTAACGTCCGTCGTGCAAACCCCAGAGAACACACACATAAAGCGAATAATTTTTTTTTATTTTTTTTTTTTTAAAATAATAGAATAACATGTAACAACATTAAATCATAAACACATAGCATAACACATAACATTAATACACTTGGTTCTCTGGGGCACGCGAGGTTACATTGCAACCACAACACAACATAAAGATAATGAAAACACCATAACCATTTAATTTATAAAAACCATATACAATGATACAACTGATAGCCATGATGCGAGTATGACAACATCGCACAATTACATCCATGATAAATCTGATAACGTGATCCAATTCAAACCTAACTATTACATCATTGAAATAATATTACATTACAATTTCCTTTGATACAAGAATTACATTGAATTTCCCAACATGGGAATTGATACAAGAATAAGGAACATGAAATACAACTGATCACTGGAACATCTGCACTGCGGAAAGCTGAGATGACAAGACGCTGATGGGGAACCCAACGGGTGCGAAGCACGTTCCACCCAACCATGTGAATTACGAAGTAACTCACCCCCCGTGCTCAGAGGTGACGAGGAAGTGAACCCGACCATGAATGTCAACCGACTCAACAACAATATTAATGAAACAAGTACAACTCAAGCATGCAATGCACAACCAACGACGTACTCAAATCACATAACCAGTTAAACCAATAAACTCATCACAATAACATGAAGTACTATCACTTAACAATCATAAAACAAATTCACAGAATTCAAAGAACATCACAAGGAGATAACATCCAGAGGCAACAACAACAAAACACAAGGGTGTCAAGTGGAGAGTGTCATCGCATAGCTCTCATGGGATTTCCTGGCCCTTCCTCCAACTGAGGCGCCGGCACCCATCTATGGATCTCCTGGCCCTTCCTCCTAACTGAGGCGCCGGCACCATAGGGTAGCTGATGCGGAGCCAATAGTCTCTCGTGAAGACGAGACTATGACTATGCCGACCACGGCCTTCTCAGTCTATCACTAGTCTAAGGTAGCCCTAATGCATAGCCGAGGAATCCAAAGTTTTATTATCTTGTATTTTTAAACTACCCAACCCCCTAAATCTATTGTTTAGGTTATCACTTGTTTACTACTCTTCGAGGGTTATCCTGGCCCTTCCTCATCTGAGGCGCCGGCGCCCACGAAGAGCCACTCTCCCTCCTATGACCCCTAACATAACTCAAAACAGGCAAGGGTTGGACTAACACGAATAAATCATAAACCAAAACCAGGTACACGAGGCAATGACCATCTCGCAACTGCTCATAATCAAAAGACTTGCAAACCCGTCCAACCCTTCCTAACCTGATACCAATAACGCTCAAAAGCATAACAAAGCAAATAACACTTTAACACACAAGCCTCTGGAACAAGATTCTTACAGACCAATACGGTTCCCACATCTACAACACTGAACGAGAACTACAATATGAAAGGAAACTCACATAACATAATTAAGGTCGCACCCATACGTTTGACTCCAATCCGGTTTATGTAATTAAATATGATTATTTCAACAAGGTCTACCATCACAATTAAAGACTAAAATCTTCTCTTTCATATTTGTTTAATCCAAATCGTAAATTATTCCATGTCCAATTTAAAATAAATAAAATTTACATGATTATAAATAAAATTGAACATTTTAATACAATGCACAACTACATTCTTAAAACGTAATGAAATTATATTAAAATTAATTAAAATTTCATTTAAATAAATAATTTTAACTAGTTATGATTTTATTTTAATTTCAAAATAAAATACATCATAATTTAATTTATACAAAATAAAAATAACCATTAAATGAATTTAAATATATATATATACCTAAAATTAAATATATATATATATATATATATATATATATATATATATAAATATATATATATATATATATATATATATATATATATATATATATATATATATATATATATATATATATATATATATATATATATATATATATATATATATATATATATATATATATATATATATATTATATATATATAATATAAAAAGAAATAAAATAAAAATAAAAATTATAAAATAAAAGAATAAAAGAAACAAGTATAGTGCCAGATGACCAAAGGCTATTAATTTGTTTGTCTGACCCGGTCCATGAAATTTCTGTGCGCAGTCGATCTGTTGCTGCGCCAGCACGCCCAGTCTTGTTATCCTTGACCGTCCTGGTAGAAGGAAGGGAGAATCCGGCCTCCGCCGTCCCCTGCCCCAATAAAAAAATACATCCCTTAACAAAAAAAACGAAAAATTTCATTTAAAATAAAACTTATTTATTTTGAAATAACAGTGCGCTCGGTATGGCGCCGTCGGCCGGTTTGGCCCAAAAAAAATTAAATAGAATTCGATTTATCCAATTTCATACACATAAACTTTGCACAGAACATTTACTAATAAATATGTATATACGGAATTCGTGTATATATATATATATATATATATATATATATATATATATAGAATATATTCATAACAAAATACAGAAGAATGATTCTTATAATCACAGGCACAGAAACCAGAAGATAAAATAAACATTATATATATATATATATATATAATATAATATATATATATATATATATCATTCTCATAAATATAAAAACAAACAGAGGTAGAATAGAGAAACAGATTTTTTTTTTAAATATTAAGAAGAACAGAGGAAAAATACAGAGAATAACATAGAACAATCGTATTAATAAAACTTCAAACTTTATTATACTCTACAAAATTACTTTCTTGAAAACCTCATATTAATAAACTGAATCATTCAGAAGATAAAGGTTTCTAGATTTGACAGATTTTGCACAGAATATTAACTATGGTTTTCTTTGTTTTCAATCTAATAATTTGCCCTAGTTATCAATTCAACAGAAGTTTTCTATAATCACAAAAATTATTTATACTAAAACCCATTTTTCTTTTCAGAAAGAAACAGATAATAGAAAAGGTACGAGCAGAAAGAACTACGAGAGGAACCTGGAGTCCAATGCAAATTTGAAGATGCCCTCGAATCCGATTCCAATCCGTAGTCCAGAATGAACTCCACAATCCCTGGAGCACTTCAGCTTTCTGTTCTTCTGTGTGTGTGTGATCTCTCAAAAATTCATGATTAAATAAAATATATTCCTCCTCTCTTCAAAGCTCTCCAAAAATCCCCTATTAAAAGAAAAATCAATCTTTAAAACAAGCTTTCTTTTCAACACTCAAACCCTATTGGCTCACACTGTCTTTTAATTCTTTTATTTGTTTTTATTACTTTAATTCCCATTTTTCAACTTTTCTTGCAACTCACATCTCAAATTTATTTTAAATAAATTATTCACTTAATTATCCACCACCAATTTATTTAATTAAAATAATTAAGCATATTTAATATTTAATTATTATTCAATTGCAATATATGATTTTCAAAAATAATTAAAATAATTAAATATTTAATTACGATATAATTCAACATTAAAATAATTAATCTATTTCAATCATTAAGATAAATCATAATTATCAATGCCCACATAAAATAAGACAAAACACAAACACAACAGACAAAGACGACAATTACACAACATCGACTATACCAACAAATGAGACAACCTGACATCATGGAACGGGAGGACTTCATCGTCACCTCTGTATCAACATTTATCCGTTGGGTTATTTGGTGCTCGCCCTGTCCTGCCGAAGCAGGTGGAATCGAGACTTATACCTGCAATCCTGCATACAAACGAAGTTGTGTACATGTGCATATATACATATATATCAAAGCATTAAATCAATATACTGCATTGTGAGAAGGAATCGCAACATAACAGGGCACTCGTGAACGAGTGATGCTATATTGTCCTTTGTCACCCCTATTCTAACAATTATAACATAGTCAATGAACTGCATTTCTAACTAACAATCATCTCATTACATATTAAATTAAATCACTGCATCATATCATAATTCATAAAATCAACGGATATAACTAACCATAATGTCATATAAGTAATCATGTCCATAATGAAATAGCAACATCATCAAGCATCTAACTAACCACATCAACAATAACAGTATTATCAAATGTCAACTAACCGAATCAAACAATACTAGTATCATCACCGTATCCAAGCAAAGCACAGAAAAATAATAAGTCTAAATAGTATGAGGGGTATTACACAATCACAACTAGGGCATGCCCATGGTGGAGAGCTTAGTGCAACTGGCACTATCTCTGGTGGCGATGGTATGGGTAGTATTAATAGTAGTGGTCAACATGTGCTACAACAACAAACTACACACAAGAGGACAACAATACAATATACCACAGAAACACCAGGTGATCAAGGCATACAAAAGAGGCAAAGGATTTTGACAGGTCCAAGTCACACTACCAGTGGATCCACCACAAAGGAGTTATTTCCAGGCACCCACCTAGTGCCAGTTACTACTACTCCTATTCCTTCTCCATTCAAGCATTCCATTGTTCCTGTGTCCCTAGGTTTTGATTGCATTGAAGAGTTTAGAAAGAAATCAGACATGAATAAAAAAGAAAAGAATCAACTGATGGAGAGTGCATCTATTGTAATTTTAGAGCCTACCACAACCATGGTATTACCCACATTTGACACAAATAAAGAAATCATGGAGTACATATTTCTTGTTCCCACAGTTCAAAACAAACCAACAAATCAGATGGCTCGATCTGAATTCCAAGTGAACAATATTCAATTGGATTTTTCTGGACTCAGAAATACTAACAAAATTAATGTATCAAAGAAGAATAATGAATTGGTGTACACATCATTGCTAAAGCAAGATAGAGAGAAAAAAAGGTTGTAGACTCAAATTGAAAAGTTACAGGTAGACCTAGCAAATGAGAAAGCAAAGAGGAAAGCAACAGATAACAAGAGCAATGAATTAGAAAAAAGAATAAAAAAATCCTCCTCTTCATCAACAAGCAAAGAGGATAAGTAGAATGAGTCTGTAATGAATGAACTGAAGAAAAGGATATATGAGAGCAACAAGAAATATGATGAGGAAAAATCCACTTCAAATAAACTAAGAGTAAGCATTGCAAATGGAGATGCACAGTGGGAACAAAAATTGGAGAAGGAGAGAAAAAGAAATGAAATATTGGTGGAAGAGGTGATGGAAGCAAAAAATGAAATTGAGACCTGTCAAAATAAGTTATCTGCATTTTGTAGAGAGACAATGAGCCATATGAAACAAAATATCTAAGATGAAATAATGCAGAGGATTGATCATTTGTGTGACATGTTTCAATTGATTGATGCTATCATACAACATCATACGAAGCTCAAAAAATATTTAGTGGACAAAAAAAATGTGTTGGCATTAGAGAAATCTCCAAAATAAATTCAACAAATAGTCTACAAAGCCAGTGACAATGTTTTGAAATCAAAAGGGATTACTAATCAGCTTGCTACATCCATGACATTGTCATCTATCATTGAAAAGTGTTTGAGAATGCGTGAAACAAAGGAATATTTGAATTTGGTTGTAGACAAGATGAAGAAGGTGGATGAAATTTAAGGAACTTCATAGAACTTAGTTTGCTAGAGGGTTTTGAGACAAATGAGAAATTCATTGGAAAGAATGATTTCAGAAAGAAGATGGAGGATGCAATGAAGATTAATTTGGGTCAGTTTCCTTAGAACCTAGATGTGGTGAACTACTTGGATTCCATCAAACCATTGCTAACCTTGAATGTAAAATTGACTAAAGAATGCAAGATAGGTTCCAATTTGAATCATGAATTGTTAACAAATCTCCAATTCAAATAGTATCAGTTAGAATAAATTGCAATTCCACCACCTGAACAGTGGAAGTTGCTAGAAAAGGTGTTGCAGTGATTTGATTTTTGATAATATGGGTTTCCAAGTTCCAACTTAGCTCTGTGTAGAGTTGTCTTTGTTCCAACTCAGACTTCAGTAATGTATCAATGTTAAATGATAAATTATTTGTATTATTTTTTTTTTCATTTGAAGAAAAAGTTTGATAGTGGTTTCAACTACTAGATACACTTCAAACGATTGTTGATGTTCATTGTTGTATATGCTACTAAGACTTTAGACTACTGCTAATATGTTATTAAGAATTGAGCCAAGTGATGAATTGCTTAGTACATGTTCAAGTTTAACTTTTAGCACAATTAAAATATGAACTATAAGGTGACTTTAATTCCAGGCATCCATAATCTTAGTTAAATTTCATTACAATTCATAGATCAATACTCAATCTCCATGACTAGTACTACTTATCAGATCCTCTAAAAATTTATATGAATTCATGCTTTAATCAAGGTACTTTAATTGGTTCATTAAACTAGATCCAGAATTAAAACATACATCAATGCATAATGAAAAAGAATATTAATGGCATGTTGTGGTTACTATCACTCAAAGTCACAGTTTTGGTGCTTTTCCTAACCTTAGTCACTAGTCCTCAGAGATTTATAATTTATAACCTTATCGGCCGCTAGTCATCAAATTTTAATAATTTATAACCTTGTCACAGAGTTTTTAATTTTCATAACTTCCTGATTCCCCGAGTTCGTTCATTTTGTTGAGTTGTAAACTTGCAAGTCTTTGTAGTCGGTGGGTCAGAGGTTTTGAAAACTTTGAAACTTCAGACTTTAGTTCTAAGGTTCCTAGTTTCAGTGACCACGTGACATTATGGGCTTATGTACAAACTAAACTATAGTTTCCTTTTGAGGAATTTCCAAAAGCATGCATGTTTCAAGGCTATCTTTTTGACGAATGAAATTGAATGCTGTATTCAATGCACATTCTATCAAAAATAAGGACATAAGTGCATGGTGAAGTTTTACTTAGATAGCTAGCCTGTATTCTCATTCTTTGGCAAGGCCAGTACTTCTCAAGTGAAAAAATTTTTTTTGCTCAGACATTTAGCCTGCATTCTTGTTCTTTTCCAAGGCCAGTACTTCTGAGGTGCAAATATTCTTTCTCCGCAAATTTGCATTTTGTGCTCATATAGAGTGAATGGATGGTCGACGTAAGGGATGCAGAGCTCAGACTTTTTAAGTTAGAAGAATTTTGGGTGCGCCTTGAGAGGGATGACAAGTATGAGCTAGATATAAAACTCTTAGAAAGTGGGCTAGCTCAAATTGGAGGGTTTACGGAAGCTATGTTGAGTGTGGACCTAATAAGTGCATATGCGAGAAGGTACATTCCGTAGACATGGGAAATTAAAGCCGCGAATGGGACTGTAATTGCAAAAATTTCTCCTAAAGTTGTTTCTTGAGCATTGGGGATTCTACAAAGGGAACCTCTAGAAGACACGTCTATCGTAGTGGCAGGTGATTTTTTCAAAGCGAGTAAAGATTGGTGTAAGAACTCCATGGCCAAAACCTAGTTGAAGACTAAAAGGAAAGGTAAGTTGCAACTGCCAAATAAAATCAGAAGATTACATTTTAAGGGAGAAATTGCAGATGCTATTGCTTTGTTGCACCGCATTGTTGGGAATGCACAAGTTGAGTTATTTGAGGATTGGATGTACCAGTTTATCTTGATAGTTTGTGATGAGAACATTTTCATTGACTGGGTTGAAGTTATTTTCTTCCATTTGTATGAGCAATTAATTAATTTCCATAAGACTGCTACTTTATGTATGTGTTCTTGCCTGACCTACATTGTAGGTAGTCAAAGATCCTTTTGGCTAGGGTTGGAACCACAAGGAACCCTAGCTTATGATATGCCTGTGTATAAACTCTTTCCTCAGTTCACTAAAAAATTTGGAATGGATGATTTTTGTCGTGTTAATTATGCATTATTAATGGAGGTCGTCAGGAAGCTAGATGGAAATCCAGAAATGCACCTTTCCACTGAATCCATTTATCTTGTATCAAAATATGGGAGTTTTTATATCCAATTTGATAAGTTTTCCTCTCTGAGAATAGGGGGTTTTGAGAAAGCCCCATTGAAATTACCTCAGTATCCTGAAGATTTAATGATATTTCTGGAAGTTTGTCAATAAATGGCAATGGTTAATATTAAGTATACGAACATGGGGAAACAAGGGTATGCCTTCCCATTGGAGACCCCTTCTTTTTTGTGCAAAAAAAACTAGATGGCCAGGGGAGATGAAGGACTTCTCAAGGAATATAACCTCAAGAATTTGTCTATGAGAGCTAATTTTGACAGTAAGGGTTTTTTGAAGCAAAATCTCTATGGAGGTAGCTCATATCGACATCACCCATCTATCAAATATTTATGGGAAGATTGTGTCAATGAGAATGAAGTTTTGAGAAGAGATTACATGACGCTAATGCTAAAACAGATACAGGATTTTGGTCTTCAATTTGACATTCCTGAAAATGTAGTTGAGGATTCAAATATCTTAGATCCTAGATATGAAAAATTTCTTGATAAATCCCACCCTAGGGTTGATTGGAACCAAAGTGAAATTTCAGATATGAGGGTGTGTGTTGCCCCAGTGCTTAAAAGAACCTAGGTCTAGTTGGATGGGAAATGGCAGAAAGTTATTGGTCCTGTTCAGAAGCCGAAGTCATCAAAGAAGAATGAACAGGGGTCTACGTAAGCATTTGCTGCAAATGTATCATTATGGAAACCCTCTGTTAGGTCGTCTAATGCAAATTCTCAGTCATCAAGTGATGGTGATAGGCCACAAGAAATATTCAAGTTGAAGAGCATCTGTGAACAAGACAGTGTGCTTTCTCCTACCCCTAAGAAGAATACCAATCAAGAAAAACTTCAACTTGTGGCTTTAGATTCTGAAGCTATCTTTAAACAAATCGTTGAAGATAATATCTTTCCTCCTATGTCTGAAGACTCTAAAATTCCCTCTTCTCTACCTAATAATCCACCTTTCACTCCTACCACTCTTAAAGAAACTATTACTGGAAAAGAAGATTTTACTCTGGTAGTAGCCTCCCCAGGATGGCTGAAAAAGGTAGTTGAGAAGAAGAGAAAGTATACTCCTGGGTATGTGCAGGATCATGATGGGCCAAAAAGTGGCAATATGATGGGTATGTGGCTCACGACTATTTTTTTACCCAAAATTGATGAAATGAAAAGGGTTTTTAAAGGATATTCTCAGCTTTCCATTGATATAAATTATGCTTTATTTTAAATTTAATAAGTAATTATTATTCATTTTCTATTCAAATTACGACTAAATTCCTAATTGATACACTGATTGAAAAACATGTATATCTTTCAAATGGTATCACATTTTTTGAATCCAAAACATGGGTCACATTCTATGCTTTACATACTATAGGATTAAAAAAAGAAAAATTGAATTTCATGACGTTTTGACCAAGTTAAGGTGGTCAGACATAAGAGTTTTTATCTTTTTTGAAAAATTGTAATAAAAAAATCATAATTAATTATTTACTTGGAAAAAAATTACAAAAAATATGCATCACATCGGGCATGAGTCCTCTACTTATATCTAAAATCTTATAAAAAAATATAATCATTTTATTGTGGTTAGGGTGGTCAGACAGACACCTACTTATTTTTTCCCTAAAATTTAAGTACCATTGCATTGAAATTTCAAATTTTCACCAAATACATTTTTTTTTTAAACATACCCAGTAGTTTAGAAACTAAATTCAATTTTCTATAGATTCTATTCTTACACTTTTTTGAAATAATATAGATAACTTATTCAAATTTTTACGTCAAGTTGCCTAACTTTGATTTTTCTGAATTTTTTGCCACTTAAGGGCCTGTTTTTTCCATGATGATCTTGTACATACCCTCCTGCAATGAAAGTTGGAGTGGATACAATTGCAAATTTACTTCAAAGCTCTTCAAAACCTAAGAAATCCAAGAGGATGTCAAGGATGGTGACCGATGCTACTTCTGGAAATCAAATGTTAGAAATTGCTGACCCTGCCAAGGATTTAAATGAAGATGAAATAACAAGAACAGACTACAAAGTCACACATGTTGATATGGGGGCTCCAACATTGGAAGGTGATATGTACCATGCCAATTATTCAGTCATTACCTTGATTACAAGAGTGAAAGAATAGAGGAAAGAAAATATAAAACTGCAATCTCAAATCCTTGCATTAAGTAACTTTATTTCTTCCATGGCCACTCCTCCTACATCTGATGAAGCCTCAATTTCAAAACCTTAGGTAGAGGGCATTGATGTGCTCACCATAGAGAAAATTAAAAAGAATTGAGCTATTCCAGAGCTGCTTGTGAGGGGATCAAAACAATATCTCAAGAGGCTATCTTCTTTCTGAATAAATCTTTGTAGTTTTACACTCGAGTTCTTGGCAAGAGGAAGGAGTTAGTAGGAGAACTTCAAGATGTCAGAAAAGATAAAACTAGTCTCTATGTGCTCTCTCAGGAATTGAATGAATTGAACTCTATGGATCTAAAGATATTAATTGGTGATCAAATTTTTAATAATCCTAAGTAGCTAGATCCTTCCTGGTCTGATTTATTAGAATGGAAATTGAATATATATGATAATCTGGTGAATGAAATTAAGAACACACTTGAAAAATATTATGAAATGTTGGAAGAAATTAAAAAAATATATCATATTCTAGGAGGATAAATTACTAATGAGTTTGATGAAAGGATTCTAGATATAAGAGAGATCTCTCTGAAGTTTAGAGAGAAATTCAATAAATAAATATATGATCCTCCTAGAGTGACATGGGAGTCCTTCTCGAAACTCAGTGCAATGGAGCTCCACTTGAAGGCTTATAATTCTAGAGAAGAGAGAAGATCTCGGATGTTGTTTGATTCTAAAAAGGCTTTGGGAAAATGGAGAACCAAGTTACAGATTACTACAATGCCAGGGAGTAAAAACATCACCGCAATTGTCACCAAGTACTGGGAATACAGGCAAAGATTAAGGGCACAAGAGGCGTTACTAAAGGAGAAGGAGGTAGAAAATACTGAAAGTGAAGGAGTTAGTGATGTTTATTTTTTAGTTTTTATGTTATTTTCCTTAATTTGGCTCTCTTGATACTTCAAAGACCTTTTATTTTAATTTCTAAAACGGTTGTCTTCAAGGAACCGTTATCAAGACAACAAGAAAATCTGCCATTTTTATTTATTTTCTTTTATTTCAATATAGAAAGACAATGGTGAAGTTCATGAATGCACAATCTTTGAGTTATGGTGTGTACTATGTGGATTTATTGTGCTTTTGCTTAGTAGTTTTCTAGTGGATTGTCCATTATTGGAATGATAATTTTTTGGTTAATTTCATTGCTATGGAATGTTTATCTTCAAATAAATATTTTATGGTGATGGATGTGTAAGGAGTTCTCTAAATATTTTAGGTGATTTGGTAGTTTAAGCTTTTATTGTTTAAGTTGTATGGATGTCTTTATAAGTTATTTATGTTGAACTGTTAGCTTCTATTAGCTTATAAGTTGTGGATATTGAATTGTTAACTTCTGTTCAAGGAATGGATTAATATTCTTTGAGTTATTTATCAAAGATTTTGTGAATGGAAATGCAATAGGAATTTATGAGTTAAGTGATAAGTGTTGTTCTTTAAAAATGATGGAGAAACACATATCAAATTCAATACCATGGAATACAATATAAAATATAAAATATCACAATTTCATGGAATACAATATAAAATATCATCAACTAAAGTTTGGAATATGATTCATGAAGTGCAATATAAAATAAAATATCATGAAGTGCAATGATTCACAATTTTAATTTTCATTCAATACAATATAAAATATCATCAACTATAGTTTGGAATAATGGAAACTGATTCATGAATCTTGTAAAGAAGTATAAACACCTAAAAGCTACTAATTCTCTTCCATTTCCCAAATGGAGTTAGGGTCCTGAAACTAATGTTTAACATTAGATAGAGTAAAAGAGTCATCTTGAAGCTCTTTATTTTGAGTCTGCTCTTCACCTTTGTTGACCTGTGTCTCAATTTTAACATTCACTATGTCATTTTCGTCAATGTCATATGTCCCAGTCTCACTGCCCATGGCAGTGCCACCAGTACCAACCTTTGCAATTAGAGTGTTGCACAGACCGGTCCCTCTTCTTTCACATGTGGACCTTCAGATTGTGAGTGCCCTATCAAAAGGAATTTTTTTGATATTATATGCAGTACCTTTCATCCTCAAGCAATTTTCCAAATTCTTGTCTAGTTTGTTTCTTAAATTTTGTAATGCCCCATCTTGTAACCTAAGGAATGTTGCATTGTCTACGAAAGTGTAATAAATTTTTTTTTAAAGTATTAATATTAACTTTATTAGTTGCATACATTTTCTAGGTTATGCGATGACACACTACTTGAGAATCCCATAGACGAATTTAGTATTTAGCATTGCATGTATATTAATTCACATAACTTAAAAATAAACATTGCATAACATTTGAATTCTATCCATGAAAGTATAAAGTTCAAATAAGATTCATACATTGCATTTGAAATGACATTACAATACTCATTCTTTAGATGAGATAGATCAAATAATAGTTTACAATTACATATTACAAATTTTCACCTCATAACAATTGAGGAATGTTACAAATACAAGATTTCCAATGATACAATTAAGTACACATATATCCGCATACGAGCTCTCCATCCATGAAGCACTCGTTACCACGATCAAGAACTAGGGACCCAACGGAGTAAGGTGCATGTTCCACCCAACCATGTGGTACCCGTAGGTCCACCCCCCATGCTAGGAGAGAGTAATAAGGTTCCCTAGACATAACCTACAAACCCTAGACACAAGTAAAAACCATAGACAAACTATACAAGTTCAAAATCAACATATTGGTTACATTGCTTCCAGAATCGAGATAATCAAATATACTAAGTTCACAAGGTAATCTGTTATTTTAGGTGGAGTGTCATCACAATGTTGCAAAGGTTACCCTGGCGTTTCTTCCTAGGTTCTGGCCCCCAACTAGGGTTACCATGCCAACCTCTTACGAAACCTAGCCCCACATGCAAACTGTTGCTGTATCGAATATCTTTTAAGATAACAAGATATTGACTTTTCCATTCCAGGCCTTCTCAACTTATACTCAAAACTAAATTATCCCTTGAGTCTATAAGCGAGGCTTATTAATCTAATTAAATATTTTAATCTATCTAATGTTTTGTTTTAGTTTCCACTGACTTACTAACTCTACATGAGTTACCCAGGCACCACTTTGTGTCCCGGTCCTCACACAAAGCCACTCCCCTAAAAATAACATAAGGAATCTAATTTCCCTAACTAAGGTAAACAAGGTGCACAAGAATTGAACATATAATTCTACACATTTCATATCTAATCCCACAAAGCTGGTTTACAATTTTTGGGAGGAACAGATTTTTGCTAAAATCACATTTTTTTAAAAATATAATGATTTAAGCCTTAAAAGGTTCCATTTAAAGAATTCCAATTGAATATGGTTTGATCAAACTACCTTAAATTAAACCCCCTTGGATAGAACACCGCTAGTTTTAAACCATACCAATTACAGAGTCTCCTTCACACCTATCAAAATGCTAATAAAAAACCACTTTTGATTTACCTTTTGGGAGATCAAATGAATTCATTTAAAATTTATTTTTTGCAAGTATTAATTCCTTATTATAAGCTTCCCAAAAAGTATAATTTTAAATAAATTTAATTTAATTATTATATTTATTTTTTATTTCTCCGAATGTAGGTTTTTCACTGAAAATCAAGCTCTTTGTTACACGTGGAAAAATAGCAAATTATTAAAAAAAATGAAAATATTAGTGCACCAGATATCGAAGTCCTTGATCCGAACAAAGAAAAAAATTTGAATTTTGATACATACAAAAAAAGTTATGCGAAGGTATGCAGTCGCACTATGTCTAAATTATAATTGGTTTGAATTCAGAACTTGATTAAAGAAAAAATATTCAATAAAAAAACTATCTAACCAAGTGGAAGCACTACATATCAGAGTTACGAATCTAAATTCAAAAGAATTATAATTTTATCTTTCATGGAAAAAAATTTGTGTTATATGGTGAGCGTCACTTTTTTAAAATGTTGTTTTCTGAAAAAAACTAGTTTTCAAGGGAGATGGAAAAAGAAGTGCAATATGATTCCAAAAATTTTGAAAAAAATATATTTAGAATGTATAGAAAAAAGTTCATTAAACTCTAGTTTGCATCATCTTCAAATTCCTCACGGTTTATCTTCTATAGGTGCCCAAAAGTGAAGATTTAGTTAAAAAAAATTATTTTAGTGTCTAGTTTGGCCAAAAATTGTAAACCACTATTGTGGGATCACCTCGTAACGGACATCAAGTCTATGTTCATAAAACCAGGTGTCTAAACACCATGAAAAACCATGTACACTACCTTAGTCAACACAAGGATTGTATTTAAACAATTACAATTCCCACATTAAAGGAAAACTAATCTGGAAGACTTGTACTTCTAATACATTCCCAATTTGCCCAATAAAAGGAACACAATTTAAAGCAAATTGAAATAATAGGAATCTACATTAGGATTTACTAAATCCAGTCAATCAAAACATGAAGTACAAAATTAATCATCTAGGATTTAATTCATCTTCCATTCAAAACAAAAATCAAATCTATAATCTGCCCAATTTCATAACCATATATTATAATGAAATCAATATAAGCTCAAGAAATCTATTTAATTTAAGCACAAAATAACTTTGTCATAGTAAATTAATTATTTAAATATTTATATCTAAATATTTAATAAACTATTTTTTTTTAAATATCCCATTAATAACATAAATATACTTTCAAATTTTCCTAACATTTAATAAATATATAAAATTTTATAAATATTAATTCTTAATGTTTAAAAATTAAATATATAAAAAAAATTCGCATAACTTTTAAAAAAAATGTTAAGGCTTTAAAGCCCTAATAGTCCACAGGTCATGGCTGTGGGTAGGGCTGTCTTCACAGCCCGCCCCACAGGGCTCGGTCGTGGGAGGCAGAGCCGATTGCTACCTATGAGGGCAGCATTGGGCTCTACCCTCACTTCCGGCTCCCCTATGGGGTCAGCCATGGGGTAGCCCTCCAGCACTTCGGCTCCCATATTTTTTATATGTATTTTCACAAAAAAATTAAAATAAATTAAAAATAAACGACGATTTCTTCTGAAATTTGTCCGTCAAAATTTTCATTGTTAATTTTTATATAACAATTTCGCCTGTACGGCATATCTCCACATAATTTCACAATCCAAATTATATATGAATATATATATTCACAATTAAATAAGTGATAAAATATTTAAGTCAGGCAATAAATTTCAACAGGGTTTTTCAATGGGAAATTGAGAAATTTAACAGTACACACAATATTTCCCTCAACAAGTTCTAATTTAAACACAGAGGGTTTCTATTTCATTTTCCAAACAAATGATTTCCTTCACAATTTAATTACTTAAACTATTTTCTACAGAGACTATAACAAATCTACAGATGTTTTCTTTTGAATCTCTTCTTTCGTTTTCCCTGATTTCTCTACATATCCATGTTTTCTTGAAATTTACACAGAAATCAACAAATCCTTACATGAAGATTACAGTAAACAATTTTTCTGAGAAGAACAAGGATTTTAACAAAATAAAATTTCTTCTATAAGTAATATAAAATTTATTTACACAGACAATCTTTTCCAAAGTAGACAAATTTAAATACACAGGAAAATACTTGTACTCCTGAAGCTTTGAAAATAAAACTTGGCTGCAGAAGAGAAACTTTGTTGCCTGTTGCGTGCAATCCTCCAAAGCTCCTCCAGAAAACCAATATCCAGAAGAAAACAAATACTAAACAGAGACAATTCCAAGACTACTTCTAGAAATATTTTGCAAATCACAGAGGAAGTCACAAAATTACACAAATCAATATTTTTTTAGCAGAACCCTATTCTTTTCATTTCCTGTGAAGTAATTTCCTGTTTCCCCAAAAACACATAATATCTTCCGAGAGAATCCTCAAAAAGAAGCAATTAATTTAACTACCACACATGTCGAGAAGAAAATATCTTCTAACAAACTCACGGACAATCTTTTCTTTCTTCCTTATCAAGAATTGAATGCATTTAAAGAATTAAAGAATTCAAATTTCAAAATACAATTTCCCTTTTCCTTATTTAATTTATTTATTTAACAATTAAAATACCATTTCCCACAAAACAATTAATTTAAATTTAATCTATTCACACAATTAAAGTAACTTTAATTTTATTTATTTATTTATTTAATTAAATAATTTTAATCTCAGTGATTAAATTACTTAACCAAACAAACTAATTTATTTAATTAAATAAAATATAAATCTTTTATTTACAACATTTAAAAAATTAATTTAATAAACATTAAATTAAAAGAATACTAATCTATCATTAATTTAACAAAATTTGTCTTTCATAACAAATAAACCAATCAAACGCAAACGAAACCACCAAAGACACCAGACTAAAACTGATGACATATTGTGACTCAGTTTAAGACTAAACTAGGATGAACCTTGTTACTACCTCCCAATCAACATTTACGTAGAGTCTTGACACGCTCAGACCTGAGTAACCAGGTGGAGTCGATGTCATGTATCTGCAATCCTGCAATCAAACAAATAACATACATATATATATAATCCATTATACAAGCACACCGTGTAGAGAAAATCACGGAAATCATAGGGCACTTGCAAGCAAGTGATGCAACTTCATTCTCCACACCAATACACATCACATCAAACTAACAAATAAAATGACAGTTAATGTACCATAAACATATATATAGCAATAACATCTGAATTAAACATCTATGCTAACATAAAGCATGACAGAAATAATTATCACCATAAAATGTATCATCACATCACCAGATAAATCCACTATCACTTCTAATGATAGCGATCAATACATCAAAACCAAGTACCAAGGTCTATCAAAGTGAAAACATGCTAACAGAAAACATAAGCAAAATGGAGGGGTACTACAAATTTGATTTCAAAAACCATAATGTACTGAAAACTCTCTCATCCTCCACCGACCCCAATATCATTCTTTGACTTAAATCAACAAGTTTGAAATATTCTGATATCTTATCATGTAATATTTCACTCTAACCTAAGTTTTTCCAAACCCTTTTTATTGATCTCGGTTCAAAGGCCTTGTCCTTGCCAAAGGATTTATATTGTTCCTTAATAGCTACTACAGAATCCTTACATTGCTTTCTTAGCTTATCTTCATTTAAAACTCCTTCTATTTTCTACTCATTGATTGTTACAATTTTTCAAAAATCGGTCAATCAAGATTTTTACTTGAGCGTGAAAAAATCTTGGGTTATCTCGGTTTGCCAAAAATTGAGGATACACAATACTTATGGCTTCAAGTATTTCATCTCGAGGGAATATTTCATGAATCTCTGAGGAAAGAGATTTTGCAATTTCCTTCAAATTATGACCAATAGATTTAACAATGTCTTTAAAATCTTCCTCGTCAATAGGTACTTCTCTGCTAGAGCGCCTGGTAGTCTTACATCGGTACATTTGTATCTCATATCCATGTACACAGTTACATAATTTCTCGCTTCCATTAAACTATAAATAATTATCAAGATCATTCAAATCAATAATTTTTTGCCATAGGTTATAATCTAAGCCATCTTGTGTTAAATCTAGATATAGATGATTGAGGGCCAAGAATGTATGTTTACGCAGATTTGAATATTCATTAATATACATAGCTCTGTCTTGGGATTTCTTCACAAGATTGTTCATTTCATCTAGCATGGGGAGAAGACTAGCTAAATTCAAGAGTGTCTCTATATTGCTTAAACTATGTAAGAGGTCAGGAGCTTTGTCTACCATGTTGCAGTTTTCGTACATCACTCCAATTAAGGATTGACATTCTGAAAGAATTCATTGCGCTAGTCCATGCAGGGAGATCCATTTGGTATCAACATCCTTGAGAAGCTTTTTTCCCAGTGTTATTCCCTCAACAAAATTCTAAAATTCTTTGAAACATTTGGGACTTCGGCAAAAGTATGTGTGGATCTCACATACTAGATTTTCAACTTTTGATACTTTAGGAAACTTGCTTACAATTTTGAATGCCAAATTTATTTTATGGGCCATGTAGTGAATGCCAAGCATGTATGGTCCACAAGTAGTTTGTAACTTTGTGCAAACACCGGTCCTTTGACCTTGCATCACTGCAGTTCCATCAACTCCTACACACACCAACTTTTTTACAATTGTCAACTCATCCATACCTACAATTTGATTCAAATATTTCTTGATTAGTTCAAATATATTATGCAATGTTGAACTGTCCTTCATTTTATGAACATAGAGAAGATGAGCTTGGTGAGCATGTTGTTGTACAATATACACATGCATATAGACCCAAGAAGTATTGTCTACCGCAATAACTTCATCTAAAGATAATGCAATGAAGTTTGACTGTTTTACTTTCTCCTTTAAATCTTCCTTTTCCACTGTAGTAAGACACTTTTCCCATTCCCAGCTAGCGTTTACTAACCAATGTGTGTAGGGATAGTGAGGAAGATTCAAAAAAGATAATTAACCAGAATATTCTAGGTAGTCTATCATATGATGCCCTCTAGACAAAATATGAAAAAAAACACTCATCTAAACAGTTTTTGACAAATTTTCTCCTTCCATTGCTTTTCCAAATTGAGCCTCAAGTGTACCTTTACATGCAGCAAGCTTCGACATGCTTTACTGATGCTCTTGATAATCTGCGGCATACCTAACATGAAGACATTCTTCCTTTGATTTCCATTGTAAGACTGATTGTTCCTTTCTATCTATGATTTGTTTTTCATAAACTTTACCGACATGCTTTTCTATA
This sequence comes from Sequoia sempervirens, assembly GCA_007258455.2. Classification (NCBI taxonomy): domain Eukaryota; kingdom Viridiplantae; phylum Streptophyta; class Pinopsida; order Cupressales; family Cupressaceae; genus Sequoia; species Sequoia sempervirens. The sequence goes on from VDFB02168118.1 coordinate 93,646,854, forward strand.
GTGTCAATCTTTAGTTGCAACGTCTTGGTTTTCCCAATTTCCAAGTACAAATCGTACATTTGGCATATGTTGCTTTTTCAATATCGGATAATTCCCCCACTGCTACAATGAATGGCACTTTGATAACCAACCAAGTTGAAAGTTCCTTGTCATTTCCCACTCACACCCCCTTTTTGGTTTGTTTTTATTTATCTTGCTACCAACATCATCCTCATCCAATTCAATTGTCTCATTCTAGCTAACTAGGGTATCCCTTGGAGCATCTTCTGCGTTATTTCCATCCCCATTTGAATTTGATACATTTTGATTTAAATCAATGACAATCTCAACTTGACCTTCCGCTGGCACTGAGGTATTGTGAATGCTACCAATATTTGGTGGAAGAGTTGATGATGTAGCTCCATCTTGACCTGATCCATCAGAAGCTTTGGCAATTCCAAAGTAAGACTGTATGGTATATCTAAGTTTTGGGAATTTTGATGGCCTTTGAGTCTCTTGATCTTCACCACACTGAGGGATAGCAGGAGTATTTTAAACACCCTAAGGAGTGGCAAGAGTATTTTAACCACCCTGACTCTGAGGAGTGGCAGGAGTAGTTTCACCACCCTGAGGAGCGGAAGGAGTATTTTCAACACCCTGAGGAGCGGAAAGAGTATTTTCATCACCCTGACCCTAAGGAGCGGCAGGAGTATTTTCAACACCCTGAGGAGCAGTAGGAGTAGTTTCACCACCCTGAGGAGTGGCAAGAGCCTTACCGTTGCTTCTCGAGTCAGTCGAGATATTAATCTCTGATTCGATCGACATATTCATCTCTCACTTCGAATAAAAAAATAGAAAAAAATGTCTTCTTGTTTAAGAAGGACAAAGAGTAATAATATAGATCCCATTCCCTTCTCAATATCATCTTTAAGACTGAAGCAAGAATGGAAAAGAGATAAAGAAAACTTATTATTCTAACTAATAACACTATGAAGAAATGATCAGTGATCACTCACCTTTAAGTCTACATTTTTGGCTTTTGCTGACTTCCGAATCGAGAAGTAGAACCTCATAACCGAACAAAATGTGTAAGAATAAATGACACTTTCGATTGTATTTATATCAATCCGTGATTCCATATTTGGTGAATTCCGCAGGATTTTTAAATGGTATATTAAAAATTTAGTGAATACATTGTAATTTTCAAGGTGAAATGTGTCTTCAAATTTAATTATTTTTTAATCTTATTGGTGAAATAGGTCCTCATAAGAAACTATTTATAAATTTTAATTAGTGAAATGAGTCTTCACAAGAAACTATTTGTAAATTTTAATTGGTGAAATGGGTCCTGATACAATGTTGTTTTAATAGTATTGGCGAATATGTAGGTGTTTTTTATTAAATGCTTCTGGGATCTAGGCTAAAATATTATTCGGTCCAATTGAAACTCGTAGCTTGACAATGGCGAATTTGTTGCTTAAATATTCCTTATAAAAAAAAATATTGGCAAATCGATATGCATTGGACCTATGTTTCGTAAATTTTGGGCGATTTGGATAACCTGTGGGTGTGAGAAATTCACCAATTTTGGGTTGACTGATTCCTATCATTCTCCAATTGGTAAAGATTCACCACTAAATTTTTCCCTTTTTATATAAGTCAATCTTATCTCGAGGATCTCTTTTTCCTAATTAACTAATGGAGATAGGTGTATAATACCCCCATTTTCTCCATGTCATATTTGGTGAACCTCTTTCTTGATGTTTCATTTTAGTGAACTCAACACTCTTGCACTACAAACTTTCAAATTTGGAGTCCATTCAAACCCTAGATCTAGGATTTACACTATCTTGCATTGCATTGCATTAAATTTGCATCTCATTTAGGGTTGTTAAAATTGCATTACTTTTCATCTAATTTAGGATTTTATGTTTGCATTTTTGCATCCTTTAAAATCCTAAAAATTTCAAAAATTTGCACACATATTACATTGATTTTGCATATTACTTGCATATTAGGGTTTTTTAAATAATTTATATTCAAAAATTGAGTCAAAATTGCACTTCAAAAAGGGTTATATTATTCACCATTTTTCAAGCATTTCACTTGCATTTAGACATCAAAATATAGAAAAATCAATCACTGAAAGTACAATTTATAGTTTGAAATAGGAAACCCTAGATTTGAACTTCAAAATCAAATTTAAATTTTTGTAACCCCTTGCTAAGACCCATTCTCCCTAGGGTGAATTTATTTTTATACAGGCATTTTTTTCAAATTTTGGGTAGTAATTTTTCTATGTTTTCCTTCTTCTGATTTGCAATTAAATCTGGGTTTCAGTTTTAGAAATTAAAAAATGTCATTATTTACATAGGTTCAATTGGTCAAATTGAGTGCATTGTTTTAAATTCAAAATTGGGATTAAAAGACATCATTTTAAACTTATTGCATAGTATAATTAGTAAATTACCTTGTTTAAAATTTATAAATTTCTCACTTTTTTATTATTTATTACATTGCACTTCATATTCTAGAGTCTTTTATTACATTTATCTAGTGCCTATTCTCCAACTTTCGTGCACCTAGGTTTGGTGAAACTTGCATGAGCTTCAAAACCTTGTGCCCTATTACCAACACTATCATGAGACATATCTCAAGACTCATTTCATCTTGTGATACTACACTCATCGTGGATCTTTGGTTTTCCAACTCTTTCACTTAGTGTTGATACTAGTCAACCCACTATGGACCATAGCTTTAATACTTCACTTCCCATGACCACCCTACCCACAACTAATTTAATTGTTGTTAACACAATGGTTTCTAATTTCCCTCAAGAGGAACTTAAAAATGAATGAAGATTTAGAGAAATTTCTAATGGCTTGTTGTGTTGTGGGTTTCTTAGGATTGTTGTTTTCCCTATATGTTTGGTTGCTCCTAGTTTTGGTGCCAGGTTTGGGTTGTTAGTTTGTCTTTGAATTGGGACTATTGTTGGTTTTGAGTGTTCTCCCATGCCTACTTATCTAGTGACTAGGTGTTGGTGTTTCTATTGAGTGTTGTGGTGTTTCCGCTAGTGCTAGTTTTCCATTGTGTTGGAAAAGTTTGAGATTTTTCTATTTGGAAGAGTCCTTTTCTTAGCTCTATAAAAGGGTCTTGGTCCTTTCAAAACCTTGCTTACCTTATCAAGAACATGAAATTTTTTGGCACCTAAGTTGTTGGGTAGTTTTTATTATATTATCTTCTTTCATTTTATGATTGGTTATTAAATTATGAATAAAATGA